>ML664173.1:12725884-13212867 GCA_007570785.1 Antilocapra americana | reverse complement strand
TGGGTTCTTTTTTTTTTTTTTTTTCCCTGTCTTGGTCCACTGCCATATCAGCCCCTGGCTATTCCATTGGAGAACTGAAGGAGGTGGTATGGGATTTCTGGAGAAGCCACTTTAACCCATCTAATTGTTCTGATGGCTTCCTCCCTCTTCCTCCCAGTTGCCTAATAGAGAAAGACAGTTAACATTTACTGAGCATCTCTTCAGAATGTTCTAGGCATTGCATAGACCGTCATTATTCAACCCCTGAAGCAAGGCTGAGAGGCAGGTATTATTTTCCTCAATTTGCCGATGAGCACTCAGACATAGGAAGTTCTCACAGCCTGTAAGTGACTGGGTCAAGGTTCAAACCCAGTGAGTTTGAACTGGGATTCCAATCTGGGTCTGTATGTCCTACCCATGTCGCTTCTCTCAAAAGAGCCCAAGATTTTTTTTTAAATAGACTTTGGCTAATAGAATATGGTACTGATGCTACCACCACCGGAGGAGAATCGGGGAATCTTGCCTGCTCACCTGAAAGTGCCTATTTCTAGGCTCTCTGACTCAGTAAGGATGCCTGTGGGACCCTGAAGGGAGGTCTGGCATTCCTCTGGTTTATGACACGTGGAGAGATGGTGGCAATGACAAGGAGGAAAGCCATCCCACTCTCAGGGGCTGCAGCAGTCAGGGTCCTGTGGGAAACAGATGGCACATGGAGGGTTTAAATCCAGAGCGCTGAACGAATGGAATGCTTCGAGGAGGCGTGGATGTGAAGCGGAAGCAGCTGGGCGCTAGTCGGGCAGGAAGCCATCGTCATCCCTAATCATCCCTAGGTCTAAAGGGGTGTGGGATGGGAGTGGTGTTCCTGCAGCCCAGTGGGAACTGGGGCCAGGGCAGTAGTGCTCCATGGGAGGCAGCTCTATCAGGAGAGGAGTCCAGCCACTGTCAGAACCGAGACAGGAAGGGCAGGAGCACATGTGGAGGGTGTGTCTGTGTGTGCGGACGCAGGCTCTCTCTCCCCTTTGGCCTCCCTGCCTCCTACCACTGGCTGCAGTTAACTGGAAGACAGAGGGCAGGTGAGCCTTGGGGATGTGGCCTGTACTGGGCAGCCTCCTGGGCATAGGGCAGGGCAGAGAAGGTTGGAGAGAGGACCTTGAGGAGGACACAGAGGCTGTGCAGCACAGGGGCTTACTCATGCCTGCCTTCCCTGTCAGTCTATAGGCATAGGACCTTGCTTACAGACTCAAAAATCATGGAATGTGAATGTTGGAAAAGCCCTTAGAATTCTGCCCATAGAATTCCTCTACTTTACAAAAGGGGCTTCCCTAGCTAGCTTGGATGGTAAAGAATCTGCTTGCAGTGCAAGAAACCTGAATTTGATCCCTGAGTCAGGAAGATCCCCTGGAGAAGGGAATGGCAACCCCCTCTAGTATTCTTGCCTGGAGAATTCCATGGACAGGAGAGCCTGATGGGGTACAGTCCATGGGGTTGCAAAAAGTTGGACATAACTGAGGGACTGACACTCTGCTTTACAAAAGAGGATACTGAATCCCAGGGAGGGGGAAATGACAGGTCCAAAGTCAACTGCTAATTAGCATAGGCAGGACTAGAACCCAGCTCCCTAGCTCCCAGTCCATCATGCCTCTTAATTTGAGACAGTTGGTAATAAAAGATTACTGCTGAGCCAGCTTGCCTTTCTCCTGATAAAACTGCTCAAAGGTCTCAGGGTGTATTTTACTTTGACCCCAGACATTTGCCTCAAATGGTTCCATCTCTAAGTAGATCTGTGATCATCTTGGTTGCTGTTCCAGAGAGTGCACTCCGGAGTCAGACTCTGGGTTGGAAGCCCAGCTCTGCCCCTCCACATGAACTTGGACACGTTTCTTAATTTGCTGAGCCTTAGATTGCTCAACTATAAAATGGGGACAATGATGATATCTATGTCATGAATCATGATGATTATATGAGAAAATGTCTATACTTAAAGCACTTAGACTACCATCTGGCAATAATAAGTGCTTTATAAATGATAGTATATGTGTGTGTTTATATAATATCTATTAGAATATATAGATGTATATGGGAAATATATATAGTCCAATAAATAGAATTGGAATTCTGATTAAGAATTTATATGAGTTTTTTTAACCTTACTGAGATATATCAGCTATTTTTTTCACAAGGAATTTTTCTTCTCCCTTATGACACATAAAAAAAGTGAAGGGTATGTCAATTAGATTTCAATAAAGCTGGAGGAAAAAAAAACCTGAAGGGCCTGGGTGACGTGCTTTTTGTGGGATTTCTCAACCAGTCAGAGGCAGATAAGAAGTCCCTGTTCTCCATATCACTTCAGCCCCCTGGTTGGAAATTAATTCCAGATTACTTATCTTATTTCCGCCCAGGTATTAAAGAAAATCCCTTTCAACCTTCCATCAAGTTCAGGCCAGTCTGACCACCTCATGGGGCAAGCCAAGCAGGTTTCTGCCCTTCCACTCTATTACATAAGTTTTTTATGGATTGGCTTGCTGATCCTCTGGCAAATGCTAAACCGCCCTCTGGGGTAGCTGGATCCTGACCTTCTGGCTCTGGGTCTGAGTCAACTTCCTTTGATCTACTGGAACATTCTATCCTGGGCAGGTGCCAGCACAAGCTTCAGGCCAATAACACATGCCTCCTTCTGCGGCTGCTTCTGTGGACAGACTCCTGCAGGCATTGCTCCTCTCTGAGATGCTGCTGGGAGCTAATGCGGCTTTTCTGCTTCCTTTATCACAGACCCTAAGCCCCTTATTCCTTCCTCTGCAGTGCTCTTTTCTCGTTGCCTTAAGGAAGAACCTTGCACTTTGGTTTCTCTTGCTTTTCCTCTGGTTGGCCAGGGGATGCTTTCTCACAGATGGCCCACCTCTGGGATAAGCCACACAGCATCCTGAACGAAAACCTCTCTTGGATGGCATTCAATTAGTAAATACTCAATGTGCCAACCCAGGTTGTGCTGTCCCAGAAATGCACCTGGGACTCTGGCAGGTTCTGGGAAGAGTTAGTTGCTTCTCTTAATGGTTTTGGTTGTTGAGTGCATTTTCCATTTAGTTTCTCTGTTCATATCAATGTCCATTTAAACCCTTCAATGGGGGAATTCGCTGGTGGTCCAGTGCTTAGGGCTCTGCGCTTCCACTGCAGGCGGCGTGGGTTTGATCCCTGGTTGGGGATCTAAGATCCTGCACGCTGCATGGTGTGGCCAAAGGGGGAAAAAAAAATCCTGAACAAACAACAACCAAACTTTGTGTGGCAGAAACCAACACAACGTTGTAAACCAATTATCCTCTAATTAAGAAAAAAGACCCCAAACCTCACAAAATGAACAAACAGAAAAAACAACCTTCAACGCTTCCTAGGGCACTTGGACTAAAACCCAAACTGAGGAGCCCTCCAAAGGCTCCCTTCGGCCCAGCCCCTGCCTGCCTCTCCTACTTCCTCCCACACCACTCTCTCTGTTTAGTTACACTGGGTTCCTTCCTCTTCCTCAAATGTGCCAAGCTCTTCTCTGCCCTTGGGCTTTTGTACTTATTGTTCCCTTTGCTTGGAACATGCATCCTCATCTTCCTCATGGTTGACTTCCTCATCCCTTGGGTTGTGACTTCCTCAAAGAGGCCTTGTGTGACTACTCCATCCAAAGACACAATACTGATTGTACCCAGTTACTCCTCACTACACCCCTCCTCCCTGCTCCGCTTTCTTCCTTCACAGGGTTTATTACATCATGCAACTATCCTGTATGTTCTTCGCTAGTCTATTGTCTGTCTCCTTCCCCATCTCAGCCAAATGATGCTCTGGGAGGGCAAGGACCTTGACTGTTTTGTTCACTATTATATCCCCAGCACCTACTGTGCATCACCCAGCGCCTACTGTGTATCAAGCACCGTGAACCACAATCCCTGCTCTTATGGAGCTTATATTCTAGTGGAGGAGACAGAGAACAGTTGTCTTAAACAAATGAATGATGTAATTTCAAGTACTGATGACTACTTTAATAAATAAAACAGTATAAAGGGATAGGATGTGCCTGAGGGAATGCAGACGGTTGGTGGTAGTTAGATAAAAGTGATCAGGAGAGGAGGTGTTGGAAGAGAGAACAGATTGCTGGGACAGGGCAGACCTTTGAAATTATGGGGGGGACAGCAAGCGTAAGGGCCTTAAGGCAGCAGCCAGATTGAGGGGCTGAGGAACAAACAGGAAGCTGGTGTGGCTAGAGTGTGATGTGAGCCAGGGGAGAAGGGTGGGAAACAGAGGCTGGAGACAGGGGGAGAGGTAAAATAGTCATGTGGAGAAGGGAGGGTTGGGTAAAGAGTCTGCATTTTTTTCTAAGTGTGATGGGCCACATCTGTACAGCAATATTCAATTTCCAAAGCACTCACACTGTCTCACTTGATCCTCACATGAACCTCTGAGGTTAAGTAGAACAGATGATAGTTAATATCTTTTATCAAGAAGCAAGCCACCATTTGATCATTTTATTGAGAAGAAAACAAAGTTCTACCAAATTAGAAAACTTGAGAAACACAGTTCAAACAAGATTCTTTATTATTTTTTTTAAAATATTTATTTATTTGGCTGCACCAGGGCTTAGTTGTGATATGTGAACTCAACTCTTCAGTTACTCTTAAGTTCTGGCATGTGAACTCCTAAGTCACAGCATATGGGATCCAGCTCCCTGACCTGCGATTGAACCTGCACCTCCTGTGAGCACGGAGTCTTAGCCCTGGACCACCGGAGGAGTCCCTCACACCAGATTCTTTCCATCAGTGGTGTTTAACCTTGGCTGTGCATGGAAATCCTCGGGGGAGCTCTCTGCAAAATACTGCTATCTGGGTTCTGTTTCCTGAAAATGGATTTAAGAGGTCCAGGGCGTGGCCCAGGAGGATCGTCAAGACTCCACAGGTGACTCTATGGGGACTGAAACCACTGCTCTCAATCTACCCACTTTTTACTGCATAAACTGCCAGCTTGACAGAGCTTTTCCACTAAGCTGCCCATTAAAATCACAGGGGAGCTTTCTAAGAATTACAGAGGCCCAGACCCAGGCTATATTCTAAAATCAGAATTTCTGGGCAAGGGATGGGGGTTGTCCAGGAACTGGGCTCCAGCATGCTACTCTAAGAGGCCAAAAAAACCAAAAAGAATTTCTGGGGTTGGGGCTCAGGCACTCGCTTGCTTAAAAGCACTGTACATGCCTATTTGCTTTGGAGCTACCCACATTTATTTTTTAATTTTTCCTATCTGCTCTTGTCTCCTTTATTGTTCCTCTTGGGGTTTATGCCTTTTTATTCCTTCCCTGTCATTTTCATGGGACTTTAGGAAGACATGACTTTAAATGGGTATACCAAACATACCATGGTGAACTGGAAATTTGCTAAATTAAAATTTAAAAAAATTTTTTTTTCTGGTCACACTGCACAGCTTGCAGGATCTTAGTTCCCTGACCAGGGATGGAACTTTGACCTTTGGCAGTGAGAGCATGGAGTCCTAACCAAGGGACCATCAGGGGATTCACAAACAACTACATTTTAATTATAAAGATTATGTGCACATACAAAACAAAAAATTATATGCATATTCACTGTAAAAATATCAAACACTACAAAAGGGTACAGTATACATTGGAAGTACTCTGGTCTCACCTTCCCCATTCCCATTCCTTAGGGTTAGCAGCTAGTCTGCTCGTAACAATTTCATAGTTAGAGTTCAATGAAAGTTATTGTGTTCAATATATTTTCTCTCTGTATTTAAATTTTTTCCATTTTAATTTAAATGTCTTTATGCCTTTTGCTGTGTTCTTCATCTTTATGCTTTTTAAAAAAACTATTTTTATTATTGCTATTTTACTTTTTGACCACGCTGCTCGGCATATGGGATCTTAGTTCCCTTAGACCCCAGAAATCAAACCTGTGCCCTCTGCATTGGAAGCATGGTCTTAACCACTGGCCCACCAGGGAAGTCCCCATGCTTTTTTATGACTTTTCCTGTGCCTCGGCTGCTTCCTAACACCCTTCTCCTGGGGGACCCCTGTTCAGCCTTTGATTCTCAGCCTATCAGGTCTTAGTTTACAAAACATTTCAAAATTGCTTGGGCAAAATTAATGTTTCCCTCCATGTGTTCCTATACTACTTTGTTCATGACTCTATCTTCATGCTTCTGATACCATTCGGAAATTATTCATTTTCTTGTCTTAGCACCTATATGTTGGTACTTCCCCGGCAGTCCAGTGGTTAAGATTCTGAACTCCCAATGCAAGAGACAAAGGTTTGATCCCTGGTCTGGGAACTAGATTCCATATGCCGAACGGTGTGGCCAAAATATTTAACAAACAAACAAAATAACACCTATACATTGCAAACTGGAGGTGGTGGGGGCTGTATCAGGCACCTCTGCACTCCTGCTAGTTCTGTCCTGTGGCTTTGTAGTCCAAGTGTCTTCTCCCAAGTGCTCTTGTCTATTTCTTCATGCCTTTTGATGTGGGAGTTCTTAATTTTCATGTCATCCACATTTACCAAAGTTTTCTATACCATTTGTGCCGATGTTATTTAGTAAACCCTTTCCTGAGATAGTAAGTAGGAAATTTTCCTTTATTTTCCTTCAGAAGTTCTGATTTTACTTTTTCCTTTTAAATTCTTTAATCTATTTAGAGTTAGATTTTGTGTTGGGGGGATGTGTTAGGGGTCCAACAGATAAGCAGTTGGTTCAGCTCAGGTACTGAATAATCTCTTTCCCTATTGATCTATTAATATAATGCCAGCTCTGTCATATATCAAGATTCCACATATGCCTGGATTGTTTCTGAGCTCTCTAGGCTGTTTCATTTCCCCCCTCTGCCTATCCCTATACTAATATTCCCATAGTCTTAATTTTTATAGTTTCATAATAAATGTTGATGTATGGAAGGATAAGTCCTCGAAACAGGTTACTCTTTTTCAAGAGTGTTTAGGCGATGCTTTGTCCTTTGTTTTTCCATATGAATTTTAGCTTAGCTTGTAAACGTCCACGGAAAATCCTGTTGGAAAATTTATTAGAATTGCATTGAATTGACAGATGAATCTTCCACCCCATCTCTCCCCGCCACGAAGTATTAATAATAGCTCAAGAGATGTTTGTAGAATGAATGAAGGTCTGATGATCATCTCCAAAGTACATCTTATAAACACACAGTCCATAAACAGAGGTCAGTGAAGGAATGGATGAGGGACAAAGATGACTAAGACAGAGCAGCAACTGTAAAATTTTTCCTTGCCAGTTCGAATACCTTATTTTAAATACACAAAGCCACAACTCCATCCTCTTACTGAAAGGAAACCTATGACCAGTTTGGAGAGCCTCTTGGAGATAATTTTTTCAGGAAGGCTCGCGTCCGCAGCGCAGGCAGAGAAACAGGCCAGCCGACAGGTCCAGCGTCTGGACCCCTCGGCCTCCCGAGGTGGGGCGTCCGGAGGGAGCGCGGCGCTTCCCCGGCCCTCGTCCCCGCGGCCGAGGGCGCCCAGGACTACAACTCCCGGCACGCCGCGCAGCGCCCCGGCTTACCCGGGCGCACGCTGCGGGCGGCGGCGAAGCTGCCCGCGGGCCCCCGCCGCCCGGGCTGCGGCTGGAAGCCGAGCGCCGCGCCTTTCCGCTTCCCCGCCCGGGTGAGTAGGGCAGCCCGCTCGGAGGCCGGAGCCGAGTCCGCGCCGCCGGGGGCCCGGGAGCGCGGGGAGGCCGCCGAGGACGCGCCTCCCCACGCCCGCCGGTCGGAGCCGACCCCGCGCCAGTGCCCCCGGCGCCCGCGGCCCGCGCGCGGCCACGTGGCTCGGGCGCCTGGCGGGGCCCGCCTCCTCCGCGGCCACTCCCGCCGGCCCCTGTCCGGCGGAGCCGGCTGGAGGAAGGCCGCCGCTGGCTCCCCGGACCTGCTCTGGCCCGAGCTGCGTGTGGCCTGCGAGGCGCAGGCGTCCTGGGGCCCGCGGGTACCTCTGCCCTCCGCCTGGGCCCGCGGCGCCCAGCAGCCCGCCTTACCGGTAGCACTGGCTGGGGCTTCCCTGGTGGCTCAGACGGTAAAGAATCTTCAGTTCAGTCGCTCGGTCGTGTCCGACTCTTTGTGACCCCATGGGCGGCAGCACTCCAGGCCTCCCTGTCCATCGCCAACTCCCCGGAGTTTACTCAAACTCATGTCCGTTGAGTCCGTGATGCCAACCAACCATCTCATCCTCTGTCGTGCCCTCAAGAATCTTATCTGTCTGAAATGCAGGAGTGCCAGTTTCGATCCTTGGGTGGGGAAGATCCCCTAGAGAAGGGGGCATGGCAACCCACTCCAGTATTCTTGCCTGCAGAGTCCCCATGGACAGAGGAGCCTGGTGGGCTGGGGTCACAAAGAGTCACACACGACCGAGCGACTTTTTCACGTTGCTGGGCTCTGAGCTTCGGGGTTGCAAGGTAAACTCGTGCTGATGACAGCCTGCGTGTGGCGAGCTGCCTCTAGAAGACGCCTCCCGAGGACAGCTATCTCCTCAGGTTAAGTGACATTTACTTTGTACTGACTAGGAAGTCATTCGATTCAACAAATACTTATTGATCACCTCCGTGATTCTTGGCACCTGGTGCACAGGAAATATTTGCAGAGTTGAAAATGAGTTAGACTTCATCTGTGCCTTCACATGTGTTCTTTAAGCGGTAGTTCTCAAACTTCAGCGAGTATCAGAATCGCCTGAAGGGCTTAGTACAACACAGAAACCTGGACCACATCCCCAAAGTTTTTGATTCACTAGGTCTGGGGTTCCCAGATGACTCAGTGGTAAAAAAAAGAAAATCCTCCTGCTAGTGCAGGAGACACAGGTTCAATCCCTGAGACGGGAAGATTCCCTAGAGTAGGAAATGGCAACCCATTCCAGTATTCTTGCCTGGAGAATTCCATGGACAGAGGAGCCTGGAGGGCTACAGTCCAAGGGGTTACAAAGAGTCCGACAGGACTGAGCAGTCACACACGCATAGATCTAGGGTGGGAAGCAAGTATTTGCATTTCTAACATTCTGGTCTGGGGATACACTTTGGAGTATCACTGTTTTGTAGGAAAAAACATCCTGTGAACTTAAACCAGCTCTTCACTCCTGGACCTGGGCCTTGCTATGCTGGTGCCCGTTTAACTTTGGTAGTGATAGTAACCATGCACGTATTACTTTGTTCACTGTAACTTCCCCCACATTTTATACAGATTTTCATGTATAGGTCTACATGTGTCAGTTTTCCTGAGTTACATCGTATTTTATCTTACTGTGTCTTTGCTTGGCCATTTCTCAGCAGCCCTCAGGATGTAAAATTTGACCTCTGTTGGTAGAGTTTACATATTTTTTCCTTTCTGATACACACATTTTCTTCTCACACAGGGGACCTGAAAGATAAGAATAGTGCTTGGTTCAGGCATCCACCCCTCCCCCCAACAACTCACGGAATAAACCATTTTGGTTTAGCTGTATGCATCAGAGGCGCCCAGCAAACCCTGTTCTCATCCACCTTGTGTGCTCTTGTTTGGATCAGACACACCTGTATTCAAGTTCTGGCTGCATCACTTAGAGCTTTCCAGCCAGGTTTCTTACCTTTTCTAAAACTCATCTTCCTCTGTAGAATGAGGCTCTAACAGGATGCACCCCAGAATGCAGTTGTGCGAGTTACATGAGATGTTTAAGCACACTGTTCTTCCTGAGCCCCCCTCTCTCTGGATGAAATGAGTGGCAAATTATACTCCTTGCCTGGGTGAGATTTATTTTTCCTGTCTACTCCGAGACTTTGGCATCAGTTGGGAATTCCTCAGCATTGATTTGAGACATCAAGTCAATGGATAGTATCATCCCTTGGTAACTTTTTGTCTACCTCAGTAACCAGATTTCTCTGAAAACCTGATCACTCTCTCCAAAGGTATTATTGGGTCTTTTCCAGTCTTGGGAGCAGACCAAAAGAAATATTGCTCGTCTGTCTAATATTCTCTCCAGGAAATGGGAGGGGGTGCTGTGGTCACATTATGGGATTAATGAGATTAGAGCCTTAAATTCTTTCCTCTGTGGTCATTCTCACCTGTGCAACCAAACAGGATGCAGTGATTCTTATTGTCCTGGAATATGGCTTGGGAAAGAAGCAGCAGATGGATGGTAGTTGAAAAGACCCAGCCCAGTGAACAGTAAGTGCTTGGTTCCCTGTTTAGTTGGATACAGGGGATGGAATTGCATTTGGCCATCAACTTATCAGGCTCTGCTCTTGCTTTGTCTCATGACTTGCTGGTATGTTTTCTGTGGTTCAGCAAGATGGATACCATTTTCATCCTTGACCTGACAATAACATAGCTCTCTTAGACGTTTAATAGCCTGGAGTTGGTGGCTTCTAATGAGGTGCTTTGATTGATCTTGTGACATGCTGTTGATTTCTGGGGTGCCAAGCAGTGACTTCCCTGTGCCTGGCTCTGTTTGGGGTTGGCAGAGGGTCAGAAGTCATAGTGACTGATGCAGTTACTTGAGAATGGAGGTGAGATCGATGGTGATCGGAGGTCTGCGAGTCCCCATCAGGGAGGTCGCGTGCCATAAAGAGAAAGGGCTGAAGGGATTTTCCCTTGTGTGTCTATGGGTGTTAGTTGCTTAGTGGTGTTGGACTCTGCGATTCCATGGACTGTAGTCCGCCAGGCTCCTTGGTCTTCTGTCTACTCTGCTGTTTACTAGCTGAGCCACTTGAGGGTAAATCCCTCACCCTTTCTACTCCTTGGTGTCCTCGTTTGTACCTGGGGATGGCAGTGATATTTGTCTCACCTCACTGGTGAGGGGGATGTGTGGAAGAGGTGTCCTGAGGTCTAATGCCTGATGATCTGAGGTAGAGCTGCTGTAATAATAATAGAAATAAAGTGCACAATAAATGTAATGCATTTGTAAGTGTAATCATCCCCAAACCATCCCCACCTCTCACCCTAGTCCATGGAAAAATTATCTTCCATGAAACCGATCCCTGGTCCCAAAAAGGTTGGGGACTGCTGGTGTGGAATAACTAATGAGATAATGAGTTCAAAGGGCTGTGTAAATGTCAGTTATTGCCAGTATTAATTATTTTCTGCAGGTTAGGTTTTGGGGTCTGGTGTCCTCAGGCACTCCCCCTCCCACCTTCAACTGAAAAAAGAAGGATGTGATGGTATGAGGGACAACTCAGGTGAAAGTCAAAAAGGCAAGTAAATAGAACAGGGCAGGTGATTCATTAGCAAAAGGTTTAATAATGAAAGGTGTTTTTCATCGACAGACATATTTCACGGCTGACAGAGTCTTTTAAAATACCCCGAGGGAAGCAACTCATTTACATGTTAAACACTCACTGACACCTTTTGGAAAACTCCAGCTCCAGTCTATTTAGACACAGTTGGGCTCCTATATCATCTATTTTATGTTTTTCAATTTCACCTCCTTTATTACTGAGGACATTTGCATGAAAACTGGTGGGACTTGGGAGTTGTGTCTGCTTCAATGCACTTCCCTTCTCGGAGGTGGTCTCAAGGCTGGGGGAGGCCTGTTGCCTAGAGGGACAGGCCTGGAGGTTGCTGCAACCTCTGGAGGATGGGGTTGGGGAGCGTGGGCTGGGAGGTGGGGCCGGGGGTAACTGGAGGGGATGGCAGCCCTGGGTTTGCGGTACTTACCTGGGGACCTGTGTTGTTATGACTCAGTACAGGTCTCACAGGGTGTAGTTTATCCATCTCAGAAGGCCCCCAAATATGGGGTGGTTAGTTTTTATGGGCTAGGTAGTTTCCTAGGCTAAAAAGCGGGAGGGTTTATTCTGACTATTTTGGGGAAGGGGTGGGGATTTCCAGAAATTGGAAATTCCCACTTTTTGGCCTCAGAAATGTCATGGAACCTGTGGGTGTGTCATTTAGCCTGTGCTGGTTATCACAGTGAGTGTGTAATGAGGCTCAAGGTCTACTGGAAGTCAAATCTTCTGCCATCTTGGGCCTAACTGGTTCTAATTAGTTTATGTCATATCTTTAATGGCTATGCCATTCTTTTAAAGGTTGTGCCCTGCCCCCTTCCCTCCTGATTCACTTTGAGTGAGGTGGGAGCCATTGGAGAGTTAGAGCTGAGGAATGCGTAGTTGGACTTAAGTTTCCATGTTGAAGATAGACTGGGATATTTTCACTCTTTCATTCATTCAGTGGGTTCCTTATTCATTTATTTATTTGTTAGTGAATTCTGCCCTTTGCATCTAGTGGAAAAGGCAGACATTGGACCAAATTATCAGAGGCAAAAACGGTGCACAATAAAACCAGAGAGGAAGGAGCAAGGAATTCTGGGAGGCTGACTGACAAAAGGCTTCATAGACAGTTAATAGGGGATTGACTGTGGGAGATGAAGCTGGAAAGGTGGATTGGGATGACAATGGGGTGGGTCTTGAGTGCCTTGCTAGAGAATTTGTACCTTTTGGTAGATTGTGGGGAGGTAAGAGTGATAAGGGCTTCCCTGGTGGCTCAGTAGTTAAGAATCTGGCTGCAGTGCAGGGGCTGTAGGAGACGTGGGTTCGATCCCTGTGTGGGGAAGATCGCCTGGAGGAGGGCATGGCAACGCACTCCAGTGTTCTTGCCTGGAGAATCCCATGGACAGAGGAGCCTGGTGGGCTACAGCCCGAGGGCTGCAAAGAGTCGTACACAATTGGAAGGACTGAATACACATGCAAGAGTGATAAGAATGTACTTGTGTGTTGGGATGATGGTGACGTGAGTGGCAGAGTGAAGGTGGGCTGGGATGTGGGAAAGTGTCTGGAATGGGGAGTGGTCGAATGGCTCAGGCAAGATGTGATGGGCTTCCCTCCACCCCCCTTTATTAATTGTACAAGGTCATGCTGAATTCTTGCCCCTGAGATTTAGGAGTTCTGCATAAACGCTTCAGCTTTTCAGAGAAGGAGAAATGAAACTCAAGGTAACAATAAGGAGAGGAAGTCTCATTTACTGAGCCTTTGTTAAAGCAGCATCTCATTTCATTCTTGCAGTGGCCCTATAGGTACTATTGAGAGCATTAAAAAAATTTTTTTTTTATTGAAGGATACTTGCTTTACAGAATTTTGTTGTTTTCTATCAAACCTCAACACGAATCAGCCATAGGTATACATATATCCCCTCCTCCCATCTCCCTCCCCATCCCGCTCCTCTAGGTTGATACAGAGCCCTTGTTTGAATTTCCTGAGCCATACAGCAAATTGGCTATCTATTTTACATATGGTAATATAAGTTTCCATGTTACTCTTTCCATGTATCTCACCCTCTCCTCCTCTCTTCCATGTCCATAAGTCTATTCTCCATTGCTGCCCTGTAAATAAATACTTCAGTACCATTTTTCTCAATTCTGTATATATGCATTAGAATATGATATTTATCTTTCTCTTTCTGACTTACTTCCCTCTGTATAATAGGTTCTGGGTTCATCCACCTCATTAGAACTGGCTCAAATGTGTTCCTTTTTATGGCTGAGTAATATTCCACTGTGTATATATATACCACAACTTCTTTATCCAATCATCTGTCGATGGACATCTAGATTGGTTCCATATTCTAGCTATTGTAAGTAGAGCTGCAATGAACAATGGGATACATGGGGCTTTTTCAATTTTGATTTCCTCAGGGTATATGCCTAGGAGTGGGATTGCTGGGTCATATGGTGGTTTTATTTCTAGTTTCTTAAGGAATCTCCATACCGTCTTTCATAGTGGCTGTATCAGTTTACATTCCCACCAACAGTGCAAGGGCATTCCCTTCTCTCCACACCCTCTCCAGCATTTATTGTTTGTAGACTTTTTGATGATGGCCACTCTGACCGGTGTGAGGTGATATCTCATTGTGGTTTTGATTTGCATTTCTCTAATAATGAGAGGTGCTGAGCATCTTTTCATGTGTTTGTCAGCCATCGGTATGTCGTCTTTGGAAAAATGTCTTTTTAGGTCTTTTTCCCACTCTTTGATTGGGTTGTTTGTTTTTCTGGTATTGAGTTGTATGAGCTGCTTGTATAATTTGGAAATTAATTCTTTGTCAGTTGTTTCATTTGCTAGTATTGTCTTTTCATCTTGCTTTTAGTTTCCTTTGCTGTGCAAAAACTTTTACGTTTAATAGAGTGTCACTTGTTTACTTTTGTTTTTATTTCTGTTACTCTAGGAGGTGGATCATAGAGGATCTTGCTTTGATTTAAGTCATTGAGTGTTCTGCCTATGTTTTCCTCTAATAGTTCTATAGTTTCTGGTCTTATGTTTAGGTCTTTAATCCATTTTGAATTTATCTTTGTGTATGGTGTTAGGAAGTGTTCTAATTTCACTCTTTTACATGTAGCTGTCCAGTTTTCCCAACATCATTTATTGAAGAGGCTCTCTTTGCTCCTTTGCATATTTTTGCCTTCTTTGTCAAAAATAAGGTACCCATAGGTACATGGGTTTATTTCTGGGCTTTCTATCTTGTTCCATGGATCTATATTTCTGTTTTTGTGCCAGTACCATACTGTCTTGATGACTGTAGCTTTGTAGGATAATCTGAAGTCAGGAAGGTTGATTCCTCCAGCTCTGTTATTCTTTCTCAAGACTCCTTTGGTTATTCGGGGTCTTTTGTGTTTCCATATGAATTGTGAAATTTTTTGTTCTAGTTCTAGGAAAAATGTCATTGGTAATTTGATAGGGATTGCATTGAATCTGTAGATTGCATTTAGTAGTATAGTCATTTTCACACTATTGATTGTTCCTACCTAGGAACATGGAATCTCTCTCCATCCGTTTATGTCATCTTTGATTTCTTTCATTAGTGTCTTATAATTTTCTGTGTACAGTTCTTTTGTCTCCTTAGGTAAGTTTATTCCTAGTTATTTAATTCTTTTTGTTTCAGTGGTGAGCGGGATTGATTCCTTAATTTCTCTTTCTGATTTTTCATTGTTAATATATAGAAATACAAGTGATTTTTTTGTATTGATTTTGAATACTGCAACTTTGCTAAGTTCATTGGTTAACTCTAGTAATTATCTGATACTATCTTTAGGGTTTTCTATGTACAGTATCATGTCATCTGCAAACAGTGAGAACTTCTTTTCCCATCTGGATTCCTTTTATTTCTTTTTCTTCTCTGGTTGTTGTAGCTAGGACTTCCAGAAGTATGGTGAGTAATAGTAGTGAAAATGAGCACCCTTGTCTTATTCCTGATCTTATAGGGAATGCTTTCAATTTTTCACTGTTGAGAATAGTGTTTGCTGTAGGCTCATCATATATGGCCTTTACTATGTTGAGGTAGATTCCTTCTACGCCCATTTTTTGAAGGGTTTTATTATAAATGGGTGCTGAATTTTGTCAAAGGCTTTCCCTGCATTTACTGAGATGATATAAGGTTTTGATCTTTCAATTTGTTAATATTGTGTATCGCATTGACTGATTGTATGTAGTGAAGAATCCTTCATCCCTGGAATAAACCCAACTTGATCATGGTGTATGAGCTTTTTGATGTGTTGCTGAATCCTATTTGCTAAAATTGTATTGAGGATTTTTGCATCTATGTTCATCAGTGATATTGGCCTTTATTTTTTTGTGTTGTCTCTGTCTGGTTTTGGTATCAGGGTGATGGTGCCCTCATAGAATGAGTTTGTAAGTGTTACTTCCTCTGCAATTTTTTGAAAGAGTTTTAGAGGAATAGGCATTAGGTCTTCTCTAAATGTTTGATAGAATTCTCCTGTGAAGCCGTCTGGTTCTGGGCTTTTGTTTTGGGGATATTTTTGATCACAGCTTCAATTCCAGTGCTTGTAATTGGATTGTTCATAATTTCTATCTCTTCTTGGTTTAGTTTTGGAATATTGAACTTTTCTAAGAATATGTCCATTCTTTCAGGTTATCCATTTTATTGCTATGTACTTGTTCATAATAGTCTCTTACAATCCTTTGTATTTCTGCATTGTCTGTTGTAACCTGTCTTTTTTCATTTCTAATTTTATTGATTTGATTCTTTCTTTTTTTCTTGACGAATCTGGCTAAAGGTTTGTCAATTTTATCTCCTTAAAGAACCAGTTTTTAGTTTTGTTAGTCTTTACTGTTGTTTCTTTCATTTCTTTTTCATTTACTTCTGCTTGGATCTTTATGATTTCTTTCCTTCTACTAATTTTTTTTTGTTGTTCTTTTTCCAGTTGTTTTTGGTGTAAAGTTGGGTTTTCTGTTCGATGTTTTTCTTGTTTCTTGAAGTAGGATTGTATTGCCATAAACTTCCCTCTTAGAAGTGCTTTTGCTGCATCCCTTAGGTTTTGAGTTGTCGTGTTTTCATTGTCGTTTGTTTCTAGAGATTTTTTGATTTCCCTTTTGATTTCTTCAGTAACCTGTTCGTCGTTTAGAAATGTGTTGTTTAATCTCCGTGTGTTTGTGTTCCTTACGGTCTTTTTTCTTGTAATTGATATCTAGTATCATAGTGTTGTGGTTGGAGAAGATGCTTAATATGATTTCAATTTTCTTAAATTTACTGAGGTTTGATTTGTGACCCAAGATGTGGTCTATCTTGGAGAATGTTCCATGTGCACTTGAGAAGAAGGTGTATTCTTCTCCATTTGGATGGAATGTCCTGAAGATATCAATGAGATCCATCTCATCTAATATATCATTTAAGACGTGTGTTTCCTTATTGATTTTCTGTTTTGATGATCTGTCCATTGTGAGTGGGGTGTTAAAGTCTCCTACTATTATTGTGTTACTGTCAATTTCTCCTTTTATGTCTGTTAGTGTTTGTCTTATGTGTTGAGGTGCTCCTGTGTTGGGTGCATAGATATTTACAATTGTTATGTCTTCCTCTTGGATTGCTCCCTTGATCATTATGTAGTGTCCTTCCTTATCTTTTGTAATCTTCTTTATTTTAAGATCTATTTTGTCTGATATGAGGATTGCTACTCCAGCTTTCATTTGCATGGAATATATTTTTCCATCCTCTCACTTTCAGTCTGTATGTGTCTATAGGTCTGAAGTGGGTTTCTTGTAGACAGCATATTTATATGGGTCTTGCCATTTTCTTAATTGTTTGGGGTTGATTTTGTAAATCTTTTTTCTTCTCTTGTATTTCTTGACCATGTATATCCCTTTAACATTTGCTGTAAAGCTGGTTTGGTGGTACTGAATTCTCTTAACTTTTGCTTGTCTGAAAAGCTTTTTATTTCTCCATCAATTTCAAATGAGATCCTTGCTGGATACAGTAATCTTGGTTGTAGATTTTTGCCTTTCAGTACTTTAAATATATCCTGCCATTCCCTTCTGGCCTACAGAATTTCTGCTGAAAGATCAGCTGTTAAGCATATGGGGTTTCCCTTGTATATTACTTGTTGCTTATATGTTGATTAGTATGTGTTTTGGTGTGTTTCTCCTTGGGTTTATCCTGTATGGGACTCTCTGTGCCTCTTGGACTTAATTGACTGTTTCCTTTTCCATGTTGGAGAAATTTTCAACTATAATCTCTTTAAAATTTTTCTCATACCCTTTCTTTTTCTCTTCTTCTTCTGGGACCCCTATAATTTGAATGTTGGTACATTTGATATTGTCCCAGAGATCTCTGAGACTATCCTCAGTTCTTTTCATTCTTTTTACTTTATTCTGCTCTTCAGAAGTTATTTCTACCATTTTATCTTCCAGCTCATTGATTCATTCTTCTGCTTCAGATATTCTGCTATTGATTCCTTCTAGAGTATTTTTAATTTCAGTAATTGTGTTGTCTCTGTATGTTTATTCTTTAATTCCTCTAGGTCTTTGTTAATTGATTGTTGCATTTTCTCCATTTTGTTTTCAAGGTTTTTGATCATCTTTACTATCATTATTCTGAATTCTTTTTCAGGCAGTTTGCTTATTTCCTCTTAATTTATTTTGACTTCTGTGTTTCTAGTTTGTTCCTTCATTTGGGTAGTATTTTCTTGCCTTTTCATCATCATCATTATTATTATTATTTTTAACTTATTGTGTTTGAGGTCTCTTTTTCCCAGGCTTTAAGGTTGAATTCTTTCTTCCTTTTGGTTTCTGCCCTCCTAACATTGGTCCAGTGGTTTATGTAAGCTTTGTATAGGGTGAGATTTGTGCTGAGTTTTTGTTTATTTGGTTTTCCTCTGATGGTCAAGGAGAGTGAGGTGATAATCCTGTCTGCTGATGGTTGGGTTTTTAGTTTTGTTTTGTCTGTTGTTTAGATGAGGCATCCCACACAGGGTGCTACTGGTGGTTGATTAATGCCGGGTCTTGTATTCAAGTGGTTTCCTATGTGTGAGTTCTCACTATCTGATACTCCTTAGGGTTAGTTCTCTGGTAGCCAGGTGTCTTGGAGTCAGTGCTCCCACTCCAAAGGCTCAGGGCTTGATCTCTGGGTCTTTTGCCAGGAGTCAGTTGCTTTAAGATCCTTAAGCTACAGGTGCCAAGTCTCTTTGTGCCTGTAGTCAGTAAGGTTGATGAAGGCATCCTGAGTCCTGCACTGAATACATAATCGATCTCCATCTGCTTCTTCCATCCCTGGAGAAATTGTGTCCTCAGAAAACCTCCATTACAGGGTCTTCTAAAAACTGTTTTCAAAAATTCTTAATTTCCCGCACCTTCAGAAGTGAGAGGTGACAACGGGAAGATGTGTGAGTGAAGCAGGCAGAAAACCCAGGGAAGCTGAGTGGCCCTCAGGGGTTCAGAGGAGTTCCGAGAGCGTTTTCTGTAAATCAGCCTCTGAGAGGCTGTGGTTTTCTGAAGGCTGCAGAACTGGTGGGCAGTGGAGCCAGGGTTGTTCCCGGCTCCAGAGGCTGAGTTCCTGACCCCTGGCTGCTCTATACCACCTTCTCATGGTCAGCTTTTCTTCAGGCCCCACAAGGACGGTCCTTGTGGGCCTTCTTGAACTGATCATCTTGAAGGAGAAAGGTGTGTGAGGACCTGAGGGCACTCAGCCTGCTTTAAGGCCTGCTTCTGGGTTCAGCTGGGAACCTGTGTCTTGGCGGCAACGAGGTGGAGGGAAGTCAAGCCTACCGCCCCTTTTGATAGAAGATACTTCAGGCTGAGGTTGTAGAGAGCAAGGTGGAAAGGGGGGGTGAGGTGGGGAGCTGCCCACGTGTTAGGAGTGGGGCATGCAGAGGTTGACGGGCTGGGGAGTAATAGCATCCTTTCGTAAGCCTGCCACTGGGCAAGGAGAGAGCGACAACAGTGGCGGTGGTAGTGGTGCTCGTAGTGTTACGGGGGGACCTCTTCCAGGGCCTGGGAGGGGGCTCTTGCATAACTTGGAAGTGAGTTGTCTGAAGAGACACACGTACTGAGAAAGCGAAGGGCTGTATTGAAAAGTGGCATTTGAGCAGAGGGCAGCAAGGTAGGGGAACCCGGGAGAACTGCTCTGCCAGGTGGCTCGCCGCCTCAGGTTCTGTGGAGGTGGGCCCCTTTCTGGATTGTCCCTGGCCAGTGATCTCATTTGTACCTCTGTCTGGTCTGACTCAGCGTCCTTCCTGGCTGGGTGTGCATCCCTCAGCCAGCGTGGATCCCAGTGTGAGGATTTCCGGGAGGTTGGCAGGACATATTCTGGGCTGGGCTCTCCTCGCTCCTCTTGACCCCTCCCAAATTCTTCTTGGTCCAAGGTTCCCTAACCGTAGTGGCTTCTACACTGTTCCTACTGTGTAGGTGGCACCTTGCTACATGTTTGCATGATTTCCCCATCCCTCACCACCTCATCAGGTAGGCCTGGCTTTGATCACCCCCAGGGTACAGACAAGGTCACAGGACTCAGTGTAAGAGACCATGCTGGGACTCAGACTCAGGCCACTGGATACTGGGATGTTTATTCTCAACCACGGTGCTCTCTCTCATCTGAAAGGAGCCAGGGATAGCCAACCACTAATGCCAAAGAAGCTGAAGTTGAATGGTTCTATGAAGCGCTACAAGACCTTCTAGAACTAACACCCCCCAAAAAGATGTCCTTTTCATTATAGGGGACTGGAATGCAAAAGTAGGAAGAGACTTGGAGCAACAGGCAAGTTCGGCCTTCTAGTACGAAATGAAGCAGGGCAAAGGTTAACAGAGTTTTGCTAAGAGAATGCACTGGTCATAGCAAACACCCAGTTCCAGCAACATGAGACTACCCTACACATGAACATCACCAGATGATTAATACAGAAATCAGGTTGACTATATTCTTTGCAGCCGAAGATGAAGAAGCTCTATACAGTCAGCAAAAACAAGACCAGGAGCTGACGATGGCTCAGATCATGAACTCCTTATTTCCAAATTCAGACTTAAATTGAAGAAAGTAGAGAAAGCCACTAGGCCATTTAGGTATGACCTAAATCAAACCCCTTACAATTATGCAGTAGAAGTGACAAATAGATTCAAGGGACTAGATCTGATAGACTGAGTGCCTGAAAAACTATGGACAGAGGTTAGTGACATTGTACAGGAGGTGGTGATCAAAACGATCCCTAAGAAAAAGAAATGCAGAAAGGCACATTGGCTATCTGAGGAGGCCTTACAAATAGCTGAGAAAAGAAGAGAAGTGAAAGGCAAAGGAGAAAAGGAAAGGTATACCCATCTGAAAGCAGAGTTCCAAAGAACAGCAAGGAGAGATAAGAAAGCTTTCCTAAGTGAACAATACATAGAAATAGAGAAAAACAATAGAATGGGAAAGACTGAAGATCTCATCAAGAAAACTAGAGATACCAAGGGAACATTTCACGCAAAGATGGGTACAATAAAGGACAAAAGTGGTATGAACCTAACAGAAGCAGAAGATATTAAGAAGAGGTGGCAAGAATACACAGAAGAACTATACAATAAAGATCTTAATGATCCAGATAACCACGATGGAGTGATCACTCACCTAGAGCCAGACATCCTGGAGTGTGAAGTCATGTGGACCTTAGGAAGCATCACTACGAGCAAAGCTAGTGGAGTAATGGAATTCTAGTTGAGCTATCTCAAATCCTAAAAGATGGTGTTGTGAAAGTGCTGCACTCAATACACCAGCAAATTTAGAAAGCTCAGCAGTGGCCACAGGACTGGAAAAGGTCAGTTTTCATTCCAGTCCCCAAGAAAGGCAGTGCCAAAGAATGTTCAAGCTACTGCACAATTGCACTCGTTTCACATGCTAGCAAAGTAATTCTAGCATTTAAAATTCTCCAAGCCAGGCTTCAACAGTATGTGAACCAGGAGCTTCCAGATGATCAAGCTGGATTTAGAAAAGGCAGAAGAACCAGAGATCAAGTTGCCAACATCTGTTGGATCATAGAAAAAGCAAGAGAATTCAAGAAAAACATCTATTTTTGTTGCATTGACTATGTTAAAGCCTTTGACTGTGTGGATCACATCAACTGTGAAAAATTCTTCAAGAGATGGGAATAGCAGACCTCTTTACCTGCCTCCTGAGAAATCTGTATGCAGGTCAAGAAGCAAAAGTTAGAACCAAACATGGAACAGCAGACCAGTTCCAAACTAGGAAAGGAGTATGTCAAGGCTGTATATCATCACCCTGCTTATTTAACTTATATGCAGAGTACATCATGCGAAATGCTGGACTAGATGAAGCACAAGCTGGAATCAAGATTGCTGGGAGAAATATCAATAACCTCATATGCAGATGACACCACTGTTTCGGCAGAAAGCGAAGAACTAAAGAGCCTCTTGATGAAAACGAAAGAGGAGAGTGAACAAGCTGACTTAAAACTCAACATTCAAAAAATGAAATCATGGGATCTTGTCCCAGCACTTCATGGCAAATAGATGGGGAAACAATGGAAACAGTGAGAGACTATTGGGCTCCAAAATCGCTGCGGATGGTGACTGCAGCCATGAAATTAAAAGACGCTTGCTCCTTGGAAGAAAAGCTATGCTAAACCTAGACAGCATATTAAAAAGCAGAGATATTACTTTGCCCACAAAGGTCTGTATAATCAAAGCTATTTCCAGCTGAAGTAGCTCAGCTGGAATTCTGTCACCTCCACTAGCTTTGTAGTCATGTATGGATGTGATAGTTGGACCATTAAGAAGAACTGATACTTTTGAACTGTGGTATTGGAGAAGACTCTTGGGAGTCCCTTGGACTGCAAGGAGATCAAACCAGTGAATCCTAAAGGAAATCAACCCTGAATATTTATTAGAACGACTGATGCTGAAGCTCCAATACTTTGGCCACCTGATTCGAAGTGCTGACTCATTAGAAAAGACCCTGATGCTAGGAAAGATTGAGAGAGGAAAAGGGGATGACAGAGAATGAGATGGTTGGATGGCATCACTGACTCACTGGGCATGAGTTTGAGCAAGCTCCAGGAGGTGGTGATGGACAGGGAATTCTGGCTTGCTACAGTCCATGGGGTCACAAAGAGTCAGACAGGACTGAGCAACAACAGGGGTAGGGGTAAAGGGGACACTGCAAGAATGGTTTAATTTATTCTTTTCTTCTACAAACCCCTACTTGCAGAGTTAGGAACTGATCCCAGGAGTTGGGCCAGAACATTTGTGTTTAGTGAAAGAAATGAGTTTCTTAAATTATCCCTTTAAAAATAATTGCTTGCAGTCATCCTCCTGGGGTGAATGCAGTCATCTGGGGTGTGAATGGGTAGGATAAACTTGGAAGGCTTGTTTTGGGGGCATGGTTTCACTGATGAATTTGAATACATGAAGTCTCTGTTAAAAATGAAATATTAACATGAATGGTTCTCAAACTTTGCATAAAAATGACCCATTACGTTTTCTATTAAAATACAGATTCCCAAGTCCTACCCCTGGTGTTGATTCAGTGGGCCAAGGGGTGGGCTTCAGAAATCTTCATTTTTTTTTTTTACTGTTACATCATTATTATTATTAATTTTTATTGAAATATAGTTGATTTACAATGCTTCAGGTGTATAGCAAAGTGACTTATTTAAGCATTTTTGTTTTTCAGTTTCTTTTTCCATTACACGTTATTTTAAGATATTGAATATAGTCCCCTGTGCTAAGCAGTAGGTTGTGTTGTTTATTTTATACATAGTAGTGTGTCTCTGTTAATCTCAAATTCCCAATTTAGCCCTTCCCAACCCTTTCCCCTTTTGGTAATCATAAGTTTGTTTTCTGGGTTTGTGAGTCTAGCAGAAATCTGCATTTTTAAAATGGCACCCAGATTGATATTTTTTGCAAGTGTTTTTCTAACCACACTCTAGAAATGTTGGCTAGGAAAAGGAGACTGCAGAGGGAAAAACAATGGGATTATAAAAAGAACTGGGTCCCAAAAAGTCAAGAAAGGAGAGAAAAAGACACAGAACAGGTAGGAAAATAGAAGGCACAGAAGATGGTAAGATTAAATAGGAATACATAAGTGACTATACTAAATGCAAACAGACAAAATCCACTATGTACTATTTAGAGAGACAGTATAAAGTGTAAGTTGAAAGTTAAAGAATGGAAAAAGATGTCCCTGTGGATACATTAAAAAAAAATCTGTGACTATATTATGAGGCATGAGTCAAAACTGACTTTAAAGAAAGTTGAGACAAGGCTATTTTCAGCAATTGTCTCCATATGGAGGGGAATCAGGGGCATAGATCCAGGAGGGGATGGTCATAGACGGAGTCCAGAGCAGAAACAAACAGGGTGATGACCTAAATTTTCCTGCTGCAATGAAATTTCCCCCTACAAGTCTGTTCAGGGCTTGTACCTGCAGGTGGCCTGGTGGTGGCACTTCTCCTGGGTGAGTCTTCTCCACTGGCAGCTGCAGCTGTGGTCCAGGATGTTAGATGTAGTATTCCTCAGAATTGAAGGAGAAGCTGCCCATGGGGTACAGTGGCCTCAAAGACTGTGCAGCCGCCTGGTGGGCTGAGCGGTACAAGTAGGGTGGGGAAAGGGATCAGGGGGCTGGGAGCCCACCTGGTTCAGCTGAGCGGAACTGTGAGTTTGGTTAAAGGGAGCATATCTGCAGGGGGACCTTGAGCCCCCAACTCTAAAGCAGCCTACGGGACTGGGAGTGGACGAAGTAGTGACGGCCGTGGTGTTGGCTTTCGAGGAGCTTACAGTCTAGAAAAGGGGCTGTCTATATTCTGTCCAAAAGAAAAGCCAATCAGATGTGGAGGGCTTACCTGGCTGCTGCTGAGCAACTGCCGTTTTGGCTGTGGCCCCTTCCAACCTGGGCCGAGAGGGCTGAGGACGCCTGTGCGTGCTTAGTGGTATAATAATAGTTTTCAGGTAACAGAAGTTACCATGCTCTGGCTTCTCTTATCCAGAGCAGCACCCTTGAGTATGTATTTGTCATCCTTTCTCTTATCCACGTTGATTTTCTTTTCAGCACTGGTTACTTGCTGCTCTTCTGATACATACCTTATGATCTGTCATCCCCTCTAGAGTGTAAGAACTTAGTTTTCTTGGCTCTCTCTCCCTAGTGCCTAGCACAGTGCCTGGTACTGTGAAAGGAAGAACGGCTTTGAGCATTGACTTGTGCTGGATACCGTGCTCAGCATTTCATACACGCGATCTCATTTTATCCCAACAACTATTTTGTTTTGAAATTTATTTTTTAGTTTATCTGTTTTTGGCTGTGCTAGGTCTTCGTCGCTGTGTGTGAGCTTTCTCTGGTTGTGGCATGTGGGCTCAATAGTTGAGGCTATAGATCACAGGCTTGGTCGTTGTGGCGCGTTTAGTTGCCCCTCGGAATGTGGACTTCCGAATGTGAATCTTCCGGGACTGGGGATCGAACCTTTGTTCCCTGCATTAGCAGGCAGATTCTTAACCACTGGATGATCAGGGAAGTCCTTCCACAGCAACTTTTGAGGAAGGTATTTCACAAATGAGGCGGTGTGGATGCAGTGAGGTTGAGAAAATGACCCCAAAATCGTACAGTCTATTAAGTGGCAGAGCCCGGATTTGGATTCGGCTCTGTGTGAAACTCGTTAACTGCTCCCCTTTCTCTGCTTTCCCGCTACAGGGTCTGGGGACATGGCCAGCAGGGCTCTCAAGCTCGCCTCGTGGACCAGCGTGGCTCTTGCTGCCTCTGGCGTCTGCCTCTACAGCAACAAGTACTTGGATCCCAACGACTTCGGCGCGGTCAGGGTGGGCCGAGCAGTGGCCACGGTGGGTTCTCCGCCTTTCGGGAGGGGCAGAGAAACCGCAGCACTGCTTGCAGGAGTCCATGCATACAGCAGATGGACACGCCGGTCACATGTATGTGGCGATACACATGTACCGTGACCTGTGTGATGCTCCCACTGCACAGTTGCACTGCCGAAGAGGGGCACCCCCTCCTGTGTCCCTGTTCACTCAACCTCTGCCATCCTGAAGTCAGAGTGGGATTGCCTGGGGTCTCTGTTCTGAAAACACTACCTTTACAGAACCTTCCGTATCTTATTTTAGGGACTGACTCAGCGGGCGGTCTCCTCAGCAAACACACAGGGAATGAGGCGTTTGCAGCTTTGATTAAATCCTGGCTGAAAACTTGTTCTGCCTGCAATGAGCTCCTGGGAACTGTTCATGATGGACGCAGGGCTCACACTCAGAGTATCTGGGCCTGGAAGAACTTTGGGGAGGTGCCCCAAGCCCCTGACTCAGAGAAGCTGAGCTGAATATTTGACTGTTGGAGGCTTTCTCCAGCGGCTCAGCGATATCGTTCTGGTGTGAAGGTGCCCTGTACCCCTGTTGAGGGCGGCTCCTCCAGACAGCTCTGTGTAATTGCTCCATGGTGGGCAGGTGGCCACATGCTTCACGCCTTCTCTCCTCCTTGGTCTGCTGCAGGATGAGCTCATGCATTCCTCCCCTTGGTGTGCACATATACTCCGAAGCACAGTCTGTCTGGGCTCTTGTCTAATCGTTTCTTTTAATACTCAATGTTGTCCCGTCTTCTCCCCAGCCTGACTCAGACATGGGGCCTGCTCCTCAAGGTAAACTGGAGCTTATTATAGCTCATGATAAGCAAATAGATGCACAGGCCATGGAATATGCAGCGATTCCCACGTGCTTGCTAGGGGCCCTTTCTGAGCCCAGCATTGTCTTACAGGTGTCAAGGGTAGATACGAACTGTCCCGCACAGGTGCAGCTTTGAAAAGGAGCTTATGGTTGAGGAGTGTCCACACATGGATGGGTCAGAAAAACAGTCTAAAGCCTGGGATTGTGTCAAGCTGCGTGACTCAGGTGACAGCTGCTGTGGGACCTCAGACACAGGAGTGAGTCCTGTGGGCTGGGAGTCAGAATGCGTGTCTTAGGGGGAGTGGGGGTTGGATGGAACCTTGGGGATTTGCATAGTCAGAGAGGAGGGACGAAGGTGTAAGTCAGTGCTGTTTAAACCAGCCACAGGGTTGTGCATTCTTTTCTTCTTTAAATAAATGTTTTATTTTGGGGATCATTTTAGGTTTATAGAAAAGTTGGAAAGATAGTACAGAGTGCCCATATGCCCTTCATCCAGTTTCCTCTAATATCAAAATCTTATGTGGTCATGATACATTTATGAAAACTAAGAAAGTAACATCAGTACATTGCTGTTTGCTGAACTCCAGGTTCTATTCAGATCTGATCAGTTTTATTCTGTTTCTGGATCTACTCCAGGATATCACACTGCATTAGGGTACTTGATTTTTGTTTTCGTTTGCTTAGTTTCTTTTTTTTTTCTTCTGAAATTTTTAATGAGGTTATTGTAGATTGACTGGGCTGTATATTCTTTAAAGATCTGGGCTCTGTTTTTTTTTTTTTTTGAGGGGAAGTGATATTTAAAAAATTCTCTTACTGAAATATGGTTGCTGTGTGATATTATGTAAGTTACAGGTGTGCAAGATCATGATTCACAGGTTTTAAAGGCTATGCTCCATTTCTGGTTGCTTAAAAATATTGGCTATATTCCTCATGTTGTACAATATATCTTTGTAGCTTATTTTATACCTAATAGTTTGTACCTGTTATTTCCCTTCTCCAATTCTGCCTTTCCCTATTTCCCACTGCTATTGTTCAGACACCAAGTCATGTCTGACTCTTTGCAATCCCATGGACTGCAGCACACCAGGCTTCCCTGTCCTTCACTATCTCCTGGAGTTTGCTCAACCTCATGTCTGTTGAATTGGGGATGACATCCAACCATCTCATTCTCTGTTGCCCCCTTCTCCTCCTGCCCTTAATCTTTCTCACATCAGGAAATCAACTTTTCCAATGAGTTGGCTCTTTGCATTAGGTAGCCAAAGTATTGGAGCTTCAGCATCAGTCCTTCCAATGAATATTCAGGACTGATTTCCTTCAGGATTGACTGGTTTGATTTCCTTGCTATCCAAAGGACTCTCAAGAGTCTTCTCCAATATTACAGTTCAGAAGCATCAATTCTTCGGTGCTCAGCCTTTTCTCTATTCTCACATCTGTCCACGACTACTGGAAAAACCATAGCTTTGACTAGACGGACGTTTCTCAGCAAAGTAATGTGTCTCTGCTTTTTAATATGCTGTCTAGGTTGGTCATAGCTTTTCTTCCAAGGAGGAAGCATCTTTTAATTTCATGGCTGCAGTCACCCTCTACAGTGATTTTGGAGCCCAAGAAAATAAAATCTTGGGCTCCAAAAAAATTGCTTCCATTTTTTCCCCTTCTATTTGCCACGAAGTGATGGTATTGGATGTCATGATCTTCAATTTTTGAATGTTGAGTTTTAAGCCAACTTTTTCACTCTTCTCTTTGACCCTCATCAAGAGGCTCTTTAGTTCCTCTTCACTTTCTGCCATTAGAGTTGTATCATCTGAATATCTGAGGTTGTTGATATTTCTCCTTTCAATCTTGATTCAGTTTGGGATTCATCCAGCCCAGCATTTCGCATGATATGCTCTACATAGAAGTTAAATAAACAGGATGACAGTATACAGCCTTGACATGCTCCTTTCCCCATTTTGAACCCATCCATTGTTCCACGTCTGGTTCTAACTTGCTTCTTGACCTGCATATAGGGTTCTCAGGAGACAGTAAGGTGGTCTGGTATTCGATCTCTTTAAGAATTTTCCAGTTTGTTGTGACCCACACAAAGGCTTTAGCATAGTCAGTGAAACAGAAATAGATGTTTTTCTGAAATTACCTTGCTTTCTCTATGATCCAATGGATGTTGGCAGTTTGATCTCTGGTTCCTCCACCTTTTCTAAATCCAGCTCATATATCTGGAAGTTCTCCGTTTGTGTACTGCTAAAGTCTAGCTTGAAGGATTTTGAGCATTACTGTGTGAATATGTGAAATGAGAGCAATTGTACTGTAGTTTGGACAATTCTTTGGCATTGCTGTTCTTTGGGATTTGAATGAAAACTGAGCTTTTTCAGTCCTGTGGCCGCTGCTAAGTTTTACAAATTTTCTGGCATATTGAGTGCAACACTTTCACAGCATCATCTTTTAGTATTTGAAAAAGCTCCGCTGGAATTCCATCAACTCCACTAGCTTTGTTCATAGTAATGCTTCTGAAGGCCCACTTGATTTCACACTCCAGTATGTCTGGCTTTAGGTGAGTGAGCACACCATTGAGTTTGTTCTCTATATCTGTGAGTCTGCTTTTTTATATTCTCTAGCTTGTTGTATTTTTTAGATTCCACATTTAAGTGATATCATTCAGTATTTGTCTTTCTCTGTCTGACTTATTCCACTGAGCGTAATGCAGGGCTCAGGTCTTAAATATCCCTGTGGACCACTCGGGCCAGGTCTTGCTAGTGGTTGGTATTCATTCAGTAAGTATATATGGAATGGAGTGAGACTTTGGTAGTATAGACAAAGGAATGGACTCTTCCCAATACCAGCCTTGTTCAACCCCTTAATTTCTAAGGGGCACAGTTGCTGAATTCTAAAGGGGAAGTTTTGGGCTCAGCAACCCTCAAGGTTCCTCTGTACCTGAGATCTCTGGAAGCCTGTAACTTTGTGATTCATCAGATATAAGGGAACCTCTTCTGGAGTTTTGACCAAGGGACCTAGAATTAAAACTTACGCTATTAGAGCAAACATTATATGAAGTGGTGTTTGCTTGTGGTACAGAGAGATAGGATAAGTTTATCCAACAGCGTTCATCTGACAAGTGGTTTGTTGAGGACTCACCTGTGCCCCTGGCACTGTGAAGCCTGCAGGGGATCGATGGTGAATAGGAAGGACTCGCCCTTGTGCTTATAGAGCTTAATTTCTAGTGAAGTGGAGACTTTCCATATACAAGGAAACAAATGAGCAAGGTAACCTTGGATGATGGTTTGTCATGATAAGTAATTGGGAGTTCCTGGTGGGTGGGGGTCACTTTAGATTGAGGGTCTCTGCAGGGGTGGTATTTGTGCAGAGCCTTGACTGACAGGGAGAAACCAGCCAGAACAGAATCGGGGGGCAGGGCCTCTAAGAGATGGGATTGCTTCTCTGGACATGCCACCTGTGTCAGGGGCCTGTAGATGCGGGCCTTGGATAGTGGAGTAATATTTGATGTCTGGTGCTAAGCCTTCCTCTTTGTTGGTTCACAGACGGCTGTGATCAGTTACGACTATCTTACATCCCTGAGGAGCGTCCCCTATGGCTCAGAGGAATACTTGCAGCTTCGATCCAAGGTAAGGCCCCATGGGACCCATCTGAGCCTGGCCAGAGAAGTCCAGAGGTGACTGCAAAGCCAGCAAGCTTCCAGTGGGCAGGGGACGGGGTGGGGATTGATGCTGGTGGCTTGGGAGGAAGGAGGGGAGCTGTTTTAATGCACAGGGGCTGGGCTGCCAGGCTGCCATGAGGCTGGACCCCCTGGTTCTAAGGTTATAAATCTAAAAGGTGCTCTTGGGGAGGCTGGGGTGTGTTCCTGGGGAGTGTGTCTGTGATGACTCAGGAGGGCAGAAGGTAAGCTGTCCCTGGTAACTCAGCTGGCTTCCAAACTGCCTCGTCAGGCAAAACCCAATGGAAAGAGGTTAATTGCTTTCCTGTCCTCTGAAGGCTACCCCTGCTCTAGGCCCCTGAGTGGCGCTGACGACCACATACTCCCTTCTCCGTAGTTGATTTTGGTGCCCTGCCTGCATGTCCCAGAGAGTTGGGGGATTAAGCCAGAGGGTATTTGTGTGGGGTGTAAATCGAGTTTGGGGTCAAGTATACATATCTTCAGATGCCTGGGGGTGGCGCAGGGGTAAAGAATCCTCCTGCCAGTGCAGGAGACAGAAGAGATGCAGGTTTGATCCCTGGGTGGGAAGAGCTCCTGAAGGAGGAAATGGCAACCCACTCCAGTATTCTTGCCTGGAGAATCCCATGGACAGAGGAGCCTGGTGGACTAGAGTCTGGAGAGTTGCAGAGTCAGATATGACTGAGCAAAATAGATACCTTCGGTTCTTCCAGAGAGAGACATGTGATAGAGAGAGGTGTGTGATAGAACTGTGCATCTTTGCTCAGCCTGGAAGGTCCTCTGCCCCTTAGAAAATTCCTCATCATCCTTCAGGACTCAGTGCAGACACCTTGCCTCTGTGACGCTTTCCTCCTTAGTCATCCTAGCCGGCTGGAATAATTATTTTTACAATTTTTATTTAAACTTTTCATTATGACATTTTCAACCATCCACAAGGGTAGAGTAGTATGAACCCCGATGGAACTGTTAATCCAGATTCAGAATTTGTCAGCATTTTGGCAGTCTTGTTTTATCTACTGTCTCCTTTATTCATTCCTTCATTTACTTCATTTGTTACTATTTTTTGCTGAAATACTTGAAAGCAAATCTCCAGCACCATATTGTTTGTAAAAACTTCAGTATCTATCTGTAATAGATAAGGACCTTAAAAAACACCTTAACTACAGGACCATGATCATTCAGTCGCTCAGTCATGTCTGACTCTTTGCGACCCCATGGACTGCAGCATGCCAGGCTTCCCTGTCCATCACCAACTTCTGGAGGCTACTCGAACTCATGTCCATTGAGTTGGTGGTGCCATCCAACCATCTCATCCTCGGTCGTTCCTTTCTCCTTCTGCCTTCAATCTTTCCCAGCACCAGGATCTTTTCCAGTGAGTCAGCTCTTCACATCAGGTGGCCAAAGTATTGGAGTTTCAGCTTCAGCATCAGTCCTTCCAATGAATATTCAGGACTGATTTCCTTTAGGATGGACTGGTTGGATCTCCTTGCTGTCCAAGGGTCTCTCAAGAGTCTTCTTCAACATCACAGTTCAAAAACATCGATTCTTCAGTGCTCAGCTTTCATCATACCTAACAAAATTGACGATAATTTCTTAATACCTCTAATAGCTAGTCCATATTCAAATCTTCCTCGTTGTCCTCCAAAATTTCTTTTTCAAGTTGATTCAAACCTGTATCCACCCAAAGTGCATATATTACGTTTGATTGATGTTTTCTATATCTTTTGAAGTCTGTAATATTTTCCCTCCCTCCTTTTCTGAGAAGCTATTTGCTTGTTGAAGAAGCCAGATCGTTTATTCTGAGAAATTTCCCACATTCATGATTTGGCTGATTGCATCCTCAAAGTGTCATTAAATGGGAAGTAAATTCAGTAGTACACAATTCAAAATATATAATATTTGAACACACAAAATGATCCTCCTCTCCCTGTTTCTCGGCCTGGAGGTGATCATTGCTTCCTGGATATCTTTCCAGGGATATCTTCCTATTTGGGTTTAATCACTCTGTCTTTGTTTCTGCCATACACGATAGTTGGTTATGTGTCTTTCTCTCTCTTTAGACCATAAATTCCTTTAGATAAGGGACTGGGTCTTTTCTTTTCTTTGCAGCTTCTACCCCTATCCATGAGGCCCGAAAATGAGTTAACATCTGTTTCAATGCCAGACTGTAACCTGCCAGCTTCCTGCCCTGGAGATGCCCCAGAAAGAGTAAGATCTGTAGTCAGAAGACATGAGCTTGTGCTTTAAGAAGGTCATTCAACCTTTTGGAGTACCATGTTCCTTGTCTGTAGGCTAGGCCACTTACTGAGGATTGTATGGACAGTGTCTGAGCCTGTTTTTTATAAATGTAAATATAAAACAGGTATCAAAGTAAGTCAGATGTCTACTAGGAGGTATGTTCTGTGAGGACGGAGACTTAGTCTATGTTGTGTATCTTCACATCTGCGGCAGCTATTACTGTACTCAGGACACAGCGGGTCCTAAATAAAGGTTTGTTGAACTAGCGAACGAATGAATGAAATGTTCGCTTTTAATGGAAGATCTGCCACCTGCTTTCCCCGACCCCGTTTTCTCCATCTAAACAGTGCTAGGGGCCTTGGACCCCACCAGAGCCACATTCTACAGAGATGTCTAGGCCATGGGAACAGGGGCAGGCCCTTTGCCTTGGGGAATCTGCAGAGTGGGCAGGGGAGCAGGTGTCCTGAAGACAGTTGGCCTTCGTGTGTCAGTCGTCTGGAAAGCATTGAGGTTGCAGGTCAAGGAGCAGCTGGGGGGATGCAGTAGGGATAACAGGGTGTAGGCTGGACCCCGGGAGGTGTACCTGGGAGCGGGGAGCGGGCAGCACAGAAGAGCACAACTAAATACCGCAGGGATGTTTTCTTCCATTGGAACACTTATCTGTTCTCGTCTGCGAGACCGATAGAGAAGTGAGTGAAGGGGAAGACATAATTATCTCACCTGTCAAGCCAGCATCCTCAGGTCCCGGAGTGTGCGGGTGCCAGATGAGCTGGCAATGACTTCGGGAAGCACTTTCAAGGTTGGTGCTCAGTTGGTGGGGACCACAGTGACTCAGCTATGCGTCAGGAGCAGGTGGGAACCAGGATGGAGGAGTGTCTTCCAGGGCACAGGGGCACTCTGCTAGACAGTGAGGGGACAGGACGGGACCCAGAAGCCTTGGAGAATCAGGCTCCTGACGCCCAGAATGCTTATAAACAGTGACGGTGGCTGTGAACTTGCTTGTGCATAAAGCACAAAGAGAGCTTCTCTGGTGGCTCAGTGGTAAAGAATCCGCCTGCCCAAGCAAGTGATGTGGGATTCGATCCCTGAGTCGGGAAGATCCCCTGGAGAAGAAAATGACAGTCCACTCCAGTATTCTTGCTTGGGAAATCGCATGGACAGAAGAGCCTGGCGGGCCACAGTCCATGGGGTCCTAAAGAGTGGGACAGGACTTAGCGACTATAACAATAATAGCAACAAAGCACAAAGAAGCCACTGCTGGTCCAGACATCTAGACAGTGGGCTGGAGGAGGCAGCACTGACTTGATTCTGACAAAGGGGTCGGGGTGTAGTGGACAGATGTTAATTTTGCAGTGCAGGAATCATTCTCATTTTAGGGAGCAGCATGTAAACTTTCCTTTGGGGAACCACCCGTATCTCATATGTACATGCCATGAGGTTTGAATGGGGTTTACCCCATGCTCAGGGTGGATATGTGACTTGGGCTGTCTGTGTAGTCCATGCCTCTGATTCCAGGATGAGTATCTAAGCCAATTCTGGTTAGTGAGCATCAGTCAGCTCTAGAACTTTTGGGGGTGTCCCTTAGGGGACACTGTCTTTTCTGCTGGATTAGTTTAGAGTAGCAGATGTTGGCTTAGAGCTGCTGGCAGCCATCTTGCCACCATGAGATGAAAGCCCATCTGTGAATGGAATCAGTGTTGTAGAGAGATGTGTCATTTGAATCTCGAGATCTAGCTGGGCCTGATGTTAGAGACCATTGGACTTTTCATTTACTTATGCCAGGAAATCCTTTTTTTGTTTCAGGTGGTTTGAGTTCGGTTTTCTGTCCCTTGTAGCCTAATGAGTCCCGCTCATATATTCTTGGGGAAGCATACTGGATCTCTGTGTGTGTGTGTCTGTTTGGAGTGGGAAGAGCAGGAGAGTGAGACGGATCGGATATGCCTTTTCCTTCCTTGGTCAACATCCTAATATCGGGAGGGGACCTTGATTGCTCTTGTGACTGAGAATCTTTTTAGCTGAATTCAGTTTCTTGTTACGGAGCTGGTCACTGGGCTCCTGTGGTTTGCTTCCTGGGATACTTCAGATCCTTGGGATGTGTGTGTCTTATTAATTACTATAGTTAATAAATATTTGAGCTTAGGAGGTAGTGATATAAATATTCTTTTCCTCTTGGCCTGAGAAGCAGAACCAAGGAGATGCAGGACTCTGCCAGGTGGAGAATAAAAATGTCAGTTTTATTACTGATTAATGCTGGGTTGGAGCAAGTGGGCTTCACCCCTGAATTTGATAGACCTACCTCCCCAGGTATGGATGAGGCAGGACAAGCCTCTCAAGTGGGGTCATGCCTCTTAGGACAGGGAGGGGCTGCTGGACCCAGTTCCGTATCCCAAAAGGGAGGAGAGAGGAAGAGGTGAGGCAAACTCACCAATCCGGTTGATGACTGCTCCTTCCACAGGGAGGGCGAGAGAAGGGAGAGAGAGGAACCTTACACCTCTCGGGGGGCTCCCTCCAAGTGCTTGCCTGAAACCTGGGGACAGGAGGTTCATCTGCTACCCTTGAAAGGGAAGGTAGCTGTAAATTTGCCATAAGACCTTTTGGTGCCGGTTAAGTCCTGTTAACCTTTACACCTAACTTTGTTTAGGGATACAGGCTGCTTTGGGCTGGAATATGGATGACCAGTTTCAGCATTACTGAATTCTACATTTTAGGGGGAGGAATCATCCTCTGTCGACCTTTAGCACTACGGCATTTGGTGAGGTATTTCCGGGGGAAATGGATTCTACTTCTGACTAGTGGTTATTAGTCAGAGGAGCAGAATAAGTGTCTCAGGTAAGGCGATGGCTGTTTATACTGGATCCACTGAAAGACATCTGCAGCGTCAGGCCACTCAAGGCTCCAAGTACAGGTGGGGACTGGAGGCTCAGAGGCAGGTTGTGATTTCTTCAGGCCCCCGCAGGTTTGTGGGCAGATTCCGGACTTGTGCTTGGACAAGTCCAGCTCTTGCCCAGTTCCAGGTTCTTTGCCCTCTATACTTGGTTGTCTCCCTTTTTATCCACTTGCAACCTCTGGGAAGGCACCACGTTGGATAAAAAGTAGAGCCAAAGATGTCTGTGCGGCTTTTCTCCGGTGTGCGCCCCGAGGCTGTGGTTCTGCCTGGGGTGGGCTTGGGAAACAGAGGAGGAGAGAGAAGGGCAATAGACCCTTTACTTATTTAATCCACCAACCAAAGAGCTGTTAATTCAACAAATATTGAGAGGTTTGCATTCCCCAGTGGAGGGGAGTATAGACCCTCTAGAGGAATCAGTAGATGCTAGCTCTTGGCTTTGGGAAAGGGTTTCAACTCTTGAGTTGTTCAGTTCAGTTGAACAACTGCTCGTTTTGAGGATAACCACATTCTCAGCTTTGGAGAAGGGAACGGCTACCCACTCCAGTATTCTGGCCTGGAGAATTCCATGGGCTGTATGGTCCATGGGATTGCAAAGAGTCGGACACAACTGAGCGACTTTCACTTCACTTCACATTCTCAGCTTAGTGAGGGTGTGATAATTCAATAGGCATTTTAAAGATACTCTTACTCTGCAAGGGGAACTGTAGCAGCATCTGGCTCTTTTTAAGGAATATTCTCTGAAACTTGGAACTGTCCTGGCCAAACCAGTGCATGCGTTTGCCATTCTTCCATCCACCTGTTATTTTAACCGGCGTTAACCGAGCCTGCTCTGTGCCAGGTGCTGTGTCACGCTCAGGCTCAGAGGATTTAAAGGGAAATAAGGCTCAAAGTTTGCGCTTAAGTTGCCCACAGCCTGGTGGGGGGAGCAGGTGTGAAATCTCCAGTTGCAGAAGAGCAGTGTCTTTCCCGTAGCTCTGGCCCTGGACAGCAGCTGGCTCCTAGCCAAGAGGTTGGGGGCAGGAGCCCTGCATGGGAGGGGCTGCTAACCCCACTGGGGCTTGGGGTACCTGCCTGGATGGCCGCCTCCACGGTTGCCTTTTCTAATGGTGCCACTGTTCCATGGCACATTCATTGCCTGTCAACCAGGCATGGATGCTTTTCAGTGAGTTTTCATGGACTCTGTTCCACAGATTCCTTTTGCTGCTTTCGTTTGTCATCATGGAATATTTTGCCTCAGAGTATGCTGTGCAGAGCAGGAGGGAAATTAAATCCTTGCTGTCTTGATGACTGGCTTTCTCAGAGTTTGTGATAATTTCTGCAGGAGCATGAGCTGCATTTAATTTGTTCTGGTTGGGTCATCTGAGGACCAGGCCTCTGGTGTAGGGAGACCAGTCTGCTCTTGAATCTAGCACCTCCTTTTCAGTTTTCTGCATATGCAGATCTTTTTGAGTACTGCCTTGCAAACCTCCGTGACTTTCTGCAGTGGCCCTGACCCCAGCGTCTTTCTGATTCAGAGAGAATTCTATAGCAGGAGGCTGTTGGGCCTTGGTGTGAGCTGCAAAAAGCCTTCTGGGGGCCCATTCCCATCAGTGGGGACCCAGGGGGAGAATGTGGCATGCTTTGTGCTTCCCCTGGAGATTGGGCCCACTGTGTGGCTTTTCTGTGGATCCCAGGCAGACCACGCAAATGCCAAGTTGCCTTCTTGGTTGCCCTAAACTTCTCAGTGACTTGTGGACCGTGGCCAAAAACAAACAGTACCCATTTTGCCATGTCTGCATGCCTCTTTTCTTTTTAAAACGAGTAAAATATGGGACCTAAAAAAGGTATAAAATAACCTAGTGACCACCCTTACACTTTCTGCTCAATTTCAGAAGTGATACCTCGCCCACACAATTGTAGCCGCCCTGATTCCAGCCTCCCTTCTGTATAGACAGAAGCAAGCACTGTCTTGAATTCACTGGTTGTCATTCCCACTCACTTCTTTATGCCCCACTATTCATGTATTGGTATGACCTTTTGCATTTTATTGACTCTTTTTTCCTTTATTTGATTTTGTTCTAAGCAAACATATCTGTGAAATTACAGATTTGATAGACTAGCTTTCTTTCTGTGGGTCTACTGCATATGCAAATAAGATTTATTTTTCTGGTGTTCTGGGTACCACCCCAAATCGCTGCTTGTACCACTGTTTTGCACACCATCACTGGTACCAGGTCACACTTGGGAAAACACAGGCTGCACCATCTGTAGCAGATGCTGGGCCAAACTCTGGCTTGCGCCCACCATTGCCTCAGTCTTTCCCCTGCTGGGCTTGGCTGCTCTCTTTCTAGCTTTTCTCTCCCCCCAGCTCACCCTGTCTGTCTGTTAGGGCTGCTCTGGGCTTGAAGCTGCCTTATGGGATGGTGTTTATTCCTGCTGCTCAGAAGCAGTGATCTCTTTCCAAAGGCCACAGCTGAAATGAAACAAAATAAGCCCTTGGCTTTCCGGTGATGGGAGGCCATCGCCTGCGCGAGGCATCTCTCCACCTGATCAGCACAATTATCATTAGCCATTTCCTTGTGTATCGTGTCTGCAGCTCCTTTGCCTACACGGGCTGCCTTGATCCTCCTGGCTGGCTTCCTGCTGCTGCCGCCGATCTGCTCTCCAACTGCCCCTGCCCCCTGGTTCTATGGGGGAGCTGGTGGAGGGCAGAGGACCCTCCTCCCCAGAGATGGTGTTGTGCTGATGGGGCAGGAGCCAGAGAAACCCCAGCTTCAGCCCATCTTTGCTCATATTAGAGTCCATCCCAGATTAACGACAGCCAGGCTTCTCATTGCTGATTGCTTTTTCCATTGAAAACCTCCCTGCAGTTTGCTTTTTCACCTTGGACTGGGTGCTTTCACCATGACCAAACAGAAGAACTGGTGCTTTCAAACTGCGGTGCTGGAGAAGACTCTTGAGAGTCCCTTGGACCACAAGGAGATCAAACCAGTCAATCCTAAAGGAAATCAACCCTGAATAATCATTGGAAGGACTGATGCTGAAGCTGAAGCTCCAGTACTTTGGCCACTAATGTGAAAAGCTGGCTCATTGGAAAAGACCCTGATTCTGGGAAAGGTTGAGGGCAAGAGAAGGGGATGACAGAGGATGAGATGGTTGGATGGCATCACCGACTCAATGGACATGAGTTTGAGCAAGCTCCAGGAGATGGTGAAGGATGAGGAAGCCTGGTGTGCTGCAGTCTGTGGGGTCGGAAAGAGTTGGACACAATTGAGCAACTGAACAACAACAATGGCGCAGGAGCTGGAGAAACCTCCGTGTCAGCCTCTCTTTTTTCGTCTCAGAGTCCATCCCAGACTAACCGTCGCTGGGCTTCTCACTGCTGATTGCTTTTTCCACTGAAAGTCTCCCTGCAGTTTCCTTTCTCATCCTGGACTGGGTGCTTTCGGTCTAACCAAGCTGTTTCTACCTCAAGAGGGAGATGGGGCAAAGCTACACAATGGGGGGTTGGACAAAAGCTGGACCTTCTTACTGCAAAGATAGTTGAATACAGCTGTGAAATCGGCATCCAGAAGGACAGCTTCCTGGAAACATCAGAGACTCTGTTGTGGAGGGTGGAATGTGACAGTTTACTGATGGTTCCTAACCTAGCAGATGATCAGAGGGGAGCCTTGGAAGTACAGACTCTTAGACCTTATAGTCTAGAATTTGTTTTCGATGATTCTGGGGTGAGGCCTGGAGAACCCATTTTTTAAAATGGGTTCCCCAGATGGCTTCTGATGCTAAGAGCAAGTGTTTACATCGACCGAGCACCACGGGACAGGCATTGTGCCAAGAGTTTGGTCTGTGTTAAAACTTCACAAGGACCCAGAGGTGGATCCTGTTGTTATTGTCCCTCCTTTACAGATGGACAGACTGAAGCACAGATTAAGTGACTTGTCCAAGGCCCCACATCCAGGAAGCAGGTATATTAGTTTCCTGTGATTGCCATGACACATGGCTGCAAATGAGGTGGCCCACAGAAATTCATTCTCTTATGGTTCTGGAGGCCAGAACTATGCGGACAAGGTGCAGACAGGGCCAGGCCTCTCCTGGGGGCCCCAGGGGGCACCCCTTCCTGCTACTGCTGCTGCTGCTGCTGCTGCTGGTGGCTCCAGGCCTTCCTGTGGTTGCATCACGCCAGTCTCTGCCTCCGTCTTCTGTTTTCTTCTGAGGACACTTGTCATTGGATTTAGGGCCTACCTGGGCAATCCGGGAAGATCTCATTTCAAGATTCTGAACTTAATCACACCTACAAAGACCCTTTTGTCTGCTGAATGACATAATTGCAGGCTCTGGGGGTTAGGATGTGGGCATATCATTTGGGCGCCACCCTTCAACCCCCAAGAGGATCTTTTTTTGTTTTTTAAGTTATTTATTTATTTCGGCTGCACCAGGTCTTCACCGTGGCATTCCAGATCTTTCGTTGTAGCATGCAGACTCCTTAGTTGTGGCGTTCGGGATCTAGCTCCTCAATCAGGAATCAAATCCAGGCCCCCTGCATTGGGAGTGCAGACTCTTAGCCACCGGACCACCAGGGAAGTCCCCAGTGTAGGGTCTTGAATTTAATCCCCAGCAGTGTGGCTCCCAAGCCTGTGCCTCTAACCACTCGACTCCCCGGCGCTCTCTCCTGTCCAGGCTTCCTCTCAGCCAGCAGTCAAGGCGTGGGTGAACTTGCTGTTTCAGGGAGTTTGACAGTCCAGGGTTTTTCCCCTCTGCCTCTCTCCCATCCCCTCAGTACTCCGTCATTTCTCCTGAAACCCTTTGGGCTGTTCATTTCAGACTCTGGAATTCTCGCACCTTGATGTGCTTGGGAGGCTTCAGGGGCTGAGGCCATGCTCACCCTGGCTCGGACGAGATGCATTTTTCTTGCCTCAGTGGCCACGTCTCTCCAAAATGGGGATCGCTGGAATAGCAGGGTAGATGGCAGGCCATAATACAGCCAATAAAGTTGATGGAAGGCGTTCCACAGCTGTACGGGTGATGGAGGCGCTTGTTAACAACACTAATAATCTAATAGCCTGCTCTTGATTTCCTGCTTCTCACTGTCTTGGCCCCAAGCAGCTATTCTCTACCAAATTAAAATCCACTCAACTCCCTTCCTGTTCCTGAATAAAACTACCCTCAAAGCTCTCGCCTGTTACAGCAAGACTTTTTAATAGACTTTTCCCTGTACAACCATGAGACACATGTCCAATTAGCTGAATAACTTCGCTTAAATATACAAATAAACTGTTGACAGATAATGGCGGGACATATGTGAGGCTGATTGAAGGCCACATGCTTTGGGAATGGGGCACTGTCCTTTTCCCACCCCCAGTCTGTCTCCAGGCCTCTCCTTCCCTCCAATTTCTTGCTCTAGGGACGTGTCTTTACGCTCCACCCTCTATAGGATGAAGAAGGATGTCTCCCTGCTACGCCCAGTCACAGCCCGAAGTGCCTGGGCCACCCATCACTCATACAGTCAGTTGTGCAACAAATGTGTGGATTTTTAAAATTTGAGATTGGAACATTTTTAAGTCTTTATTGACTTTGTTACAAAATTGCTTCTGTTTTATGTTTTGGTTTTTTGACCACAAGGGGTGTGGGATGTTAGCTTCCCAAGGAGTATGAAAGTGAAAATCTCTTAGTTGTGCCCAGCCCTTTGTGACCCCATGGACTGTAACCTGCCAGGCTCTTCTGTCCATGGAATTCATCATGCTGGAGTGGGTAGCCACTCCCTTCTTCCGGGGATCTTCCTGACCCAGGGATCGAACCTGGGTCTCCTGCGTTGGCAGGCAGATTCTTTATCATCTGAGCCACCAGAGAAGCTCAGCCAGGGATCAAACCTGCAGCCGCTGCGTTGGAAGGTGAGGTCTTAACCACTGGACCTCCAGGGACGTCCCTGCACAAATGATTTTGAGCACTTACTAGAGCCAGGCACTGTGTGAGATGCCAGGTGTACAACAGTCTGCTCTTGAGAGGATAGCAGATCATTAGCAATTGAAGACACTCGCAAGAGTGCGTGGTCCAGGGGGGCAGAGACTCAGTCTGTTTTTCTTGCCGCTGTACCCTCAGCACTTACAACAGTGCCTGGCATAAAATGGGCTTGGTGAATACTTTTTAGTGACTCAAGGAGGTAAGTGAGCCAGATAATGTCAGCTCTTGCTGAGTGCCCAAAAGAGATAAAACATGGTCATGGGATAAAAAGTGACTGAAGCTGGGCTTAGGAAACGCTCTCTGATATGGGTATTTTTTCCAGATGAAACTGAGACGTGCTGAAAGAACCAGCATGTGAAAAGCTGAGAGGATATGAAAGAGACAGGGCGGGTTATGTAATTCACAGGGCCCAGTGCACAATGACCATGCAGGCCTCTGGCTGGGTGGGGAGTCAATCTCCCCTTCCTGTAGCTCTGCTGCCCCAGCCCACAGTGGATGGGAAACTCCCAAGAGGTTGCAGCCTCTGTGCTGGGAGGTGCTCAGGCCCTGGACTGAGTGAGAAGTTCCTGCTGAGTCACCTGCTGAGCTTGTCTTGGTGATACTGGTCTAGGATGTGGAGGGATACTGCTTGACAGAGGTATGACCTTGACTCTTCTTTTTAAAAAGTTTTTAATTTGTGTATCTTTTTACAGTTCATTCAAGACATGGTTCTTAAATTCATTCCATAGCTCAAGTTCAATGTGAACATGGAGAAAAACATATGGGGAGATGGAGGAATAGATATTTAAATGTTATACTCTCATCTGTTAAACTAAAGGGTAACCCACATAACATGGCTCTTTGTAACCTTAAGTCATCCAATTGCAAAACGTCACTCCCCTCAAAAAAACAGCAGCTGTATTTTTTATTCTGAAAATTACTATTTCAACATACGTGCAGGAATGAAGCAACTCATTCCAACTTGCCCCAGTTGACCAAGCCAGACACCTCCCATTTCGTTTTGTATTTTCACTGCTGGGATGAAGAGGAATGTAACTGGGCATGAAGTGACCCTGACCCTTCTTATGCCTATACCGAGGCCCCCAGTGGGCACAAAGGGCAATGGAAGAAGGTATGCCTCCCCCACCAACATGACCTGGTTCCCTTGCTGGGAAGAGAGAGCAGCTGTAACTGTGGGGAGGAGGTAGGGAGGCCAGCTGGAGCCGGGGTACTGGACTTGGGGTGAGGAAAGGGCAGCCAAGAGCCCACTGGGAAGGTGGGACTGTGTGTGAGTTGCATGTGAACGTCCATTAACTTTATTAATTGCATTATGGCCTTCCATCTACCCTTACATGGGAGCTTGCTTCACCGTCCCATTCGGCTTTCTTTGCAAAACCCACATCCAAAGATAAAATTAAGAATTTCAAGACAGCTGTGCTGTATTAGTTTCCTAACTGATGCTGTAACCAATTACTATAAACTTAGTGGTAGCCTATCTCTTGGCCAGTGGATCTTCCTGACCCAGGAGTCGAACCAGGGTCTCCTGCATTGTAGGCAGATTCTTTACCAACTGAGCTATCAGGGAAGGCCCTATAACAGTACAGATTTATTCTTTTACAATTCTGGAGGTCAGAAGTCTAAAATGGTTCTCACTGGACTAAAATTACGTGTCAGCATCAGCAGGGCTGTGTTCTTTTTGGGAGATCTGGGGGAGAGTTCACTGCCTTGTCTTTTCTAGCTTTTATTGGCCACCTGTGGTCCTTGGCTCAAAGCACTCTTTCTCCATCTTTGGAGCCAGCGATGTCTGGCTAGGTCCCCATGCTGCCACATCTCTGGTTCTCTTCTTGTGCCCCCCTCTTCCACTGAAAGGAACCATTGTGATTACACTAGACCCACCTGGATAATCTAAGCTAATCTATCTCATGGTCAGCTGATCAAGGACCTCAGTTTCTTCTGCAGCCTTAATTCTTCTTTGCAAAGGAAGGTAACATATTCACAAGTTCCAGGGACTAGGTCGTGGACATCTTTGTTGGGGGGTGTTATTCTGTCTTTCATGTTAAACCGTGGTGTGGAGCCCTTTTGAGTGTGGGGTGCAGTCTGACTGTAGTATTGGTCACGTGCTCATGAAGTTGGCCCCAGGAAAAGGAGGCTGCAAGCCTGGGTCCTGAGATGGGAATGAGCATGGCTGTTCCAAGACCCAAAAGGAGTCTGACATGATGGACTAGGGTGGATGACAGGGCACATGGTACACAAGAGACAAGAAAGGCTGGCCCAGGTCTAGAACGTATGGCCTCCTGGGCTACAGTGAAATGTTAGGAACAACAGGTAGGGATGTGCCTTAAATCTTAAAACAAAAGCACAAGCAAAAACTCTATATGAAAAATTTCAGATGTATTTAAAAAAAGAATAATGTGCCTGGCACCTAGATCTAAAATAGTTTTCCATAAATCCTTCATTTATTTATTTTGCTGAAGACTTTCAAATTATAAAAATCAGGGCATTTCACCTGTAATTTCAATGGGCGTCTCTAACAACTGACATTTTTGTATGTATTCATGTCATTATCACAGTGAATGAAATTAACAAAATTCTTTAACTTCATTGAATTCCTGTGTTTAGTTGTGCCTCAAATGTCCTGCTTGTTGATCTGCACCTTGTACCTGAACTTTGCACCTTTTTCCCTTTCTGAAGTTAGAGTGAGTCTTCCTTCCCTGTATCTTTCAGGAGTTGGTGTTTTGTTCCTTTCCATTCCTGTTGCACACCCAGGCCCATGGCCTGAACAGGGTTGATGGGGAAGGGAAGGGAAGCAGGCTGGATGGATATGTTATTCTGCTTGTTACATGACATTTTTTTGTGTGTGCCTGTAATTGCCATTCCAGAAATGCCCTCACTCTTCTAGCCACAGAGCAACTGTTGAGAACAAATTAATTATGCATCTTCTCAGTGTGTGTGATTAAGTGGCAGATGGAGGGAAGGGTTCTCTTCAGTTTTTCTGGCAACTAAGTCCCCAAATGGATGCTTTCCAGGCCAAAGAATGCATGTCCTGGGCTCCCATGAGCATCCGGTTTGTCTCTGTAGTGTCAGGCTTGGTCACTGGCAGGCAGAGTCAGAAGTTGTCAGCAATAATACTATTAATCCCTTAAATTTGCAGCATATTTGCTATTTGCTGAGGTCTTGTGCACTCACATCAGCTCATTTGTTGGGATTTCAGGGGTGCTGGAACAACTTCCTTTGCTTAATACCTCCCTAAATCATTGCTGATGCTTGTAATTCCACCATTAGAGATTAATTCTTTTGGCCCCAAACTGTTCCCTATTAAAATGCAAGTATCCTTGGCAGCTGTGTAGCATGTTTTATTCATTAAGCTTTCTCAGCCACTAGTGGCTGCCCTCCCCAAATGCCCCCTCCCACAACTTTCTTTTTAGGATGACCTTCTCTGAAACAAAACCTGTGCTTGGAATCTATCCCATCTCACAGAACTGGGCTCTTGACTAGTTGCTGAAGCTGGAAAAAGAGGCAGAAACTCATGCCAAGGTGTCCGTGACTGATGATAATTTCCCGTGTTACCATCTTTAGGGAGTATTTGTATTTCAAGTGGAACTTTCTGGAAACATAACGCTTAGCACAAAGGAACCTGCACCCCTTCATCCTGTTATGTCAGTGGCTTTGGCCTTAGATCTCCTTTTTGTTGGTCTCCCTTGGAGACAGAGAAGAGAAGAGGCCAGCACGTCCAGTTCATCCACTGCAGGTTGGGGAGACAGGGGAGCAGACGACGTGTAACGTAATGTCCATCTTGCAGAAGGACGATGGAAGCATAAGGGTAAAACCTATTTGGAATGGGGCTAAAGTTTTGTCTGTACAACCCCAGTAACACAGTTGTAGATTTTTAGAGTCTGGAGACACCTTAGAAACAAGCTTAACGCTGGGAAAGCAAATGCATCTCATCTGTCCATTCCAGCTGATACACAGTGGTTGAGTACAGGGTAGAGAATGAGTGAGTCTTCGCCTGGGCTCAGTGTGTTGTGGCCGATTAGTGACGTCTGCTGGGTGTCTTGGTGATAGAGGGGAGGCGTGCATGCCGCACATGTGTTCCTGATTCTCTGCAGCTTGTCTTTGTATGTATGGACCAGCTGAGGTCCTGAAACTTCGGATGATTTGTTCAGGATTCCATTAAGTAGGGGCGATAAATTAGGGGCAGAATTGGCCCAGGATCCAGGTACCATGAGTCCAGGTTCAAAGCCTTTTCACTTGGAGTATCCAGGTATCCTGAGAAGCTTCTCCCTGGGGTTAAAAAGCAGGCAGTCTTGCAACCAGACTGCCTGGGCTCAGGTCCCAGCTCAGTACCCTGGGCCAAGACATTTAACCTTCCTGAGCCATCGCCTCTGCATCTCTGAAACAGAAGATAGTAATTGCACCTACCTTATTGGGTGGTTGTGGGATTTTATAACACCTATATAAAGTGTTTGGATTAGGGCTGAAACACAGTAAGTATTAATAAGCGTTGGTAACGGGATTAAAATGTTCATTGACTTGTCCTTCTAGATTATTGCTGGATACGGACACAAACCTCCCCACGGTCAGCTCGCTCTGCAGTCTCCCGTGGAGTTGCCCCTCAAACACCTGCTTCTCTTCTTTCGCTATTGAATGCTCTGGGATTTTCTGTGTTTGATGTGCTCCTGGAATTTGTCATTGGTGATGGAAAGTCCCACAGTACTAACAACCAAGTGTGAGATGGTGCTGGGTCTATAAATGTCGATGTTTGGGGTGTCACACTTCACGCTCCACAGGAGTTTGTTTTGGTTTGGAGCATTTGGTTTCCCTGGAGGCCTGGTGGGGTTTCCTAAGGACCACCTGCCAAAGGGGCCTCAGTGGCTGTTTTGCTGGGTCTCTCCTCTGACCAGAACATCACGACAGCATCTCCCTAGACCACCTGTGCTCCCCTGAGTTGGTATTTGTCCCCCAAGTGCCAACATAGTTTGTAGACTGGACATCAGTGCCCAGCTGTGCCAGCCCCTTTCCCCCTCAGGCCAGCCTGTCCTGTGGGCTTAGAAAGCAGGGCCCCGGCAGAGCCTAGACCCAGAAATTGTGCTGGGGTCCTCTTTATGTCTTTGTCTAGCCGTGCAGACCCTTGCCAGTGGTCCCTTTGGGTGACCTTGAGGGGACCCAGGGAGGCCTTGAGAGCCAGGCGGAGTCCGTGATTGTCCCAGATGTCTGGGGTGACATCTTCTAGGATGATGGTCTGCCTACTGCCTTGTTCAATTTCACTTCTTGGTAGCCTGCTCAGTTCCTCATGGAAGCAGCGCTTGGTGGCTCCTCTTGGAGTGTGTAGGGAAGCGAGGGGCTGCAGTGGAGGGGTGTCTCTCTGGATGTTGTGATGGGCACGTGGCTTCTGTTGAGTGAATCATTGGTGATTCCAATCCTTGGTTGTGCAGGAAAAACTGCTGCCCTGGATGCTCAAGTGGAGTCCTTCTCAGGGTCTGCCCGTCTGTTACCTACAGAGAAATGAGGGGGAGGGAGCTGTGGGAAGGAGGCCATCCCCACTGGAGGATGGTAACATCATTGTCCGTGACATTCGGAAGCTCTGTTGCTCTTTGCCTTTCACCTTGAATCACAGCCAAGCATGTCTGCAACCTCGCCGAGTCTGCGGCATCTTCCTGCTTTCCATGGTCTGGCCCAGAGCAGGTGGTCTTGCCCAGAGCTGAAGCCCACTCGGGAGCTTATTTTTTTTTTTTTTTCCCAAGAGAAGTTCAGAAAATCAGAGGATGGGGAGGCTCGCTGGAGATGAAGCCCTGGTGCTGCTGTTGGTTCTGGGCTAGTGGGCAGCAGCTGCATCTGAGAGAGGAGACAGGGAGGACAGGAGCATGGGCCGGACTGGGGCTAGGAAGACGCAAGGGGACTGAGGAGGCCAGGGTCCAGGCTGGAAAGGGTTTTGACAGGTGAGAGAGAGGGGGGTGGTGAGGTTGTGAAGCTGCCTATGCAAAGGTTGGGGGCGGGCAGGGGGCGAGGGGCTCGTGCAGGACTGATCCCTGTGGTTGGGGAGGGGGAGGGGTGGGAGGGTAAGAGATGAGCCTGGAGGACACCTGGGTTCCATCATGATGGGCCTGGTAGGAGTGTGGATTTCATACCGAGGACAGTGGAGACTTTTGGAAGATTACCATCTGGGGGCTCAGACAGTGAAGAATCTGCCTGCCGCGTGGGAGACCTGGCTTTGATCCCTGGTTCGGGAAGCTCCCCTGGAGAAGGGAATGGCAACCCACTCCAGTATGCTTGCCTGGAGAACCCCATGAACAGAGGAGCCTGGTGGGCTGTATAGAGTCTGTGGGTTGCAAAGAGTCAGACATGGCTGAGTGACTAGCGCTTTCACTTCTGTTGAAGGCTGTGTCCCTTTTTCCACCGCGGCCAGTGTCCTACCCCCTTGTGACCTGCCTCCCGGGGCTGTACGGTCCTGGGGTCTTGTCCAGTGTCTGCAGTGAGACCCATTATGCCTCCTGGACCTCCCTTGTGTCCTGCTTCCAGTGGCTCCCTGATTGCGGTTTGTGTGACTGGTGTTTTCCAGGCCCCTGCGTACTCATGGGTTTGTTCCCCATCTTGGTAATAGCCAGCTCACTGGAATGACTCCTGGGGCCCCAGACCTGCCAGGTGTGGGAAATCACTGTGGGTAGGAGTGGAGGTGTTATGAGCATACGGGAGGGCAGCTTTGAGGGCCCATAGCAGCCACTGGGCATCTGGACCTTTTCCTTCTCATTTGTGAAGAATGTTTAACAGTGTGTTTGGAGGGGCAGCAAAGTCTAGCAGAAAGCGTTGGGTTTTGGAGTCAGAAGACCATGATTCAAACCCTGGATCTCCCATTTACTGGCTGAGTAACCCTAGCAAGGTCCTTAACTTCCTTTGAGCAGCGGAAGTTCCCGCACCTGTGCAATGTAGAGAATAATGATACCTACCTGAGGCTCTTACCTGGACCAGGTCAGATGACGTGAGTGCTACAAAGGATTGTGCATTTACTGCTGAGGACCAGCCATTGTTACAGAGTGTGTGATGAACAAGGTTTTGTTTCCCAGCAGCTTATATCATATGCGGATGTAGTGAATCAACAATTGAAACCAAAGCTAATGATTATAGAGTATGTGAAAATTATAAATCAGGGACCTATTTGTACTTACATTGTGCTGACAAGTCATTTGGCATCTTGTGTGATTCTCATTTTAACATGAAGTTATTCATTGAACTTGAGTGTTAGTAAAACATAATAGGAAACTCATACATACTGGGTACTCACAACCTTTATTAGCTATTAATGGGTACTGATAAATTGAATGAAGCAGACTTTTATTTCAGAGACTCAAGATAGATATTTATATAAAGTGTGATTAAAATATTGTAAGTGATTTTTAAAAACAAAACAACTTATATGTTCTGGAATTAGATAGTGATGATATTAATAGTTATACTACTTAAGTGAATTTAGTAAAAACCACTGAACTGTATATTTTAAAATGGTGAAATTTATGCTGTATGAATTATAGATCAATTAAAAATAGAAAAAATTTATTAAAGCAGTAGTGATAAAATGTACAGATATAAGAAAAAAAATATAATTTCACCAGCTCAAACTTATGATTTCGATATGCTCTCTTTCTAACTCTTTCCTGTGTGTCATTTGCCTGCTATATTTAGCATTTTCCGTGTTGTTACAATAATCTTCATGATCTTCTGTTAAAATGGCTACTGAACTGTGTGACTGTTCTATAGTAAACCCTTTTTTTACTTTTAGGATGCATCTATTTGTTGTTGTTGTTCAGTTGCCCAGTCATGTCCAACTCTTTGTGACCCCATAGATTGCAGCATGCCGGGCCCCTCCGTCCCTCACCATTTCCTAAAGTTTACCAAGTTCATGTCCATTGCACTGGTGATGCCATCCAGCCGTCTCATCCTCTGATACCTTTTTCTCTTTCTGCCCCCAGTCATTCCCAGCATCAGGGACTTTTCCAGTGAGTCGGCTGTTTGCATTAGGTGACCAAAATCCTGGAGCTTCAGCTTCAGCATCTATTTACATATATGTTTTTCTGTTATAATTGGCACTGTGCTGAATGTCTCAGTTCATAGGGTTTTTCCCTATGTCCTGGATTATTTACTTAGAAGGAATTCCTGAAATGAGGTATATGAATCTAAACATTGCTGAGAGAAATTAGAGAGAAATAAATAGAGAAATATATCATGTTCATGATACAGGACAGAGAAGCCTGGCATGCTTCAAGTCTGAGGGGCTGCAAGGAGTCAGACACCACTTAGTAACTGAACAACGGCAATCATGTTCATGGGTTGGAAGACTCAGTATTGTTAAGATGTCTATTTTCCCCAAATAAATTTCAGTTCAGTTTAGTTGCTCAGTTGTGTCCGACTCTGTGACCCCATGGACTGCAGCACGCCAGACCTCCCTGGCCATCACCAACTCCTGGAGCTTAGATTCTTAACTATCCCAATCAAAATCCCAGCAGGTTTTTAAAATAGAAATTGACAGGCTGATTCTCAAGTTTATATAAGAATGCAGAGGTTTTTAGAGTCAGTTCTACAAAATAACACTGAAAAAGGAGAACAAAGTTGAGGACTAAGACTCTCTGATTTCAAGACTTACTGTAAAAGTATAGTAATCAAAATAGTGTGGTATTGGTGTAAAGATAGACAAAATGATCTATGGAACAGATTAAATGATCCAGAAGTAGACCCACATAATATGAACCGTGAATTTTTTTCAATGGTGAAAAGGCAATTTCATTGTAGAAAGTTTTGTCTTTTCAACAAACAGTGCTGGAACAGTTGGATATTCATGTGCAAAACTGAACTTTGATCCATATGTCACACCATGTAGAAAAATGGATTCCAAATAGATCACACAACCAAATGTAAAACCTGAAAATTGAACACTTAGAAGGAAACATAGGGGAAAATAGTTGTAATTTGGGTTATGCAAAGATTTCCTAGATACAACACCAAAAGCATGATCCATGAAGGAAAAAGTGGTAAATTTTACTTCATTAAAATTAAAAAATTTTTTTTTGGAAAAAAGAGAAAGGAAAGACAAGCCACAAACTGGGAGAAAATATTTACAAATCATTTATTTGATAAAGTAAATTTGATAAAGAGCAATATTTCTTCCTTAAGTGGTGTCATTCAACTGTGACACCATCTTGAGTCAGAGTTTCTTTGTCTGTTGTGGAATTGTATATGGAATGTATACAGAATGCCTGTAACTGAATAATAAGAAAACAAACAATTCATTAAAAATGGGCTAAAGATTGACCTTTTACCAAAGAAGATACAGAGATGGCAAATAAACACATGAAAAGATTTTCAACATCATTAGTCTTAGGGAAATACAAATTTAAACCATAATGAAATGCAATCGCACATCTGTTAGAATGACTAAAATGAAATAGACACTGTGCCAAGCATTGGGAGTATGTGGAGGAACTCTTATACAGTGTTGGTGGGAATGTAAAATGGCACAACCACTTTAGAAAGCCGTTTAATTTCTTTAAAAATTAAGCATATACCTGCCATACATTTTGACCGCTACATTCCTAAGTATTTGCCCATAAAAAATGAAAGCATGTCAGCACAAAGACTTGAACACGAATGTGTAGAACAGCTTTATTTGTACTCCAAAACTGGAAACAACCCAAATGTACATCAGCTGATGAATAAATAAAGAAATTATGATATTAATATATTTATGGAATGGAATACTACTCAGTAAGAAAAAAACGAATAAACTGTTGATACACACAGCAACATGACGGATCTCAGAAAAATTGTGTTGAGGGAAAAAGGCTAGGTAAAAAAGAGTGTGATTCCTCTTATATAAAACTCTACAAAATTCTAGGCTATACTGATAGGAAGCAGATGAATGGTTTTCTGGAGATGGGAGGTAAGCGGAGGGATGGGACTGGAATTATCAAGGGAAATCAAAGGTTTTGGGGGTGATGGATATGTTTAACCAGCTTGATTATGGTGATGGATTCATAAGTGTATGAATATGTCAAAGACATCAGGTTGTACATTTTAAATATGTATAGTTTATTGTGTCAAAATATCTCAGTGAGGCTGTTAAACAATGAGAGTAATGAATTATGATCCACTGAAAAATTTTAGAAATCCATGAGTCCATACTGATACAAATAAACAAATGAATAAATTGAAATTTCAGTAAAGAACTGGCTATTTATACAATATGGAAGGACTTTCCCACACAATACTCAATTATAAAAAGAAAACAAATAAGTGAGAAAGTTAGGTGGATAATCATCAAAATTAATGTTGCCTATAGGGAGACAAATCAAAATTGTGCACTATATGATAGGTTGTAATGAGAACAGCACCTATTTATAAGTTGGACTCAATGAGCTAACACTTTTTTTAAAACAAGAATTTTTGCATCTGTGTTCACTATGAATATTGGTATATAGCTTTTTTCTCCCTCTTATATTTTATGTCTGGTTTTGATATTGGTATTACGTTGGTTTCACAGAATGGATTAGGAGTCATTCTATCTTTAGTTTTCTGGAAGAGCAATATTTCTTCCTTAAGTGGTGTCCTTCAACTGTGACACCACCTTGAGGCAGAGTTTCTTTGATACATACATAGTCATTCCAGCTTTATTTTAATTGATATTGGCCTGGTATATCCTTTTCCATCCTTTTCATTTAACCTATTTGTGTTTTAATATTGAGAGGACAGTTTCTTACAGATAACATATACTTGAATCTTATTTTTTTTAATCAATTTGACAATCTCTGGCTTTTAATTTCGGTGTTAAGACCACTTATATTTGATGAGGTTATTGACTTGGTTAGATTTGCATTTTTCACCTCATTACATGTTTCTACTTGTCCTATTTATGCTTTATTTGTTTTCTCTCATGCCTTCTTTTGGATTGAATTTTTTTCATGGTTCGATTTTTATCTCCTTTGTTGGAGTATAATAATAATTCTTTTTATTATTTTAGTGATTCATCAGTTTATGGCACTCATCTTTAACTTGTCATAGTCTACATACAAGTGACATTGTACTACTTCACAGAGTAGCATAAAGAACATTATAATAATATACTTTAATTGCTTTCTTTCCAGCCTTTATGCTATTTTAATACATTTTTGCATTTACATATGCTATAAACTTCATGTTATACTGTTTATGTACTAAAAAAGAAATCTTGTACGTTTACCTATGAAATTTCTATTTCTGGTCTCTCTGTTTCTTAATATATCAATAGACCTGTATTTGTTTCTGGTATCATTTTCTTTCTGCCTGAGGGTTAGCTTTTAAAATTTCTTATAGTGTAGGGAGATGAATTCTATCAGCTTTTATGTGTCTCAAAGAGCTTTTATTTTACCTTTGGCTTTAAGAGATGTTTTTGCTGGGTATAGAATTCTAGGTTTTCTTTCAGTGCTTTCAGAGATGTTGCTCCACTAACTTCTGCTTATACTGTTGCCATTGAGAGATCTGCTATCATTTTTATCTTTGTTCCTTTCTCTATAATGTGTCTTTTTTCCTCTGGATACTTTCAGGATTTTCTCTTAATCACTGATTTTGAACAACTTCATTATGCAGTTTTCTTTCTTTCTTATGCTTGGGGCTTATTGAGATTCTTGAATCTATTGGTTTATAATTTTTTAAAAATCAAATTTAAAAAAAATTTTAGTTATTATTTCTTTAAGTATTTTTCCCCTCATTCTCTCCCTGACCTCTCTTTTGGGGATTCCAGAATTCCAGTGTTTATAAGATTGCTTGAAGTTGTCCCATAGATCACTGCTGCTCTTTTCATTAAAAGAAGTTAATTTTTTTTTTGTTTCATTTTGAATAGTTTCTATTACTAGGACTTGAGGTTCACCAGCTTTTCTTCTACAATGTCTAATCATCCATTTATCCTACCCAGTGTATTTTTTTGGCGGGGGGAATGTGTTGCAAGGCCTGTGGGGTAGAACCTGCCCCCCCCGCATGGGAAGTGCAGAGACTTAACCACTGATCCACCAGGAAAGTGTCATCCAGTGTATTTTTCATATCAAAAATTATAGTCTCTAGAGGTTTCACTCGGATCTCATTCTTTTTTTTTTTTATATTGTCCTTGCCTCTGCTTAACATTTTGAACATATGAAGTACAATTATAACAATTGTCCTCTTTTACTAGTATGGGTTTCAGTTTTGAGTTGGTTTTGATTGATTGATTTTTTTTCTTTCTCGCAATGTGTTATATTTTTCTGTTTCTTTGAATACCTGGTAAATATTTTATTAGGTGCTAGACATTGCAGTTTTGTCTTTTTGGATACTAGATATGTTTGTATTTTTATAAATATTCTAGAGTTTTGTTCTGGGACACAGTTAAGTTACTTGGAAACAGGTTGATTTTTTTCAAGTCTTTTAGTATTTGTTGCTTGGGAATGGATTGGTATTTAGTTTGGGATATTCCCCTCTTCTGGGTATTATAACAAATGCCTCAAGAATTATGAGATGTTTCTAGTCCGGCTAGTGGAAGTAGACCTTGTATGAACACGGGGTACTGTTAACCCTAGTCTTCTGTGGCTGTTATCTTTCTGGCTTATGTAGTTTTCTTGTGTGTATGTGCTGACTGTTACTCGGCCAAATATGTGAGATGGACCCAGCTCTTCAGAGTTCTTTCTTTGTGTGGCTCTCTGCTCTCCAGTACTCTGTCCTGCGCACTCTAGCTGCTATGGTCTTCCTGGACTCTTAGCTCTGTCTTCAACTCTTCCTGGCTCCCCTTTCTCCGCACTGTGGCCTGGAAACCCTCAGTACTGTAAATTGGGGTGACCGTACGTTCACTGTGTTTGCCTCACGTCTCTCAGGAATCACTCGCCTTCCTTTCCTGATACCGAGTTTTTATTACTTCAGATGAGGAAGGTAATTCTGGTCCCCCTTTGGAAAGAGATGTTGAGGATGACATCTCAATTATGGCTTCAGCAACTGCCAAGTTTAGGGCTTCAGTGTAACCAGGATCTACCCGACAGATAGTCAGTCAGAGGCACGACAGAGGACACTGCTCAGGGGTAGGACTCAATCTGTGGTCAAGCTCCTTCAAAACTTTTATGAACTGCAACTTGATTTTTTTTTTTCCCCCACAAGACATGATGAGTTTTACTTTGCTGATTAAGTAAGAGCTTAAAGCAAAGGGTGACATCCAAAAAAGGGACTTTGGAGACCGTCCTGCCTTGATTTCTTGGGGATGAAGGAGGAGTTGCAGTTCCATTTTTGTGATGAAAAACAGTCATGTGGATCATAGCACCCTGCAGAACTGGGGAAATAGTGCCGGATTCTGCACCAAGCTGGTCCAGTCTGTGTGGTAGAGCATTTGGGGCTGGACTTTTCTGTTTCCAGAAGATGTTGAAGAAGAGATTATTTTTTAAAAAATTCTCCTCTGTTATTAATATGATAAATATTAGTTTTAGGACATTTGGGCACTACAGAGAGACCTGTAAAGAAAAGCATGCTTGTAATCTCACTGTTTGCTTGTCGGTGCATTTCCTCTGGGTGCTGAGTCTTTGACTGGAGGGATCTGTCAAGGGGCCTGTGTGCTCTGGGGTCTGCCTGTGACCTTCTCTTGTACTGTCTCTTCCTGTGATGTGTGGGGTTGTATGTGTGTCTGTCTCTTTCAGCTGTGCCTCACACCAAACCCCGAAACTCCATTGGAGATACTGCCCAACTGCCCAGTTCTGATGGCAGAGCCCTACTGATTCAGGCTGGCTTTGGTACCTTTCTTCCCTACTCTTCGGGATTTAGGCACGCGTAAGGGATTGCCCTCCTTGGGCCTTGGCTCCGTCCCTCCCAATCAATAATTAATTAGTATTGAGTTGATCTTATTAGCTATTCACTGTCCGCTCCCTCCTCCCCTCAAATCTGAACCCAAGCTGGCTAATGACAATGCTTTTAATTAATATGAGGCAGATTAAAGCTCATTACAACAAGGTTATTGGTAATGAGATCATCATAAGGCAAGTTATTGGGCTGGGAGTGAAAATGAAGTTGGAGGAGGGGCAGAGAGATTGTGCCAGCTGTTCCTGCCCTGTTTTGGCAGGGATGGAACCAGGAGTGTGGGAACTGTGCAATGAGGGCACGCTGCAGTGACGCACAGCCAACCAGCTCGTGAAACCAGGCGCTGGGTAAGAGCAGGCCTTGGGGCCAGTGAGCAAATGGGTGCGCAATGTGTAGGGCGGTAGCCTGTTTTGAGAAGCCAGAGCTGGTGTTTCCAATTAAGAATGTGCAGATTATGACCTGCTGAGTGTGGGGCAAAATCCACCCACATGGGGTCCACAGACAGCTCTCTTGGCATCCAAGCTTCCACTGGGGAAGTGAAACTCATTGGGGTGTTTTGATTGAAGGTGCAGTTTAAACACATCCACACGGAGGAAATAGAGTCACAAGATTCATTATTATAGATCCCAGAAGCAAAGATGCTCAGTGAGCAGGAGAAGGGCGGTCTTCTGTCTCAAGTCACCAGCAAGCAGGAGGTGAATGTTCAGAGAGGGACTTTGCACTAAGCCAGCAGTTTCTTGAAATTGTGAATGAGACCTGCCTTCTGATCCCTAAGGGACAGTGGAACTGTAGGAGCTGGAGCTGGAAAGAGACCCTGGAGATCAGAATGCCTGCTCTGTTATTCAGCATTGGTGTCTTTTGACCTTCAAGGAGCATTTACATTTTTTGGTGAGTGGAATGTCCCTCACCCCCGTAGGACTCTCTGTGTGTGTTGGTTGAAATATGGGTGCCATTTGCAGTAGATGCCAATTCAGTTTCGTGGATGATAGTTTTGTGTGTGTGACCCATAGTTGTCATCAGTCTACGTTTACAGCTCATGCATGGCTTGCCCTGGGGTAACAGAGTCTACGGGGGACACACGGGGTCTCTGATTGCAGCGGCTGGTGTGCCAGGTGACCAGTGAGTCGGAGGTAGACCGGCCTTCCTGGGCCTGTGTGACCAAAGGGGGTTCTCTGCATTGCCCAGATGGTGTGAAGGCGACCGTTACTTTGTGCCAGGAGACACCGGAGCTGGGACTGGCTCGAGGCGCAGGAGGGAGGCAGCAGAGCCAGGGCTGCCTCCCCGGTAGGAGGCCTTGTTGGTGTGAGGCTAATGCTTTCTGAGTTCTTCCAGTGACTGAGAGAAATGCAGATGTGAATCTAGTCTAAAGAAAATGGTGGAGCAGGTCTTACACACACACACACTCACACACACAGATGCATGCTGTGTTGTTCTCTTGACCTGAAAGGTTCTCCTTTTTAATCCTAATCTATTCAGTTAATTGCACGGGTTGTATCAGCCAGGGACTAGTCATACCTGTGATTTATTTTATTAAAAAAATATTTATTTAAAACTTTTAGTTATTTAATTATTGGCTGTACCACGCAGCATGTGGGATCTAGACCCTTGACTAGGAACCGAACCTGTGTCCTCTGCCTTAGAAGGCAGAATCCCAATCACTGGACCACCCAGGGAAGTCCTAATAATTATGTATTTGGCTGTGCTGGGTCTTAATTGCCGCATACAGGATCTTTCAGTTGCAATGTATGGGATTTGGTTCCCTGATGAGGGATCCAACCTGGGCCCCTTGCACGGGGATCTTGGAGTCTTAGCCACTGGACCATCAGAGATGTCCCCATATCTGTAATTTAAATGTAAAAATGTGTTAATTAGGAAAAGGTAGTTAACTCCTAAAAGCAGTGAAAGAAGAATCTAAGGGGACAGAGGTAGTAAATGCATAAAGCCCCCGTTTCCTCTAGGATCGGGGTGTGAACAGGAACAGAGCTGAAGACTTGGCTGGGGGTACCCCAAGGCTGGGATGGCTGGAGACAAGGAGACACGGGCTGTGATCACAGCCTGCCCGGTGGCAGAGAGATTGTAGGAGAAGATGACCTAGAACTAGTGTGTAGGCGCTGCCTGCTGGGCGGTCAGAGCACTTGCTGGAGTGTATGGGCCTGAGTTGGTCCACAGAAGGGGCGCACTAGGAGGGTGGGCTGGTCCATGAGGGTCGCCGAAGGGGTCCCCCCCAAGCCCCTGTCCCACTGACTGATGGGCTGGAAGCAGCCCAGTGGGGATGGTAAGGGAGCCTCTTTGTCCCGCTGTGGTCTTGCAGTGATCCCCGCCAGCTCCAAGCCTCCCTGTTGACCAAGCCTAATAGTGACCCATCTGACAAAGGAGAGATGGCACACAGTCAGTGCAGTATCACAGCGCATGGCAAGGAAGGGTGGATTGTCAGGGCCTAAGGGCAGCCTGCGAGTGCCTGGGGTCCGGGGCATCTCTTTGGTATAGAGGGAGCGGGTAGGTGGGCTCCCTGGCTGCTGGGACCAGGGTATTTGGGTCTGCAGCATTCTCTTTTTAATTCTTAAGGTAACAGTTCTCTGTGCAGTTCACTTGGCAACTAATCAGGTAGAATCTCTGAACGTTTCTTCCATCTTTGTTGCCTACCATTATGTAACTCTTCCCCTGGTATATTGCCTCCAACATGCTCTTAATTATGTCAGTATCCTTCGTAGCACTTGAGAGCATAAGTCCATCATAAATACTCACTCTCCTGGTTGACCTATGGGAGGAAGAGGGTACCAGGTTCCCGCAGAGCCCTGAGCGCCCTTGTCCTCTGTGTGTGCCCCTGGCTCCATCCTGCTCAGGAACTATAGCTCCAGGAATGCAGGACCCTCACGATTCCAAGATCCTCAGCTGAGCTGGGGAGAAGGAAATGGCAGCTCGCGGCAGTATTCTTGCCTAGAGAATCCTGTGGACGGAGGAGCCTGGTGGGTTGCCATCTATGGGGTCACACAGATGGACCCGACTGAAGCAACTTAGCAGCAGCAGCAGCTGAGTTGGGGTGGTGACTGGGGATGTGCAGCCGGGGGGCAGGTGGGGGCCACCCCCCACTCCGGAGGGATGGGTGAGCCTCAGGCTGGGAGGTAAGGCCAGCCCGTCTTGCACCGCCTGCCCTGCCGCCCACCCTATGTGCCTAATGCCCCACCGTGGAGTTTTCTTCCAGGTAACAGGAGATCCCTGCTAAAGTCTGCTGAGTTAAAGAGCCCTAGCATTGAAGTGCTTTCTAGACCTTCCTTTGACATTTATTAGCTTTTTCTTTTTAATTGAAACATCTGAGTTTCTTTTCCTTAAAGATACCTGTACTGGCCTCCCTAAATGGCTGGAAGGATTAATTCGACATCTTTGGAAATTGTAGACCTCCAAACAAACGGACAGTATCGTTAGTATGGCTGAGGGGTGGGTGGTAAATGCGTGAACTTAGTGTATCCTTGAATGAATCATAAGTGGGTTAGAACTGGCTGAAAACCCCACACATGCTTGTTTCTGTGGGAGTGGGACTCAGACCAGGTAAGTTTTGAAGGAAAGGCTCTCAGAAGTGTTGGGCCACGTCAGGAGGCCGGCTGCAGTTGGTGATTGGAATTGACTGGTCTGGGTACCAGGAGACTGAAGGGGAATGATGGTGTGTGTGTGTGTGTGTGTGCACTGGGGGGTACATCAGGGTGTCCAAGCAGAGTGGGCAGGAAAAGAGAAGAGCTCCCAGTGGGCAGTGAGCATTCACGTCTCTCTGGCCCCATCTGTCTCCCTGCAGGTGCACCTCCGCTCTGCCAGGCGCCTCCGTGAGCTCTGCTGTGCCAACCGGGGGACGTTCATCAAGGTGGGTCAGCACCTGGGGGCTCTGGACTACCTGCTGCCGGAGGAGTACACCAGCACGCTGAAGGTGCTGCACAGCCAGGCCCCGCGGAGCAGCGTGGAGGAGGTCCGCCAGGTCATCCGCGAGGACCTGGGCAAAGAGGTACCCGCCTCCACCAGGAGGGATCCGCCCCCTCCTGTGCAGTGTGTTTCCAGAAAGACCCTGCCGAATTCTCAGCTTGGGCCCAGGCCCTGGGGATCCAACAGAGGTGGGGAGCATAGAAACTTTCAGTGTGAAATCAGGGAGGTTAGAAGGAATCTGAGTGGCCTTTAGTAAAAAATATTACTTGCATGGTATGAAATAGTTGATATGTTTAGGCTGTCTTCGACCTGTAACCTAGTATGATTCATATGCTTCAATCTAATATTTGCTGTCATTTGTTGAGGGTTTACTGTTTGCTCCCAGCTCTGTTGTTTCCCACAGGTTACTTCACTTAGTCCTTATGGTAAACCTACAAGACACGTACTATCAATAAGCCTATTTGGTGGATGAGGGATGGAGGCTTAGAGTGATCAGGTAAAGCATCCAAAGGGAGTGTTAGTATGCGGTTCCAGCACCCTGCTCTTATCAGTGAGCTGTCCTGATCACTCAGTGCAGTAACTTCCAGGACATCGCTGGGCCTCTGCTTGATTACCTCCAGTGACAGGAAGCTTATTCTCCTACGGGCTGCCTGACATGGTCTGTTCTATCATCAGTCATCTCTAATTGTAATCAGTGCTTCCTCCTAAGGGCCAATGCCTGCCTCCTCAAACTTGCCTGATCTTCATTCCGACCCTGGAGGCACAGACAAAGGGGCTGAGGGCTGTTCTGTACCTAGCCCTGGTCACTACTTTAGACTCACGCCAGCGACCTGTGGGATGTGTGGAGCCCAGACTGGGCCCAGTGGTGTGGACCTTTGTTGGCCTGATCCACTCATTGTGATTCTGGGGAGGGGGAGGGCTTGGAGCAGCCATCTGCAAGGATCTACAGAGCAGGCCCTGCTTTACAAGCTATGTGCTAGAATTTCATGGTACCCAAGAGATCAGTAAAGCTGATCTCTTCACTGTACTACATCTGAAATTCTCCTTTTTTAAAAATTTTGTTTCTTTTTTCCCTTTTTTAATTTAAATTATTATTATTATTATTATTTTGGCTATGAAGCAGAGCATATGGGATCTTAGTTCCCTGACCAGGGATCAAACCCACACCCTCTGCATTAGAAGTCTGGAGTTTTAACCCCTGGCCCACCTGGGAAGTCCATGAAATTCTCTTAGAGAGATAATCGTTTGGATCGTCTAGGACTTTTCTGAGCAAAATAATCTTAAACATCAAGCCTAGTTCAGCTGATGCTTTTCCTGAAATTATTTTATTACCTTTGTCAAAGACAGCCTAATTACCTTCCCAATTTCCCCAAATAAAATCTTTAGCTTGGCTTTCGAGGTCCACCCTGTCCACTTTCAACTTGCCGTGGTCTTTGTCTGCCTGGAATCTCTTTACCCCACCCTCTCCCTGTCAGGTCATTCCTTGTGTTCCTAGGCCACTGGCCCATCTGTCTGTCTGTCTACCAAATGTCGGGCACTGTGCTAGGTGCTGGGGGTCCTGGCCAAACCCCAGCTCTCCTGCGAAGTCTTCTCTGACTCTCTGCACACCTTTGCTCCCTCTGCTTGTGGGTGGGTTAGGTGTGTCTGGGTGGTTTCGCCACAAATTGTGAAGTCTGGGAATGAACACCACAGTGGTCCTTGTATTCCTGTCCATAGTTCCAGAATAGCACATGGCGGGCGCCAGTGTTTGTTTAATGAACCAATGACTGATAAGTGGCAGTTTCCTTAGGCCACTGTGGGCCAGGTGGAGAGTTGGGGCAGAAGTTCATAAAGCCCAGTTATTCCATTTCTGCTGATCTGCGTGCAGCTGGCCCTGACTGTCTCCCCTGATGCAGAGCTGGCATCATGTGCTGGGCATCCCTCCGGAGATGTCCCACTCCTCAGTGACAGCCTGGCCTGGCCTGGCCTCATTATCTGACTCTCTGGGGGAGGGGGGTGGGGACTGGATCACACAGGAGGGCTCCTTTCTCCCAGGTCCTGGGGCACACAAGGTTTTGTTTGTCCCCTCCAAGAGTCTGTCTCCCTAGTCCTGTGTAAGTTCTGTAATCAAATCCCACTGGCCTCTGAAGTCAAATTCCCTGGGGGTTCTCAGTCCCTTTTGCGAGATCCCCAGGTTGGGAAATCTGCTGTGGGTCCTAGAACTTTCTCAGCAGCACGAGGATTTATTTGCTATAGATATAAACACCTTTGTGGACTTCCTTCCTATGGAGGAACATCTCCTCCAAGGGGATGGGAGGGGGTGGAAGATTGAGTGAAGAGTGGACCTGATTTAGGGCTGAGTCAGGGGCAGGCCACAGGCTGGGAAGAGCAGGGTGAGGACGGAGGGGCCACAGGCAGAGGCGACGGCAGTGGCGTGGCTCAGCCCTTGCGTGACTGTGCTTCTTGCCAAGACTGTTGGCCTCCTGCTTCCTACAGCATTGAGATGCACCCCCAAATTAACCCTAAATAAATCACTGTAATAGCAGTGTGAAGTGCACCATTGCTGGGTGCCGTGGCAGCTCAGTGGGGGCGGAGGCAGGGAGAGAAGGCAGCAGCTTAACCTTTGAGGCTGGAGGAGGAGGCGAGAGCAGGGTACGGCTTTCCTCCAAGCCAGGGTGGAGCGAAATGGGAAGTTTGGGGCGTCAGCAGTCCCGGTGCGCCCACCCGCCCAGCCAGCCACAGGGTGTCTGAGGTTGGGAGACGCTGCCTGCATCTTCAGGGCCCCTTCTCTTGGCAGCCCCCCAGCCAAGCCGTCCTGAGCGTGGTGGCCTGTGTCTCCTGCCCCGCAGCTTGTCTCGAGCCTGCTGAGAGGAGACTGATGTCAAGGTCATGGCCTTCCCGGCTGGGAAGCTCAGAAACCTCTGGGTTCTTACCCCGGCCCCCACAGACACGCAGTCAAAGTCTTCCCTCACCCCTTCCTCCCCCTCCCTCCCGGGAAGATGGCATTTTTTCCCGGTGACACACTTTCTCAGCCTGTGGGAGGAGGGAGGGGAAAGGGGGCCAGGTGGGAAGCAGGGTAGGCGGGTGTGGGGGAGTCAGGGCGGGGAAAGTCACTCATTCTGCCCTTCCCTCCTCCCCCAGCCCCTCCCCTGACACTTTTTGGGGAGCAGTCTCCCCTCACTCCCCCCACCCTCCGGAAGACGTTTGAGCCAGCTCCTCTAATCCTGAGTGCCTTGCCTGCCCCAGACCCTCCATTTCATCCCTGGTTCCAGGAGCGGTTAAAGGAAGCCGAGTCTGCCGTGCGTCACTGTCTTCTTTCTAGGTCCGAGTCCTTGGGTGGACCCTGAGGTCACCTGGAGCTCAAAGACTGCACACGTGTTCAGTCACTCGGTTGTTCCTTGTGGCCCCATGGACTGTAGCCTGCCAGGCTCCTCTGTCTGTGGAATTTTCCAGGCAAGAGTACTTAAGTGGGTTGCCCTTTCCTTTTCCAGGGGGATCTTCCCGACCTGGGGATGGAACCTGTGTCTCCTGCATTGGCAGGCAGATTATTTACCACTGAGCCACCAGAGAAGCCCCCAAGGACCAGTCGCGTGGCTGCCCCTAAATCTCACACTGAGGAGAGGAGGGAGTGACCAGAGATGAGCTAGAAGCTGGCGTGCCCCAGACCGCCCTGACTGGCTCCCTGTCCGCCTCGTGAGCAGAGCCCTTAGTGCTCTCAGGCTGATCCCTGTCCCTGGAGGTCAGAGCTGGCCCTGAGGGGACGTCCCCAGCATGGGGCCCGAGGACGAGGTTGCAGTTCTTCTGGACTCCATGACGTACGTTTGGCGTCAGATCAGTTCACATCCCTGGACAGCAGGCAGTGGCATCAGTGTCGAGGTGAGGGCAGACGAGGGGATCCCGTTCCTGACATAGGGACTGGCCTCTTTTGGGAGGTGGGGTGCTGCTAGTGAGGGGGCCACGCAGCTAAGGGAGGGGCATGTGAGGGATGGGATGAGACCTCAGATCTTCTGATCTTCTGGCCAGTGCTTTGTCTCCTATGTAGCAGAAACTTCTGTCTGGCAGAAACCCTTTAGGAATCACTTTTTTATGTGTCTGTGCCTTAGGAGAAGCTTAGTTTTTTCCTTTTATTTTGAATGTTAGGCTTACGTCTTGCACGACAGGTTGAGCAGTCAGCAGTCAGAGCTCTAGGAGGTGGGGTCATTGCTGCTGCCTCCAAAGTGACTTGGATCTGGAGTGGGTTGGGGTTGGTCTCAGCCTTGGTCTCCTGACCGCCCTTGGGGCCGCGGGTCCAGGCGCAGTGCTGACCTTGACCAGCAGGTGGCGCCTGAGCTTGAGCGTCAGGGAGGGGTGTTGAAGTCGTTTGGTCCTTCGTTACCGAGGGGAGCCCTGACGGCTGGATGAAACCCTGGTTCTTTCCACTCCTGGGCATGGTCCCTGCTGTGGAGCGAGCCTGGGCTGACAGCTCTGCACCCTGAATGTTGCAGACACAAGCCTAAGTTATGAGCCTGTTGACCTCTGGGGGTCTCAGGAGCTCTTGGCTCTCTATGCTGGAGGACCTGGTCAGGTTCTTTGTGCTGACCACCAACCTATCCTTACAGCTTCTTCATTTGGAGTAGGAGTTCTCTAAGGCCCCTGCAGGCTCTAACAGCATTCAGTTCTGTGGTTCAACACCTTTCCCTTCATTTTCCTTTTTTTTTTCATTCTGTCTGTTGTCTAAGCAGCTGGTATTTAGGGGAAAAGGTACAGAGCTGGAAGTTGTAGCTACAGTCAGAATGGGTAAAAGCTTCTGGCCCGTGTAGTCTTGGGTCATCAGGAGGTATACCCATTGCTGTAATACCTGGCCCTGTGGAGGGTGGGCAGAGAGAGATTACATTTGGGTGGGTGGAAGCTTTTTGAAGCCCATGGTGTCTCATCTAGGTTCCAAAGATGGGTGGGGCTGGGGGAGGTGGAGGTTGGAGGGGGTGGGTCACCAGTTAATGAAATGGGCCAAAGACCAGGCGGTGGAAAGCCTAAAGCACAGGGAGGGAGCACATGGTGATAGTCTTGCAGACTGGTAGAGGGAATTCAGGCTGGTGACCAGCTGGGCCGAGGCATAAAGCCGGGGCTGAGGCTGCATTCTGAAAGGGCTTTGGGTGTCCTTTTCATAAGGTGAGCATGAAAGAGGAGGGCTTGGAGAGGGGCTCAACAAAGACGGATGGAATGGAGCTGGATTTCCTTAGCAACATGGGCGATGAGGTCATCTTTCACAGGTGGGGGAGGTGAGGCTGGAGGTTTGAGGTGGGTGGAGAGCTTGGGGGTAGGAGTTACAGTGGGACTCAGGAGGAGATAAGAGAATTTTCAGCTGCACTGGTACAGTTATCTTTGGTTGCACACACACACCCCTCCCTCCTCCCGAACACACATGGACAAGTCCAGTCTCCTTATAACATATTTCAGTGAGTGATCCAGTTTCGTCTGTTGTCCTGGAACATAGTTGTATCAGATAATATTGTTTCCAACTCTGAAACTTGATGAAAAATGGAAGGAAATGAGGTCAGGGGCTGGAGCACTCAAGTACCTTTGTGAGGGGCCGCGTCTGTGCAGGTGCTGAAGGCTTGGGATTTGGCTTCTGTCCTCCGAAACACATTTCATCAGTCTTTTCCCCCTCTGAGCTTCTGTGGGGTGGGGGTTCTAGACTTGACCTCGTTTCGTAACCCCCTCCTGACACCCAGGGACAAGTGCTCAAGTGTTTCTGAGAGGCCATCCAACCCGAGTGGCTCTGAGAATGCAGATGAGGACCACTGCGGTTTAGATGGGAAAACGCGCCCCTCGTTGTTCCACGCGCAGGTATAGGTGGAGGGTGACATTTCAGGTGTCAGCAAAAGTTCAGAAAGGAGAGAAAGAAGCTCTGCTCCCAAGAACATCATTTGTTTATCGAGCTTGGTGGGGGTGGCAGAGAGAAGGCCCGGCTGACAGGAGGAGCAGCAGAGGCAAAAGCAGAAGACAGGGGAGGTGAGGGCGGAGAGCTCTTGGCCCGAGTGAGAGGTTCCTGGTGAGGGGAGCCCCAGGTGGGCACAGCGCAGAGACTGGGGCGGGGGCTTGCGGGGGGCTTGGGGCTGGGGGAGGGGACTTGCAGAGTGAGTGGCCAACTCTAGGGTGACCCTTATCGTTTCTGCATGTTTGCACACAGGACCTCTGCTGGTGTGCAGAGAACTTTGTGAGAACGAGGACAAGGCGCCCCAGCTGGGTCCTGCTTTCACCTGGCTGTCAAGCTCCTGTATTGAGCCTTTGAAGTGGGCAGGAGCCAGAAACTGCCTGTTGGCTTTATTGGCCTTGTGACCCCCTGGTGGCTCAGACGATAAGGCGTCTGCCTACAATGCGGGAGACCTGGGTTCAGTCCCTGGGTTGGGAAGATCTCCTGGAGAAGGAAATGGCAACTCACTCCAGCATTCTTGCCTGGAAAATCCCATGGACAGTGGAGCCTGGTAGGCTACAGTCCATGGGGTCTCAAAGAGTCAGACATGACTGAGCAACTTCATGACCTCAGACAAGCAACTTATCTTCCTTGTTCCTCAGGTTCTTCTTTAGTACAGTGGAGTTGATAACGGTATCTTACCTCCTCAGCTTGCTATGGGGGTGAAATGAATCAATTAACGTGGAGCATGGAGCCCACACCTGGCACAGAGCAAGGGGCCAGCAAACGTTAGTTAGTGTTTCTGTGTTGTGCTGGATGCTTTCGGTGTGCAAGGTCCTGAGGGACCTTGAAATGGTGGAATTGGGTCTTTAACCAGGTTTTCTGATACAAGATATGGTTCTCTGTCCCTGATGTTATTTTGCTAGAAGAATCAGCCTTCCCTTCACCTGCCCTTCCCATTCGTACCCAGTGTTACATCTCGTGGCCAGCCCCTGCTCTCAATGGTAGAAGCCTCCTGCAGGCTGCCTTGGAGCCTGTCCCCGAGGCTTCTTGACAGCCTCCCTCCACCCTGGGAGGCTGCCGGCGGCTCATTGGGCAGTTTCCTGAGGCTGCCGCAGCAGCGTCTGCGGTGTGGTCTTGGCCTGACTCCACAGATGAGATAGAGCCAAGGGTGTCTGGGGTCAGGAGCTGGTTGGCTCTATTGTGTCTAGTGATAGCTTACGGTGAACGATGTCAGATTCACGATCTCCGAAGAAGATTTAACTTCGGGACCAGGGACCAGGCTTGATCACTCCAGAGCTTTTGTGTAGCAGAGTTTAATTAAAGTATAAGAAGGGACAGAGAAAGTGTCTGACACAGACATCAGAAGGGGGACGGAGCATGCCCCCCTCGCTAGTGTGAGCAAGGGAGCTATATCCTTTTTTAATTGGTTATTACAATAAGTCAAAAGATTGTCTCAGGTTTGTGAGTATTTTACCAGACCCACTCCCACAATTGACACTTTAGGATAACAGGATTGGAACTTAACACTAGAAAGATCCTACCAGACCCACTCCCATAGTATACATTCTAAGGTATCAGGCTGAGCGCCGAAGAATTGATGCTTTTGAACTGTGGTGTTGGAGAAGACTCTTGAGAGTCCCTTGGACTGCAAGGAGATCCAACCAGTCCATCCTAAAGGAAATCAGTCCTGAATATTCATTGGAAAGACTGATGCTGAAGCTGAAACTCCAATACTTTGGCCACCTGATGCGAAGAACCGACTCATTTGAAAAGATCCTGATGCCTGGAAAGATTGAAGGCGGGAGGAGAAGGGGATGACAGAGGAGGAGATGGTTGCATGGCATCACCGACTCGATGGACATGAGTTTGAGAACCTCCGGGAGTTGGTGATGGACAGGGAGGTCTGGTGTGCTGCGGTCCGTGGGGTCGCAAAGGGTCCTGACTGAAGATATCAGGATTAGTCAGAAGGTTTTTAGGAAGGAGAAACTGTCCTCAAGCAGGATACATTGTTGTTATATAATCCCTAGTACAGAGTTTAAACTAAGTTGTGTAATCATCAGTTCCAGGCTTAAAGAAAAAAAAAAATTATGTGACTAAGACTAAGGATTGTAGAGGGAAAAAAAAAGTTCGTCCTTTCCTCCTCCTTGAGAACCGCAGACCCCTCTCTCCTCCTCGGGGACCCCGGACTTCTGCCTAGGATTGACTCTCTCACTAGGACCCCTTGTGTCTGCCTCAGTTGAAGGATGGCAGCTGGACTCAACCTCCTTTGTCCTGGAGGAGTTGGGTATGGGATGAATGACAAACACGCCCTGGGTTGAACTAGGGCTGGAGAAGAGCGTGGTGGACAGACTGCTGGGGAATCACTCCTACCCCGGGGCCTGTGAAAGATTTCCTCCTCGATGACACCTGCCTCCGTGGTCCTGTGTTCCCTGCTGCCTTCTTTCCAAGGCCTATCCAGCTCCTCCCTGTGTGTCTCTGATTTCCCTCACACATACTGATGGAGTTCTCCTCTGTGTCAGCCCCTTGGGGTCCTGTCCTCTGGGTTTTGGGGGCTCCTGCCTGCTTCTCATACACCCCGGCCAGGCCGGGGCCAGGCCAAGGTCGGCGCGCCCTTTATACCACCCCGAGGGCTGCTCTGCTGGCCTGGAGCTGGGGACCACGTCGAGGGTTCAGCTGTCTGTAGACCTGCTTCTCTTGGTCTTCAGCACAACCTTGGAGTTTGTTCTGGCGTCTGGTTCCTTCGTCTCCCCAGACAGCGCCCCACCTCCCCCAGGCTACCGCCCCGAATGTTCTGGGAGGGGAGCAGGAGCTGGCGTGCGGGCAGGACCTGGGGTGGCGAGGGCGAGACGACCCTCCCCGCCGACTTGGGCTCCTCCAGCCTTCCCAGCAGCTCTCAATAAAAAACACATTTATATTAAAAAATCTAATGAAAAATAGAAAAGCATTTTTCCCCCCAATAATGCCGAACATCCAAAGGAGATTTTTATCAATTATGGGAGAGAGATTTGGGCCATAAAATGGTAATTTAACGAGCGGGAGATGGATGGCGGGCAGCGTCCCTGTCAGCCGGGACGGATGGCGCGCCGTTAGTCACCGGGCGGAGACGGAGGCGGCCGCCTGCTCTCGGGCCCGCACCCCTGCCCCTGGGACACTGCCCGTCCGTAGCTCCTCGGAGAACCCTGCAGGCCCGGGCCGCCTCCCTCTCCCGCCTGTGGCCCCTCGCACCCACTTTCTCTGCAGCCGTCACACAGCTGCGCCCTGACCGCGCAGGTGTCTCCCGTCGGCGGCCTCTGCTCCTCAGGCCGCCTGCTCCTCCCTCCCTTGTTTCTCGGGCTTTCTCCTCCTCTAAGCTCCCATGCTCACCACCGCAGCCGCTGTGACAACCGCAACACCACACACAGACGGACACACAGACACACACGCACACAGACGGACACACACAGACACACACACAGAAACGCACAGATGGGCACACACACAGATGGACACACACAGACACACACAGACACACACATACAGACACAGACACACACACAGATGGACACACACACAGACACACATACAGACACAGACACACACACTGTGGATGCCTGTCACATACACAGATGGACACAGACAGAGAAACACACGCTGTGAATGCCTGTCAGGTGTCAGGCTTTGCTTTAAAGCTTTCACATGGTCAACTCGCTTCTCACTGGAACCCTCTGAGATGGGTACTACTATTACTCACTTTATAGCTGGGAAACTGAGGTACAGTGTCTGGTGAAGTGGTCCCCCTGGGCCTCCCCCCAGGCAGGATTAATGGCTCTTTCGCGTTTCCCCCACTGTTGCTGCTCTTAGGCAGTTGTCTGTTGTGTTAAGATTGGTTGCTTCCCCGTCTTGAACCCCCAGTGGGGCCTAGTGTGGGCTCTGCACATCGTAGCTGTTGTAACGTGGCTGGGTTGGCTTTTGAGCTCTTTCAGATGCCCCGTGCCCTTGAGCAGGCTGGCCTTCTCTTTCAGCCTGGTGGTCTGGTCGTCTCAGAGGGCAGTTTGTGTTCCCGGGAGGGCAGGTCCCTTCCCCCTCGTTTTGGGGTTTCCTCAGGACGCTGTCTGTGCCCAGCACACAGAAGGTGCTCAATAATGGGTTGTAAAGCTCGCTGAGACACTGCAGTGGAGGCAGGGCATCATGGCTTGGGGTTGTGGGGCCTGGAGTTCTCAGGGTGGGCCAGCTCTGCCCTGCCTTGGTCTCGGTCACACTGTTCCCTGGGACATTCCTGTACAGTCCCGCAGAGTGCTGTATGAGGGTGTGTCTGGGGCTATTTAAATGATGGGCTGACGGTAGGCCAGGGTTTGGCTTCTAGAGGGACCAAAAGGATCATTTCTGAGACAGCATGGCGTAAAGGTTAATAAAACAGGCTCTGGATTCAGCAGGCTTTGCCCAGACCCTAAACCTAACCTGGGCCCCCTGCATTGGGAGCTCAGAGTCTTAGCCACTGGCCCACCAGGGAAGACCCTCATTGTTTTTTTTTTTTTTTTCCTGAGCTTCAGTTTCCTCATCTGTAAGTAGGAATGATGATAGAACCTTTACATTAACAGGGCTGTGATGAGGATTGAAAGACTAGACCCTCTAGAATGCAGTGCCCAGCTTATCATGAATCCCAGCAGCTGTTAGCTGTGGTTGTCGTGTGTGCGGTTGTGAGGAAGAAATGAAGCCGTAAGACAGGGTCCTCACTTTATACCCAGCACCTCACCTTGGTGCCCGGATCTTCCTGGGGTTTGACAGATGCTGTATCTTCTCATCAAGCCCTCGCTGACTGGAGGCAGCTGCTTTAGACACGAGTTATCCCAGAATGTCACTAACTCGTGGGTTATAAGGGTTTTGAAATCATCTTGTCCAAGCCTGTTTTTTTTTTTGCAGGTGAGGAAACTGAGGCTCAGATAGAGGGGAAGTAACTTGCCCAAAGTGGCACAGCTGCTTGGTGGTAAAGGCAGGAGTGGGACCCGGGTCTCCCGACCCCTGACCCAGGGCTCAGCCTCCTGGACTCTTCTGTTCAGGACTGGGAGCTTTGTGTCTGGAAGGAGGGGGCTGGCACAGGAGACAAGGCCATTCTTGTTCTGATCGAAACCCAGAGGGCCTCAGGTAGCTTCCACCCTGCTTGGGACCTTGGAGTTCCCTGTGGACTTCGACGAGGCTGGATGTTCCTAAGTTCATCCCCAAGGGGATAGGATTCTGTTCTTTGTATCCTTCTGTCAGCCTCATCTGTGGTTTGAGGTGATTCCACCCATGTGCTCACCAGTTCGCCCTCAGCCCGCAGGCCATGCTTAGGGTTGTCCCCATCCCTGGCATCTGGCCTGCAGCGATGCCCACATCCTCTGCTGAGCTGCCGTGCCCAGGCTGTTTTGTAAAGACAGAGCCTCAGCTCATGGTGGCCCCATTGATACTTTGGACTGATACTTTGCTCACTCAGAAAGTACAGGTTTGTTGAGTGACTAAGAGCTCTTACTTCTGTATCAGCGCTGTGGGGGATACAGAAAGCATCAAAGCCACATCCCTCCTTCCCAAAACTAGGCAGACAGAACACTCTAGAGAGGGAATAATTAGAGAAGAATTAAGTGCTCAGCTGTGGGGCTGATGCAGGAGAAATGCAGGGCTCAGGTGGTAAAGAATCCGCCTGCAATGCAGGAGACCCCGGTTCAATTCCTGGGGTCTGGAAGATCTGCTGGAGAAGGGATAGGCTACACACTCCAGTATTCTTAGGCTTCCCTTGTGACTCAGCTGGTAAAGAATCTGCCTGCAGTGCGGGATACCTGGGTTTGATCCCTGGGTTGGGAAGATCCCCTGAAGAAGGGAAAGGCTACCCCCTCTAGTATTCTGGCCTGGAGAATTTCATGGACTGTACAGTCTATGGGGTTGCAAAGAGTTGGACATGACTGAGTGACTTTCACTTTTCACTTTGTGGGTCAAGTTCAGAAGGGGGTTCTTGGATGAGGTGGGCTGTGAACTGGCTCTTAGTGGGTGAGGAAGATTTAAGGAGGAAGATAGGAGGGCACGTGAAGCTGGGCAGTGCGGTGGCCAGGGCTAGCCTCAGCTTGTTTCCCACTGAGAGCAGGCCAGAAGGGCTGGAATGACAGGGAACTTGGCTGAGAGGCTGTTAGTTTGCAAGAGCTGTTGTAATGAAGTACCACAAGTCAGGTGGCTTATGCAACAGAAATCTGTTGTCATATAGTTCTGGTGGCTGGAAGTCCAAGATCCCGGTGTTGGCAGGGATGGTTCACCTGTGGGTGTCGGGGAGGCCCTGTGCCTCTCCCCTTGCTTCTGGAGGTTTGTGGGCAGTCTGGTGTTCCTTGGCTTATAGAGGCACCACCCCGATTTCTGCCTCCACCCTCACCTGACGTTCTCGCTCTGTGTGTGTGTGTGTCTGTCTCTGTGTCTGAATTTCCAGTTTTCGTAAATGAAGTCCTGTTGGATCAGGGGGCCAGCCTATGCCACCATGACCTCATCTTGCCTAATTACAGCTGCAAGGACCCTGTTTGCGAGCAAGTTCGTGTCCTAAGCACTGGGACTTAACACACGGATATTTGGACACAAATCAACTCATCACGGGTGGTGCACTGACTGTGAGGATCAGAATCCCAACTTGAACTAGTGGAGGCAAAAAGGCAGATGTCTTGGCTCATGGAACCACAGCTTAGCGAGGGTTGGAGTGGAACTGGGCCTTTGAGGAGCTCTTCCTGGACTCTTCTCTGTCTCTCAGCTTCTTCCTGAGTGTCCTTCATGACCTTCGGGAGTGAAGGTCAGCTTCACTCATGGTTCCCTCTATGACCACTGGCCACCAGCTGCTCTTGGTCTCACCTCTTCCCAGCTGTGGCCCCAGGAGGGACTGTCTGCCCCTTCTAGTTTCACTTTACAAAATAAAGTGCTCCCCATCCTCCACCCCAACTCAGGTCTATCTGGAACCTCAGACTGTGAGACAAGGTTTTGCAGATGTAATTAAGCAACCTGAGATGAGTTTATACTGGCTTAGGGTGGGCCGCAGTGACTGGTTTGTCCTCCTAAGGAGGCCATGAGACAATGGGAGCAGAGATCTGAGTGATGTAAGATGATGAGTCGAGAGACTCGGAAGACTGCTGGACACCAGCAGAAGCCAAGAAGATGCAAGAAAGCATTCTCCCTTAGAACCTGCAGAGGGAATGCAGGCCTGCCATCACCTTGATTCCAGGCTTCTAGTCCCCAGAACTGTGAAACAATACATTTGTATTGTTCTAAGACACCCAGTCAGTCGTGATTCGGTGTGGTAGCCCTAGGAAGCAAACATGGTGTCCCTTCCATACCGTGGTCAGAGGAGGTGAGTCTGTAAGGTGTCACTCCCCCCCGCCCATTCAAACGCCAGGGTTACAGTGGAAGGGGCAAGGCACAAAAAGGCATCAAGAAGAGGGTAAGCCCAGCAGAACCAGAGATGTTCATGTCAGCAGATGAGAATGGTACAGTGTATTTGGTGCTTGTTATATAGCACACATTGGCTGGATGTTTTATAGGTTTTTGTTTCTAACCCTTACAGTCGTTCTACAAGGCTGGTAGGTTTTACCATTCCAGTTTTGCATATGAAGCAGCAGAGGCCCTGAGAAGTTAAGAAACAGCCAGAGTCACAGGGCTGAAGGAAGCAGAGGCAGGTTTTGAACTCTGTTGCCTAAGGCCCTGCCCTTCCTGCCTTCTAGCTGCTAGCCCTGAAGAGGAGCTGGTTCCTGGAGGACATTAGATTAGGTGTTAGAGTAGGCCTTGATGTGTAAGCTTCAGGGAGTGGCCCCAGGCTCCAGCTCTTAGGAGTAATGTTACATCAAATCAGCTAATAGTGTGTGTGTGTGTGTGTGTGTTGTGTATGTGGGCACGAGCATGCACTTTGTTATGCAAGCCCTCCTGACTAATGAAAAAAACATTTCAGGCAGAGTCAGTCAACAGTGCAAGATGGATGAAGTGGCCCAAGGCAGGAACCTTGGGAGGGTGCGGGGGCTCTGTCTGTCATTCACGTCTGGCAGAGGTGAACTCTCCCTGGTGTTTAGTCGCTCAGTTGTGTCTGACTCCTTGCGACCCCACGGACTGCAGCCCACCAGGCTCCTCTGTCCATGGAATCCTCCAGGCAAGAACACTGGAGTGGGTTGCCATGCCCTTCTCCAGGGGATCTTCCCACCCAGGGGTCGAACCTGGGTCTCCTGCATTGGTAGTGGATTCTTTACTGCTGAGCCACCGGCTTTTTTTAGCTGTCTCCTGAGGCTGAGGCAGGGCCACGTTCCTCCCTCACCACCCTATCCTCCTGCAGCTCCGAGCGAGTGCCCTAAGCTGGCCAGTGTGAGATGGCTACAGGCCAGAGGATGAGTGCCATAGTCTCTGCCCTTGAAGGAGCTGCCTGGATAGCTGACACCCGTGTCCTCTGGGGCTGCTGGAGGGACTGCAGGGCCATCTTCTCCTTGAATGAAATTGTGGCCTTTTGTCCCCTTCCTGTGGAAAGAGGGTCCCCACTTGCATCTCAGGGCTGGATTGGCGGTATGGACAGGGTGGGTGTGATTGCAATAGTTCCTGCCTCCACGTGAAGCAAACTGTCTTTATTGGTGATGGCTGGCACAGAAGCGATGGTTCGGAGGAGTCCCAGGTTCTGCCGTGGTGGCTGGATGAAGGTTAACTCTGTGGGGAGACTGGGAAATGGTCCCAGACAGTCCCCTCAGGATTATCCCACCCAGCAGCCAGGGAGAAGGTAGGGTGTTTATGCACTAGCTAACTTCCTGTGAAGGCTGCTCCTGAGGGCTGTTAATTCCTTTGGCTTTGGAGGCCGAGTCCTCAGGCACAGATGCAAATATGGAGAATGGCAAGCAGGCCAGAACCGGAGGAACGACCAGAGGGAATGTGCGGGACCCTTGCACAATTTGCACACATCGCCTGTTACAACCCTCACAGCTGCCCTTTGAGGGGGAAGTGCGGTTATTCCCAATTCACAGAGGAGCAAACCAAGACCAGAGAGACTGAGCCACCTGCCTGAGGTCACACAGAGAGTATCAGGAGAGTCAGGAGCAAAAGCCAGGACCGACTGCAGAGCCAAGCTCCTAACCTCTGAGTTCCCTTGTTCTCTGTAAGGAGCCCCCTGCTTCATGAGGTTTCTTATTCTGGCGTTTGATGGCCTCTCCTAGCATTGCTGAGTGGGAGCTGGGACAGGCATATGGGGAGCCCTGGCAGGTCAAGGAACTGAATATTGATGAAATGTTTGTTTTCTCCTTCCTTGGCATGTGTTGGAGGTTTTCAGACACCCAAGGTCTCATTTAGTCCTCACAATAGCTCAGCAAGGTGGGTATCCCTTTCCCCATGTTTCCCAGGTGTGGACATTGAGATTCAGAGATGCCCAGTAACTTAACTGAGGGTCACACAGCAGGACAGTGGCTCAACTGGCGACTGAACCTTAGCGATGTCTGACTCCAGAGACCCACACGCTTCAGTTACACAGCCTGCTTCATGGAGGAGAGGGGCTGGTTCAAGGCCATGCTGTTCTTTACATCTGTATCTCTTTTGCTGTCTCGCATATAGGGTCATCGTTACCATCTTTATAAATTCCATATATATGCATTAATATACTGTACTGGTGTTTTTCTTTCTGACTTACTTCACTCCATATAATAGGCTCCAGTTTCATCCACCTCATTAGAACTGATTCAAATGCATTATTTTTAATAGCTGAGTAATATTCCAGTATACACAGTAATATACACAATAATATTCTGTGTATATGTACCACAGCTTTCTTATCCATTCATCTGCCGATGGCTATCTAGGTTGCTTCCATGTCCTAGCTATTGTAAACAGTGCTGCGATGAACATTGGGGTACACGTGTTTCTTTCAATTCTGACTTCCTTGGTTGGACTCTGGGGGAGAAGGCAAGGGTGGGATGATCTGAGAGAATAGCATTGAAACATGTATGTTACCATATGTGAAACAGATCGCCAGTCCAGGTTCGATGCTTGAGGCAGGGTGCTCAGGGCCAGTGCACTGGGATGACCCTGAGGAATGGGATGGGGGAGGGAAGTGGGAAGGGGGTTCAAGATGGGGGACACATGTGTACCCATGGCTGATTCATGCCAATGTATGGCAAAACCCACCACAATATTGTAAAGAAATTAGCCTCCAATGAAAAAAAAAAGGCTGTGCTGTTGGGTCTCTGGACCCAGTCTGGCCCCTGAAGGCCAAGCTCCCACCTGTGACGTCACTCCAGTCCTCCGCTTTGCCTTCAGCCCCCGGCTGGCCCCGGCAGGCGATGGCTCAGCGGGTGCTCTGAGGAGTCTGGGGGCGGGTGGGGGGCTGTCGGGCTCTCCTCTCCAGCTCCCCCCGGACAAGGAGCTGTCCTTCTGTGCATGCAGGTGGCGGGCTCGCCTCTCCTCCCACTGGCCCGGCTTACCGTCCACCCGACGCCGCTCCTTGGCAGCAGAGGGGGGCAAGGCCTCCCAGGTCCACCTGATTTATGTTCCTCGTTGAAACAATAATGTTTAATCTGGAAAGGGCTAATCAATTTTTTATGCTGATTATGAATAGGCCAGCTGTGCCTGCTTCTTTATTCATGGAGCTTCAGGAACAAGCCCGTGTCCCAGACCAGGCACCCTTGGTAATCTCTGCCCATGGGGGGCTCTGCTTCAAGGATGACCCCTTAGGGACCTTGCCTGTGCCACTTGGGAGTGACTGAGTGTGAGTGTGTGTGTGTGTGTGTGTGTGTGACCAGAGAGGGTAAGCTGACTCCCAGTGGAGAAGTGGGTGTAGTGTGTGCATATGTGTGTAGAAGTCTGCTGGGGGCACAGTTAGGGGAGTATTGGCTGGAAGGTAAGTGTTCCAGGATCACAGAGTTGGGAAGGCTACAAAGGATCATGTGCCCTGGCACCTCCTTTTATAAGCGAGGAGGCGTTGAGATCCAGAGAAGGTGAAACAGCTTCCCTTCCCTGCCGGTTGGTGGCAGGGGTGGGATTAGAGCCCCGGACTCGGAGGGCGCACACTTTCCACGGCAGAACGGGCGGGGTGGAGGCAGAAGAGGGTGCCGTGTGGGCTGCCCTCCTCGAGTTATGGGCATCACGCAACTGACGTCTTGGAGGAGCTTGTGTTTGGATACAGAGTGAGATGTAGATGTAACTTAAGAAGAGATTGAGACAGGACGAGAGGAAGTTCTCTGAAGTTTGGGCAAGTTTTCTGGTGTTCTGGGAATCCCCAAATAGGGATGCAGGGAGGGGTGAATTAGGGCACCTTCTGTAGGGGGACAGACCCGGGCAGGACTTCAGTGCTATAAAAGGAGCGTGAGCGGACAGGCCCGGAGAGCAGGTGGAACAGCCTGAGTGGATGGGCAGAGGCAGGGCTGAGGACCCCCGGGGAGACCTCTGAACTCGAGCTGCACCAGCGGTCCGGGCCTCCGGGGCTGGGGCTGGGTGGCATGGCTGGCCCATGGGCTGGGGCTCCCCTGTGGACCCTCTGCAGCCTTCCTCCCTTCCAGGATCTCACCCATCTTTGGCTTGTTCATTTATCGGCTCAGCAGATGTTTACCGAGCTCTGTCGTGCGGGTGTCAGGGGTCATGTGCACGAGCAAGCTGCCATCACGGGCGCTCGTGATCCAGTTGTGGGGACGGCAGATGCTAAGCAAGTGTTTGGGAAAATGAAAAGCTACTGGCACTTGTGATAAAGGCCGCAAGAGAAGAGTAGTGTTCTTCGTGTGGGGGCTGGGTGGCCTTTCTGAGGAAGTGAGGATGAAGCCGAGGCCAGAGGGACCTTAGGGGAGGGGGAGGCGGGACAGAGAGAATGCAGAGGTGGCAGGCTGGGGCAGAGCGTGGGTCTGTCTGGGGGAAGAAAAGGGGTGTTGTGGCTGGACAGAGAGACACTCTGAAAGGTGAGGCTGGAGAGGTGCCGAACATGTTCAGGAGATCGGAGGTTGGCAGGGGGACCGGCTCCTGCAGAGAACAGCCCAGCCCAGCCTGTAGCTCGCAGGGGATCGGGATGGAACTGGGTGACCAGTTACCAGGCTCTCGAGGTCATCCAGGCAAGAGGTGATGGTGACTCGGATGAATGGTGAACAGATGTGCTTTGGAGGTGAATCCACAGGACTCAGGATGAATCAGACGGGGAGGCGCCAGGGAGAGGGAGGTGCTACGGTCGCCGCTGGGGGTTCTGACCACAGCACCAGAGGGGGTGGTGGGGGAAGTGAGTTAGCGGGTCAGCCTGCAAGCTGCTTGGGGAAGGTCTTCCTACAGGGCTGGATGTGCACAGTGGCCCCCTCTCTCCTTAAAGCTGGTGGTCAGAGAAGGCTGGAGGGTCCACGTGAGACTGAGAAATTTGGGGTTCAGCCTAGAGAGGCTGGGATCCGGCACTGGGTTCCTGGTTTCCAGATGTTTAAAAAAAGTCATCAGCACCCCAATCTGACAAGAGCTGTAGGATTGTGTGTGTGTGTGTGTGTGTGTAAAGTGGGCTTTATAGAAGGAGGGACTGTTACTTCAGCAGTGGGGACAGCTCCTGTGTCATCAGCATGATGATGAGAGGTCTGTTAGGGACCCCGCTGCTCTTCTTGTCTCTGGTGTGTGAGCTGATGGCAGGTGGTTCTGTGTGAGGTCTGAGGCTCCTTGGGAGGAAGGGAAGAGGCTGATTCAGGTATTAGGGTTTGACCTGGGGGCTGGGAGGGAACAGCTGGGAGGCAGCTGGGGGAGCAGAGAGCGCCCTGCCCTGGGAAGCAGGTGAGGACAGGACTGGTTCTAGATGTGTCCCCTGGTGCAGCAGAACCCGGAGTCTGTGCCCTTTCTGGTTCACATCTCAGGGCTTGCACTTGACCGGGGTTCCCCACGCTGCCGGTACAGCTCTTTGTCACAGTCTCCAGCGTTCTAGCCCCACCTCTATCCTGGGAAATGCAGGAAAAAGAATAACAACTGACATATCCTGAGAGTGTTACACTAACGTTCTATTTTAGGGCTTGTTTTAGGTTCCTATTGCTGCCATAACAAATTACCTTGATTTAGTAGCTTAAAGCAATATACATTTATTACATTACTGTCCTATGCATCATGCTAAGTCACTTTAGTCGTGTCTGACTCTTTGCAACCCTATGGACTGTAGCCTGCCAGGCTCCTCTGTCCTTGGGATTCTCCAGGCAAGAATACTAGAGTGGGTTGCTATGCCCTCCTCCAGGGGATCTTCCCGATCAAGTCAGAAGCCCTGAAATGCAGGTGCTGGCTGCTGTGTTCCTTCTGGAGGCTTGAGGGAAGACTCTTTCCTTGTCTTCTCCAGCTTATACAGCTGCCTGCATTCCTTGGCTTGTGGCCCCTTCTTTCATCTTCAAAGCCAGCAGCAAAGCGGCTGTAAATTTCACCCACTCTCATCCTTTCACCTCTTTGCTGTTCACATCTCTGCTCTAATACTGGCCCTCTGCTTCCCTTTTATCGATATAAGGACCCTTATATCCATTGCATGGGTCCACACGGGAATTCAGGACACTCTCCCATCTCAAGAACCTTAATGTCATCACATCTTTGGAGACTGAGACACGGACATCTTTGTTGTTGCTCAGCTGCCCAGTCGTGTGCGACTCCCTGTGACCCCATGAACCGCAGCACGCCAGGCCTTCCTGTCCCTCCCTGCCTGTCTCCCGAAGTTTGCCCACGATCACGCACATTGCATCGGTGAGCTGTCCATCTTTAGAGGGGGGCGTTTTCCTGCCTACCGCAGGGCCAGATGGTAAACAGCTTAGGTTCTTCACAAGTGCTCTCTGTTGCAGTGACTGAACTCTTCCGTGGCAGGATGACGGTGGCCGTAGACAGCAAGGAACGAATGGGCACGCTGGGTCCCGATAAAACTTTATTCATGGGTGTGGAAATTGAGTTTCATGTAACCTGCACCTGTCACGAAGTATTACTTTTTTGATCTTCCTCACTTAAAAATGTGAAAGAGCATTCTTTGCTTGTGGGCTACAAAAGCAGGCAGTGGCTGGCATTCCTAACCCCCGTTCCCGTAGCTGGGCTCAGCCAGGACTGCATGCTGTTTCTGCCACGTGTGGTTGGGGGTTGTATGTCTCTGGCTGTCTCCTGTTGCCACGATGTACTCCCCTTATTCATGGTTCACACAGGCTGCCCCTCTGCCTCGAAGACTCCTGCTTCCTTTTTTCAGCTGATTAACTGGCTCCTCATCCTTCAGAGCTCAGCTCTTTGTCACCTCCTCCAAGATGTTCTCCCAGTCCAGGTTTAACCCTCCAAACACAGGCTCTTACGGCACTCTCTACACCTCCCTTTCTGTACCTTTCATTTTGTAATTAATTCCTGGCTCCCTACTGGACCTGACGTTCCAGTAGTGACTCCAGAGGGTGGTGGCCCTACCCAGTTAGGACTCACTCTCCCCATCGGGTCCCCAGTGGCTCGCCCAGGGGTCCTGCACATGGCAGTCATTCCGTGAGCATTTGTTGGATGAACAAACGAGTGACCTTTAGGGGCTATGTCCACCTGTGTGCAATGGAGGCGGTGATATTGCCTCTACCTAACCTCAAGAGAGGGTAGAGAATTACATAAGAGCAGCAAAGATTATACAGATACAAGGAATTTCCCGTGGTTAAACATTTAGCCCCCGGGGAGCAAAGATATTGTGACCTTCCTTATTCCGACAAGGCTCGAGTTTGAGGAAGAAGCGGTGAGTCCTCACTTGGGAGGCTTGCAGCGGAGGGCGTAGAGCTCAGCCCGTCTGGATCTCTGGATCTCGGTCTGAGTTCCTGGCACCCCGGCGTCTGGGCTCTGTGACGGGGTGTGAACCTTGGCACAGCCCTAACCCCTCCCCACCCCCGCCCAGACACTTCTCACCGCCCCGGACAGCTCATCACCTCTGCGCTCTGATCACCTAGGGGGTACCTGCCCTGGCTGTGGGTAGAGCGGGCGGTCCCCAACTTCACACTGAACTGCCTGGGGTCTCTGGCCTCGTAACCCGAGAGATCCCTATCACAGGCAGAGACATAGACCTGTCACCCTCTGCGGCCGGACAAGTTATTAAGATGGGGAATGTTGAAAGATTAGATTTATGACAGCCCACGGAGGATTATGAAGAATAATTTATCAAATGTCAGCGCCTGCAGCCTACAATTTGCAGAAGGTTTGCTTAAACTGAGGAGAGCTGATTGGACTGCACCCTCCCCCCACCCGCTAATGAGTGACAGATCTAATGGATGGCTTCCCGGGGCTGGCCAGCCACACTGGGTGTTTATCTGCTTTTTATTAATCATTATTATCACAACATTTCCATAGAAGCCCTCCACCCCCAGCGCTCGAGGTGCCCAGCCCCCTTGAGGGAACTGTAGCCACTTTAGCTGCCCCGGAGCAGCTGGAAGGCCCGGAGTCCCCTCGCCAGGAAGAGAATGGGGACATTAAAGCCTCACCTTCATTCATTCGCCAGTTACTTGCCAGGTGCCTTAGCGGCAATGCTGAGCAGGAGCAGAAGTCTGTCATCTGGACAGGAAGAGGGAGATGCAGCAAATGTAAACTGAGGCAAAGGGCAACTGTGTGATGGCTATTGAGGCGGGCAGTGAGCTCTGAGATTGTACACGAGGCGGCTTCCCTGCGAGGTGACCGTTGAGCTGTGATTTGAAGGGTGAGTGGGAATTCCCTTGATGAGGAAATTCCTATTCATTCCTTCTAGGCAGAGAGGATGGCGCGTGCAAAGGCCCTGCAGTGGGCAGTGGGGGAGTGCGCTGGTCATCAAAAGAGGCTTCTGTTCAGGGCAGAGAGGGCTGGAGGGGGCCAGAAGGAGGAGAAGGGGCAGGAGAGGTGGGCAAGGTCAACCCCTGTGGGTCATGCTAAGGACCTTGACCCGGGGAAGCTGGTGACCTGGTGGAAGCAGGGTGACGTGACATGATCAGCTTATGTTTGGAAAAACTCACCTGAGCTGTATGTGGAAGAGGGCTTAACAGAGAAAGGAACACGAATGGGCAGACCAATTAGGAGTCTGGGTAAAAGAGGATGGTGGCTTTCACTCACCAATAGAGCCGACTTGAAAGCCTCCTTGTTCCAATGCCGTTTTCATTAGAGCATGTCCTCTTCAGGGAGGCATCAGATGGGGTACCCACTACTCCTGCTACCATTCCTGGGGGTCTTCCTTGGCCCTATCCTAGACTCTTTATGTATGTTGTTTCACATAATACTATGAGTTAGGTACCAAAATTCCCATTTTACAGATGAGAAAGCTGAGGCACTGAGGGGTTATGTCACTGCCCAAGCTGATGTATCACCTTGGAGCCAGAATTTGAGTCAAGGCAGTTTGACCCTGAGCTTGCTTTGAAATCACCATGCGTTGCTGCCTCTTGGATCTGACTGTCCTGGTCAGCAGGTGGGCATTCCTAGGGAACACACCATGGCTCTCCTAGGGTGTCGCTGCTCTTGGCTTCTTCCTTCTCTTTCTGTCAGCTGCTTGTCACCATCCTGTGGGAGAAAAAAAGCGTAGTCTTACCTGTGATGCCCTTGGCAGAGCCCGATAGATGATTACCCTGTACCTGGAGGCTCCTCAGCAAATTGGTAAGAGTTGAGTGTTGTGCCAGCCTCCTTACAAGAATTTCAACAGGAACGATGTTTTGTTATTTCTGAGGGTGACCCTTGTCAAGGAGGGCCTCAAATTCTGCTGTTGGCCCAGCTTGGCAGTAGCAGAAAGTAACAGCTCTGCAGAACCGACGCTTTGATCTTTTAGAACCCCAGAAAGAACACAGCTTCCATGAAAGGATCTGTGTGTCCTTGAGCTATTATTGTTGATGTGGTTGTTCTTGTAATAAATTGTTCTGAGTGGGCAGCTGGAGATGGGGGTGCCCCCACCTTGAGGCAGGGCGTTGTTGAGTGGGGAGATGGGAGAGACACTTGGATGCCCTGTCCTCTCCCCTGGCCTGCCAAGGGTCTGTATGGTGATGTTGGAGGTCCCCTCTTCTTACCTTGCTGGAAGGTCCCTTGGGGTTGGGTGAAGTGCACTGGGAAGGGGCACCCTCTCCAGCAGGTCCTGCTAGAATGCAGGTGTGTTTTTCAGAGGCTGTCACCTTCCAATAGAACATTCTGCTGGACCAAGGTCTCCTTGTGGTTTGGGACTGCCTGTTTTGTTGGCCCATGCTCCTACCAGGGTTTCTGTCATGTATATATTTGTTGACTGATTGGCTTAGGCTTGTTCAGTCACTCAGTCGTGTCCAGCTCTTTGCGACCCTATGGACTGCAGCTCGCCAGGCTTCTCTAGGTTAAGAAATGGCAGATTGGTTTCACCTCATATGCTAACTCTGGTCAGTTGGTAGTGGCTGCCTGGAGCTCAGGATTAAGAGAGATTTTTAGGCATCATCTGGGCCCCACAGGAGTGAAGCTGTGATTGATTAGTGATGTCTGGCAGGGTGTGCTTGGGGTACATTAATCAGCTACTGCTGCATAACAAATTACCCCTGAACTTAGTGCCTTTAAACAATAGGCATCTGATGTCTTAAGGTCTCTGCGGGTCAGGGACTTGGGGGTGACTCACTGGATGGCTCTGGCTCAGTCTCTTAGTGAGGTTCTAGTCAGTGTCACCTGGGGCGCAGGCCTCAGAAGGTCTGAGCGGGGAGGGAGGAGCTGCCTTCAGGATGGCCCACAGTCAGCAGGAGGCCTCGGTTCCATTCCACAAGGGCCTCTCCACAGGTTGCTTGACAGGGCAGCTTGCTTTCCCCCAGGCAAGCATTCCAAGAGGGAAAGAAGGAGGACCTCACGGTGACAGTCTTGGAAACTAGACAGTGTCCTTTCTCCCACGTGCTCTTTGTTGGGAGTGATGGCCATCAAGCCCAGCCCCTATTCAGGGGGCAGGAATTGCAGCAGCTGGGGTAGCAGTTGATGGGGCAACCGTGAGATGTAGGGATTCTGGGGGCAGGCTCCTGGGGAATGCTGCCGAGAGCGGGGAATGGATTTCCTATCCAAGGCAGGCTTGGCCAGTGTTTCTGCAGAGTTCTAGCCAGCCAGAGCTCGCTGTCTGCCTCAGGCTGGGGTGGGTACCGTTCTTTCCTGCCACGTCATTGGTGTGGAGACTTGTCCTTCTCCCCATCAGGTGGCAGCCAAAGGCTGCTGGCCCCCAGCCAGGTGTGGGGTGGGCCATCTCAAGACCACGAGAGCCAGCCGTTGTTTGCTGCTGATGCCGTGGTAACCCACTCAGGTGCCCCGGGCAGTTGTCCTGGCTCCTCACTGGGAACTGCCTGGCCCCGGCTTCAAGGCCTGGATTTGCTTCTTTCTAGAGCTGGCCAGTTCAGGGTCTGTTTGGTTTGTTAGCTTTATCACATGGGGATGTTGTTTCTGAATCCAGAAGAGGTCTGAGGTGAATGAGTGTGGGGGCAGCAGGAGAGGATATTTGCTATTGGACCATCGAAAACCCGGGGCATTTCCCACCCTGTGACCGATGCACCAGGTCCTCATGAGGCTGCCTGGCTGTAGGCGCTGGTGGGGCTGGCTGAGAGACCCAAGTGGGACTCTCCCCCAGGGATCTATTAAGGCTTCTCCAAAGATCCTGACTTTCTGCCTCCTTATTTTGGGTTGAATGAGGACCTGGCCAGTGCTTGACTCCTCAGTGTGGCATTTTGGAAACACTGGCCTGGCTTCGTGGGACTCCTCCTGGCTGATTTTCTTGGGAGTCACTCTGCCCTGGACTGGGGTATCATGTCACGTGGTCTCTCGATTCCTGGACCTCAGCTGAAGCCAGTCTGCTGACATCTTTTTCCTTCCAGTTTTATTTAGATGTAATTGATACTCATCACTTGTAGTACAGCGTGACGGTTTGACTTACATATATTGTGAAATGATTATGGCAATAAATTTAGTTAACACCCATCATCTCATATATTCGTGTTACAAAGTCTTAACCTGAGCCTCTGGTCAGCTAAACCCCTAGGGGTGACATGTTTCTTCTGGCCTTTCTGATGTCCATAAACTCCCCAACACACACACACACACACACACACACACACATGCCCTTCTGATGTCCATAAACTCCCCAACACACACACACCATACAAAACTAGAGCAACTTTCTTGCTGATTATTTTTCCTTTTCCAGACAGGGACATCGATATATTTGAATCATGGGCCGACAGTAATTAAAAAGCACATAACTAGTCATTTTAAAATGTAGTTGTTTTACTTAATTGATTTTGCCTCCAGACCCAGAGGGGAAGAAATGAGAGCACAAGGGAAAGGAAGCCTTAGAAAGGGAGACAGGTTCCTGCGAGTGACTAGAGGCAGCTGAGGGCCCTGCTTGAATCTAATTGCTGCAAATGCTGCAGTTTGTTTCTGCTAATGGTTTTCTGCTGAAAGGGCTGGGGGGATGAGGCCTGATTGGAGGGGGGTGGCGTTTGTTTCAGCTGCATGGGGGGTATAATTCTGCTTTCGGGACAGGGTCTATTTTTCCTTATTCTCTATCAGCCCAAAGTACTTTCAGCGAACACTTTGAATCAAGGTTCCATTTAGAGATACTTTATTCATATTTAATTACAGGCTGTAGCACCAATCTTTAATTACCTTTTTTTATAAGCCAGCTAGGAACATTCACTAGCAATCAATTAGTGTGTGTGTGTGTGTGTGTGTGTGTGTGTGTGTGTAAGCACAGTGGGGTGTGGGTGTGTGATTTGCTTACTGATGGAGGGGAGAAGGATGGCTCCAGGGGCTCCGGGAGGTGGTGGGGTCCAGCAGGTTCCCTGTGCCCAGTGACTGGTGAAGGCTCACTTCCCTCGCCCCTCTGCTTCCCCTGGTCAAATGGGGGATTTGGGCAGGTCCGCACAGCTCACCCTTGTTCAGGGTGCCGAATTGGCACCTGGGCGTGGGTGGTCCTGGGACCGCCCCCCCCACCCCTAGCCCCTGGCGGGAGCAGGGGATTATAAAAGGCCCCCTCCCATTCCCTGGGGCTATGGGAAACCCGTCTTCCTCTTATGCGGGGGCTGGGCTCTTCCTCCCCCCGGCGCCCCCCCCCCCCCCCCGGCCCCCCCCTCACCCCCTCTCGCCCTCCTGGCAGCTCTTCTGGACACACAGCCCTAGTGATGCCATGTCACTCTTCGTTGCAGTGACTCTGCAACGTCTCTGCAATGACACGGATTCGAAGACTGGTTGTCCTTCTCAGAGGATGAGCAAAATGTGCCCAGGGAGCCAGGTGGAGGCTTGGGGTGGGGGTAGGCTCAGATGACCCCCGAGACCTCCTTGCAGTGAGGAGATTGGCCCAGTCTAGCTGCCAGAGGTGAGGGTCTGATTTCACAGCTATTTTTCCAGAAAAGCCTTCTCCCTAGTGCTCCTTCAGGAATTACCAGAGGGTTTCCTAGGAAGTGGTGTGGTTGCCGTTATGTAACGGACAGGAACGTTGCTGAAATTCTACCTCCCTTCTGTTTCTGGATCTCAGTCCCAGCAAGAGGGTGGGGAGGGGATGGAACTCACATGTACTGAGCCTCTTGGGGGGCACTGGGCACCATGCCCAGGTTTCTTTCATCTATTCCAGCAGGGGCCTGAGTGCATACTGCATCAGTCAGAACCCCTTCAGTTGTGTGTGGCAGAAAACAACTCACACTGCCTTCAGCATAATAAATATATATATATATATATATATATATTATGGGGTGGGCACCGAGGCGTGGCTAGGACCAGTGTGACCGGGATTCAGTCTTTCTAGGCTCTGCCCTCCTCTTTGTTTCTACCGTGTGACCCCTGGTAGCTCCAGGCTTCAAGTTCAGCTTTCAGCTGAACAGCAACAAAGAAAAGCCCTTCTACAGGTCAAACAGAACAGTTGAATCTGATTGGACCAGTTGGGTCATGTGTCCCATCTCTGATCCAATCAGGATGGGCTGTGGTCCCCGGGGTTCTGACTCAGCAGGCCAGGGTCTCACATCCACCCCTGAGTAAATCCTAGTCCCCGGGTAAATCCTAGTCCCGATGCATGCTTTTGCACCTGAGGCCTTTGGAGTAGGAGGGCTGTGGGAGCAGGGTGGTCCAGCCATTTCAAAAGGAGGAAAGAGTTGATTCAGTCCCTCTCCAATAGAGAGAATAGTGGATTCGATCCTTCAACAAATATTTGTTTAGCACTGACTAGATCTGGTCCTGTTCTAAGTGCAAGGAAGTCAGCAGTGAACAAAACAGAAAAAAATCGCTGCCTGTTTGGAGCTGGTGTTCTAATGGGGAATGGAGGGCGGTGGTCCCATCGTTCTTAGTCTATGCCCAGGCCCAGGATAACGAGTTCTTGTGTGGGGAGACCCCGGGTGATTCAAGGTGATGACGTGGGAAGGAGCTGGGCCTCAGGGAGCCCAGAACTCACGAGGGAAGGAGAAAGACAGGTTGCGTGGGTGGGGAAGGGGGCAGTAAGGAGGGGTACAAACGGAGGAAGGAGGGGACGGGAAGCCGATCTGGACGCATTGCCTGTGACAGAAAAGGGGAGGCCCCTCCCACGTTCGCCTGGACCTTTGGCCCCCGCAGGATATTGACAAATGGCATGGAGTCAGTGAAAGCTCCAAAAATGATGACAGGACTGGAGGGAGTGATTTATGAGAGGAGATTAGCAGAGTGATGCTGCGGCCTAGCAAACACAGGGACGGGGTGGGGGTGGCCGTGGATCCTGTGAACCTCCGAAGTCCAAGGAGAGGCGAGGGGCTGGGGGGCAGCGTGGAGTGGCTGCTGCAGAAGGGGGACAGAGCGAGGCAGTGGGCGCCGGGGGCTGCATCGACCTTGGCACGAGAGCCTGGCGTGAGCAGCAGGGGAGGTGTGTGAGGTGTGCCCACAGGCATGTGTGTATGTGTGTGTGTGAACGTCTGGCTTTCCCAGAATTGTGAGGCTATCCAGGGAACTCAAGAAATGGAGGGACGAGGATTTCTGCCCTGGGGAAATTCTGCAAGAGGCTTTTGGGGCCCTCCTTCCCATCTGGTAGAATATTCCTATCTGGACCGTTTAGCTGACACCACTCAAGTCAGAAAGACCTTTTCCTTCGGGAGAACTTGGATTGCATTTCTAAGAGGGAAGCGGGAGGGGGAAGGAAGAAGGGAAGAGGAGATGAAAGAGCATGGGTATACGGTCTGATTCGTAGAGCAAGTGAGGCACAGAGGACGGGGATCTGCCCAGGACGCCTGGCATGGTGTCACCCGTGAAGACTGAAAGCCAGGCTCTGGTCTGCAGCCCTGGGAGCTCTGCCGGGGGGCCGGGTCAGGAGTGGACTTGGGGATCCATGTCGAGGCTCAGGCAGCAACCAGCAGCTGTTGCTGGGTTTGGAGCCTTCAGCCCACGCGTCTTTGAGCTTTCCACGTGGGCAGGGTTGAAACATCTTCTATCTGATGGCCTGTCTTGAGCTGCCCTGGGCCCAGGTTCTGTTAACTTTTGGGCATATCCATATGTGAGAGACTTAGAGGCACACGTGGTACAAGTGTTTGTCGCTTAGTCAGTCTTGTCTGACTCCTTGCGACCCCATGGACGGTAGTCTGCCAGCCTGCTCTGTCCATGGGATTCTCCAGGTAAGAATACTGGGTTGGGTGGCCATTCCCTTCTCCAGGAGATCTTCCTGACCCAGGGATCAAACCTGGATCTCCTGCCTTGCAGGCAGATCCTTTACCATCTGAGCCACCAGGGAAGCCCCTGGAAGTACAGTGGTAGGTAACTAAATGGATGGATGATGTATAATCTCGGACATTCTAGATGGCACTGTTTTGGCTTTAAGTGGAGATGCGCTGGGTTCCCAGGCACAGGTGAGTCACGTCCTCCACACGTGATTTCTGTCTCACTTCCTGAGTGAGGACAGGTGTGTGCAAATTTCCCTGGCTGCCAAGGACCCGGGCAAAGCAGCTGAGAGGAGAAGTCTGTCATGGAGGCGTTCGCCACCGCCAGCGGCAGCGGCCCCGGCCCATCCTTCCCTGGCCCCGCTAAGGGAGTCGAGTCCTCGTAATTGTCCTGTCCTCTCTTCTCCCATCCTGACAGATTCATGATTTGTTCCTGAGCTTTGACGACACCCCCCTGGGAGCGGCCTCCCTGGCCCAGGTCCACAAGGCCGTGCTGCATGATGGGCGGACGGTGGCCGTGAAGGTCCAGCACCCGAAGGTGCAGGCTCAGAGCTCGAAGGACATTCTTCTGATGGAGGTGAGAGCCTTCCTCCTCCCCTTCCTTCATCCCCATTCTGTGTTTCCCTGGGATCCGGGCAGTGCCGGTGAAAATGGTGGCAGGCCTATGGGGTGGAGTGTGGGCCTCTGAATTGCGGAGCGAGAGAGGAGAGCTTGAGATCACGAAGGAGGTGTCACGACAACACTGCGACCCAGGGACCCATGGCTAGGTTGGCCGATTTTTGATTCATTCCTGGGAATTGTCTGCGGACGGTCTCAGAACATGTGGGCAACTGCTGGAGCCAAGGAGACCTGGGGAAGGGGGATGTTGTAGAAATATGGTGACCCAAATAGCTGATTTCCTTGGGGGTAGAAAAAGCTACATCCTAATCTGGTCAATTATAATGAAAGGGAGCATGTGGTCAGCCAAGGAGTTTGAACATGACACAATCACATAGAAATGTTCCTGCAGATCACTCATTTGCTTCTCTGGTATTTGCTCTGAATGAGCAAATGCCCTGAAGTGGCCCTGAGACAGCTCTAGTGGATCCTGTGCTTCTGGACTTTTCTAGCTCCCTGCTGCAAGCAAGGGGAAAGGGTGAATGGCCAGGGCTTGGGCCATAGCCAGCAGGCCCAGCAGAGGTCCGCAGTCTGCTGACCCTGCCAGCATGTTCCCCTCCTTCCTTTCCCTTTCCTTGGTTCCTGGTCCTCACTTTGGACACTTGGTTTATTCCTTCAGCTCTCTTTGATTAAACCTGATGGATGCATAGGACACATGAGTGAGTGACCTGCCTCTTCATCCTCGGAGAGCCCCCCCATTTAGTAGAGGCCTGAACACAAACAGTCCTCGACCGTGAGCTCCATCTAAGGGGTGTTGGCAAGGTGCGGTGGAGCCTGGACTGACGGGGGCATCAGAGGGGCTTCACCGAGGCGCCCATGAGACTGCTGGACAGCGGATGGGTGACCCAGATGAAGGTCTCTAGTCTTAGGGGAGCAGGGTGCACATGGAGAGTGTCAGCTGGTTCAGATGGTTTGAGCTGGGCATGCGTACAGGCGAGGCTGGGAAGGTAGGCAGGACGGAACACGGAAGTCCTTGGGTTCCAGGCTCAGGTACAGGGTGGAGTACATAATAAATACGTATTTACTGGGGAACCGAGCAGATCTGATTTTCTCCTGCAGTCAGTGGGGAACCATTTAAGAATTTTAATCAGGAAAACGTCGTGATCAGACGTGCCTTAGAAATAAAAGGGTGTTAACAGTCTGGAGGATGTTTGGGGAGGCAGGAAGACTGTGGCCAGGGAGACTAACTGAGCGGCTGCTGCTCTGCTCTGAGAGCGCAGTGGGGTGAACCAAGGCAGCGTCATGGGGGTGGCAGAGAGGCATGGATTCACGGGGTGGGAGCATCGGGGCTTTGTGACCAGCTTTGTTTACGTGGGTTGAGGGAAGAGACTGGTATGGATGAGAATGAAAACAAATCGTATGTTTCTGGCTTTCATGATTAAACTCAGGGGCCTTTAACCCTGTGTATCAGTTTTGGGTTCAGCTGGGGAAAAAGAACTTGTTCTAGGCATCTCAGAGGGAGTTTAAAACAGAACACGGGGTTCACCGGGGATGGATTCGTTGAGAAGCCAGATGGGATGGTGAGGTAGTCCCCCACGGCAGGAAGCCACTGCCACCCTTGTAGTGGAGGGACAGGAAGAGGTGGTTCCCTGGCTCCCAGGTGCTGGGGCCATCTTAGGGGAGTGGGTCATGGACACAGGGTCTGTCACGTGGTATTGGAGCCACAGATGCTGTTTGAGGTGGTGGGTGTTTCACCTTCTCCTGTCCCCCTGTATTCCACCAAAGCTAGCTGGAAGCTGGTTGGCAAGGGAGCCTGGGGAATGTACTTGCTTATGAGATAAGGGGGTGGCATGGATGTCAGAGCCAATGGAGTGGGTGATGGAGCAACCAGGTACTGTAAGACAGTGCTGTCTGGATCTCTCTCATTGTGTAGTCACTCAAGTCATGTAGGACTGTTTGCAACCCCGCGGACTATATAGCCCACCAGGCTTCTCTGTCCGTGGGATTTCCCAGGCAGGAATCCTGGAGTGGGTTGCCATTTCCTTCTCTAGGGGATCTTCCCAACCCAGAAAGTTCTTCCCGAGAATCTTCCCAAGCTTGCCATCTCTTGCTTCCCATTTTCCTTCCTGAGAAGCCTGTCTATAATTCAGGCTGGGAATACAGATTTCTGGGTTTATCAGCAAGGAGACTCATGGGAGATGGGTCCAGGGGAGTAGTTGAGATCTGGGGGAGTAGTTAGAAAAGCTACATAGACTAAAACAAAATAGAGAGGGCAGAGACAGAACCGTGAGGAACATTGTCATTTGGGGACTGTGGCCAGAAGGATGAGTTCCCGAGGGAACTAAGGAGGTCAGAGGGATCAGAGGAGAACCAGGACTGAGCATCTGCATTCAGTGACGACAGTGTCAAGAGGAGAGCTCTGTCCGCCATCTAGCATTCGAACTGATGCAACCACTAGTCTGCACATTACGCCACCTCAAAAGGGAGTGGCTTAAAACCCTAGTTCAGTACTGTGTTCCTGACTGCAGTCTGGACTCATTTCAGTTCTGTGTGGTTCCAGGTGGGGAGCTGGAGGATGCACTCACATGGCTCGCAAATGGGTGCTGGCTGTTGGCTGGGATCCCAGCTGGAGCTGTGGGTCAGGGCCTTGGGTCTTCTCTGTGGAGGCCTCTCCAAGGCTGCGCAGGCTTCCTCACAGCCTGGTAGCTGGGTTCTAACAGTAAGCGTCCCAAGAGAATAAGACTGAAAGTTCATCATGGTTTCATGACCTGGGTGTGGCAGTCATGTAGATTACTTCTTCCATCCTTTATTGGTAAGAGCGAGAGTCACAGCAGCCCCCTAGGCTTATTAGTTCAGTTCAGTTGCTCAGTTGTGTCCAACTCTTTGCCACCCCATGGACTGCAGCACTCCAGGCCTCCCTGTCCATCACCAACTCCCGGAGTCCACCCAAACCCATGTCCATTGAGTCGGTGATGCCATCCAGCCATCTCATCCTCTGTCATCCCCTTCTCCTCCTGCCCTCAATCTTGCCCAGCATCAGGGTCTTTTCCAATGAGTTAGCTCTTCGCATCCGGTGGCCAAAGTATTGGAGTTTCAGCTTTAGCATCAGTCCTTCCAATGAACACTCAGGACTGATTTCCTTTAGGATGGACTAGTTGGATCTCCTTGCAGTCCAAGGGACTCTCAAGAGCCTTCTCCAGTGCTACAGTTCAAAAGCATCAATTGTTCAGCACTCAGCTTCCTTTATAGTCCAACTCTCACATCCATACATGACTACTGGAAAAACCATAGCCTTGACTAGACCGACCCTAGGCTTAAGGGGCATTGAAATAGACTCTGCCTCTTGATGGGGGCATGGCATGGTTCCATTAGAGTATTAGAGTAGGAGACACTATTGCAGTCATTTTGGAAAACAGAGTTTGTCAGAATTAATTGATATTGCCAAGTGGAATGTAAATTAGCAAAGCTCTGAAAAGAGTATGTTGGATTTGGTGACTTAGAGTTTTTGGGAAGAACAGGGACGATGGGGTGAGTGAGGGTGAAAGAGAGTTGAGGGCCCAGGAAGCAGAGATGGTTAATGGAGACTACCCTTTCCATGTTTGGCCTTGCATGGTGGGACAGGGAAGGTAGTGGTTAGATCCAAGCATAGGATTAGGTGGGGGCCTCGCGGAGGCTGTCACTGATGGGAAAGGGATTCAGGAGGAGCAGTAATCGACAGAGCTGGTGCGGAAGACGCCTGGAAGGACTGGGCCCCAAGGACACAGATGGGAGTGAGAGGCTCTGGCAGCCCTTGTTCTGGGCCCAGAGCTTTGTTCTTGAGGCTGGGTCCAGATGAGTGAGTGGGGCAGAGGGGGAGGGCGGGGACAGTGGGCAGCTGAGTTGTACCAGCCCGAGAGCATCTATTTTTTCCTCTGAAGTGGGAGGTAAGACCATCTGCTGAGAAGGAGGGGGTAGGAGGTGGCATGGAGGCTTGGGGGGGATGAAGGTTTGGAATCCTGCCGGATGTGGTGGAGAAGGAAGCTGACCGGGACCCAGGAGCGGGGCTGCTGGGTGGCACTGGGCATCCAGCTGGAAACCTGGGTTTTCTGAAACATCAGTCCGTGGTATGGAGCAGCCACAGATGGAAGCGCACTGCCAGTCTCGGAGGGTCCCTGGGTGTTCCCGGGACCCCGTGGCCACACCTGGGTTGGGCTCCAACGTGTCTCTGCCTGGTGGTACCAACAGGGCCTGCGGGGGCTGGGAGGACAGCTGACATCTCTCCTCTGCCCAGAGCCTTGCCCCTCCCTAAGTAACGGTGGCCGTAAGGTCAACAGCAACAATAGCAGTGGTAAAGATTTGGCATCTTCCTCCCTGAGGTAAGCATCAGATGCTTTTCTTGAAATTACCAGTTGTGTGGCCCTGTGCTGAGTACAGAGGGGCGGCTCCCTGGCAATGGCTGGGGCTGGGATCTCAAGGTGGATCAGAGGCCCGCACTCACCGCCTGCAGGAGAGAAGCTGGAAATGAGGCCTGAGGTCTGCTGTGGACTGCCAGCACCAGCAGCAGCACAGAGCGGTCCTGCCTTCTCACCGCGCTTGGCCTCTAGGGGGAAAGGTCTCAGTCACCCTTCTCTGGTCTACAACTAAGAAGTGCCAACTGGAAAGCTCATTTTGTTTTACATCTGAAATCAGAGTATGACTTGTTTTTTACAGACCTAAATTAAGCCCAGGCCTACATGGTGCCTTGATTTTAGGGATGATATGTGTTTGGGTGTGCTTGGTGGAAAAGAATGATTTCTGAGAGGCGTTAAGACTGTCCTACCTGCCAGAAACTTGGACATAGAAGGGAGACAAAGCCGCTTTTCTGCAGGGCCTTCAGGTGCTGCTTTTCTTGCCAATTCCAGGTGTTGCGTGTCCGTAGACTTCTCTCCCACTGCCCACTGTTGTCTCTATCTCCTCTTCAGCCCTGTGATTGGTCACAGCCTTGTCTTGAGAGGAAGAAAATTTGCATAAAGTAGTTTATACTAAGGGGAGAGTGGCTCATAGGCCTAACTTCTGGATATTTGCAGTTTACGAAGTGGGCTTGTAAATCCAAACGCATATTTGCTGTAAGAACGGAGGTTACAAGAGGGAGATTTTTGAGAATAAGGAGGTGGGGACTACTGGCTGTGTCAGTTAGGATGCTTTTAGCTGTGCGTATCAGGAAATCCAACTAACAGTGGTATAAATACTAGTGACCTATATCATCTCACATTTCAAGACGTCTACAAGAAGGGTCAGCCGTTTCTGGGTTGACTCATCCAGCACTTCACTGCGGTTTTTAAGGACCTAAGTTCTTATGTCTTCTACTCTGCCAGCTCGGCTTCCTGGCTTGTTCGTCTAAGGCAGTGCTCCTCGTGGCCCCAAAACAGCTGCAAGGTTCCTGCTATTACAAGTATATGATGTCCAGATGCTAGAGAAGGCCTCTTTATTCCCTCGTATTAAAGAATAGCCCTTCAGTAGAATTTCTTTCAGTTCTCATTGGCCAGAAGCAGGCCTACTTGCCCAAGCCTGAAGCAGTCTTGGCAAGAGGATCGGGACCACTTTGACTGCCTCAGACCAATTGCTATTCACCTTCTCAGGCCAAGGTCTGCCTTCCTTGAAGGACATGAAACATACACGAAATTGAGGTTCTTTTGGCCAGGAAGATGGGGGTTGGCATCCAGCAGCACGTCCCACCCTGGTATTTTGTGTCTCCTGTGAACCTGGGCCTTCTCTTGGGGAAGGAGACAGTCCCGGGGAGAGTGCTGACCGATGCCGGAGAATCAGAGACGAACTCTCAGTAAATGGCGATGAACCTGATGGTGTCAGTGACTTTGCACAAAGGAGAGAGGCACAGCCAAGGGTGTTTTCAGCTTTGTCATCCTCACCTGATATTGTCCCTTTAATAGTTGGGGCAACTCTACTTCTCGATGCGCGGCCAGTGACTCTTATTGATTTGAGTGGCTGTCCGGAGCCAGACTAATTGGGCCCAGAGATTGGAACAATGATTCAGCAGCAAGGGGTGAGCTGACAAGGCAGAGTCTATCTGTCTGCTGGCGGCCTGGCTTTGCAGCAGTCCTTGCCTGCCCATGGGAGCAGGGAGCTTACTTAGCAGGCTGGGAATCACTGTCTGAGAACAGGGTAGGACTCAGCTGACCCGTGAGGCAGTGTTAAGACCATCATTCCCAGGCTTCAAGAGCGCTGCCCTGTATCGCACCCTGTTATCTTCTGAACGTGATAATGAATGCCTCGTGCTCTATCCTAAAGAATCTAACTCCTGACCGGGTCCTTCGTGGACTGCCTGTCCCCAAGGTCTGCCACATTAGGGCGAGATGCTCAGATCTGGGCACCATAATCACATCCTCCATTGGATGGCCTCCAGCTCATACCCAGGGTCTCTAAAAATAAAGACCTGTGACAGTTATGCTTTTGATTTTTTTTTGAACAATATTTTCCGTGCATGCTGTCTGTCATCTTGTTTCTTTTCTGAGTGTGTTGATTGAACAGTGGGTGGCTAGGTAATGTTTGTGTTGGCACAGAATCCAACAGCTGATTTCATTTTTTTAAAATACATTTTTGAAAGCTCCAGAGATGTAGATCATCCCTTGGAAACTTCTCTTCACCCTGTAATTCTGTTTTCTAAACAGTATGCACTTTAATAACTTATCTGAACAAAGATAAACCCCATGAATGGTAAGCTATTTACATCACTCTGAACTGATTTTCGATCCTTGTCGAACATCCATTTTTACCAGTTTGGATCCGTGCAGGCGTTCTATTTAGTGTCCTGTTTTCCCGTAGACCATTATTTCTTTTATAATATATAATAAGTTGATAGCAGTAACTTGAATTTCAGTTGCATTTTACAGTTTACAAAGCTCTTTTTATGCTTTATCTCAGGCTCCCTATTGTACTGTCCTATATTGTATTGCCTGAGACAGGACTGCATAAAGAAAGAAGTGAAAAGAAGAAAAAAAGTGGGTCCAAGTCCTGCATTTGAAATGGCAAGCTATGTGACCTTGAGAAGTGCTTTAACCTCTTGGATCCAATTTCCTTCTCTGTGAAATGGGCAAGAAGAAGAAGAAATGAGAGCATGTATATCAAGTGCCTCGTAGTACAGTACTTTTGTCTGAATAATAATTCCCATTTTTTTGCTCTCATATATAGCAGTCACTAATTTTCAAAGTTTTATGTGACTCTCAATTTTTCTATCATGTTTCTGCATGGTCCATAATTTAGTTTTCTTCCTGGGAGCCAATAGTCCTATAGGAAAATGATTTCATTATTCTCCCTTGAAGGAACTATTAATTGTTGAATATATGCTGATTGATTAACAAAGCTGCAAGTCAAGTAGAATATTCTCAGGCATTTCAAAGCTGTGGTTCCCCCACTTTCAGAGGTAATCCCGTCTTCCACCCAAATCTCTGAGGCGTACAGATGTAATCCATTTGCGTAATGCACATGTGAGCTTATAACTATTTCTGGGGAGAAGGCAGGCCTTTTGGAATGTTCATTTATTCACTCATTCATTCATGTGAATATTCAGTAAACATCTGCTGAGTGTTGAATACGTGCTAGGCACTGGTAGAGAGGCACTGGCAGTTGGAAGAATTTTATGGAGAAGATGGATTTGGGAGCAAAATAAAAAAGTCAAATTGATAACAACACCTGTTTTATTTTAGTTGATTGCATCTGTTGTCAAGAAAGAAAAACTTAAAAGAATCTGCTTGGGGCAGCCTCTTCAGAAGGGAACGGAATTAAAACAGAGGGTGAAATGGAATTTCGTTTTCTTTTCCCAAGCCCAGAAAGGTCCAAAGTGGCAGCAGCCCAAACTGTTTTAGATTTGGATCAGATGACTTTTTTTTTGGACTGGATGCCTCTTTAACCTGACCTTACCCTCCCTTTGAAGTTCAAGGGGTGATAAGCCCCTGAATTCTGTACAAAATTATGGGAGTATGTGCGTTTCCTGGGCTTCATTGCTGGCATCACATTTTCAAATTGGTGACTTCCTGTACAGGGGATGATGTCCTCTAAAACTACGAACCACTAACTTCCATACAAACAGACCCTCTCATTTTAAAGTAACCAAGGGAGTGACTTGCCAACCACCACAGAATGGTTTGGAAACCAGTTTTATGAGTCTTGCAAAGTCCCAGGGGTTATGAATTAGTTTACTAACTTATTAGCAATTAGTATCAACCAGTAAAATCTTTGACTGCTTTTATGATTCAGGATATAAAGTATTAATAATAACCAATAGTATTAGTAAGGACTAATCACATAATTGATTGGTAACAGAAAAATCTTTAAGGTGCCTTTCAGGGCTGTTTGGGTATTAATGATAATTTAGAATTTCACAAATGACAGTGACCAGACAGTCAACAATGAGGAAGTAGTGTGTGGCCCAGGAAGCCTCATCACCTGATATAGACCCCACTTGGCTACATGCGGGTCTCTGTGTGTACCTATGGCTGGTCCAGGGTCATTATCTAGAAGGTAATCAGTAAATACATTTTGGCTGAGAAAGATGAGTGAGACTCGCTGTGGCTCCTTCCTCGTCCCTCCTGAGTGAGAAGGTCTGGAACCTAGGTTGGAGCAAAACACACAAGGGCTTCCCAGATGGTGCTAGTGGTAAAGAACCCGCCTGCCCATGCAGGAGGCAAAAGAGATGCGGGTCCAATCCCTGGGTGGGGAAGACCCCCTGGAGGAGGCCATGGCAACCCACTCCAGTATTCTTGCCTGGAGAATCCCCATGGACAGAGGAGCCTGACTGGCTACAGTCCATGGGGTTGCAAAGAGTCACACACAACTGGAGCGACTTAGCATGCAGCATGCAAAACACACAAGAGGCTTCTTGCTTGAAACTTGGAGCCTAGAGACTGGAATTCAGGTGCCTCAGGTGAGAGCTGTGCCCTCGGCCTGGGCTGGGCAGGTGCTTCTGTTTCCTGTGTACCAGCTTTGCTTCCCCTCGGGTGGCAGCCAAGGGCCATCTGAGGGCGTGGTGACAAGAGGCGGTACCCGGATCTGACACAGTCAGGCCCTTGCTGTTGCCACCTCTCCCTTGTTGTTTCATGTGACGCCAACAGAAACAAAATACAAACTAAATTGATTATCATAAGGTCACAGGTCTAGCCCATGAAAGACTAGACAAGCCTTAAAAGAAATTAGACTGCAGCCAAATGTAATTAAAGAGGGTTTGAGAGAAATTGAGTATAATAACCCTGTGTGATGATTCTTTTAGAATGGTGTCTGGTACATTGCCTCGGACATAGGATTTAAAAACAAAGCTGTAAATGCCTCGTAGTTTAATGGCCCTGCTCTGGATTTATTTCGCTGCGCTCTTTGTGCCTAATACAGTGTTGGGATCGTATCAGAGACCAGGGCAAACAGAAGCAAGAGATGAGGCTTGTGACTGGGACCCAGCAAGGGCTTCTGGGTGGAGTGGGTGCTGTTTTGGTCAGCTTCGGCTGCTGCAAAAAAACCCATTGATTGGGAGGCTTAAACGACAGATGCTTATTTCTCCCAGTTCTGGAGGCTGGGAAGTCCGTGCTCAAGGTGCTGGTTGATCCTGTTCCCAGTGGGAGCCTCTTCCTGGCTTGTAGACAGATAGATGGCTGCCTTCTCTCTGTGTCCTTACCCGGCAGAGAAGCAGGAGCTTTGGTGTCTCTTTTCTTATAAGGACACTAACCGGTCACAGGGACCTCACCTTCATGGTCTCTTCTAGGCCCAACTACTTTCCAAAGGCCACACCTCTGAACACCGTCTCGCTGAGGTTAGGACTTGATATATGAATTTGGGGGGCTACATAAGCATTACGTTTCCTTAACGGCAGAGGAAGGTCTGTTGGTACCAGTAAGCCCATGGTTCTTGAGTTCTTGCTCCTTGTCCTTCTGGTCTGACCAGGGCCAGAGATGGGGATTCTCAGAGGACTTCGACCGTAATCTGTACCAAGAATCACAGATGGGAGCGTCTGTTGGTGGTTCTCCCCAGGCCTGACTTTAAATACCAACAGGAGTGTTTATAGGAGAGCAGGAAAGTTGCCTTCTGCCCCCCACCCTCCACCCCTAGTGCTGGGACATTTCCCATGGCCCCGTCATCACTCTCGCTTTCTCACTGCAGAGCCATTGTTCATGACCTTGTGAGAGCATCTCAAGTCCAGAGCTCCGGTGGTGGGCTAGCCTCAGGACTGAGTATGTGCCCACAGAGGGGCTGTGCTGTGCCCTGAAAATATCTCTGGGCTCTTGTTCTGTGCCAGTTATGTTTCTTTCACATCATTAAACTGACAACTGAAATGCCAGCTAAGTCTTCTAAAACTCCCTCTTCCGTTACGTCCTGACTCAAGAATCCACAGTGGGCCCAGATCACCAGAAATCCAGGCTTTTCATCCAAGTGGACAAATCCTTTATCTCTTACTCCTCTTGTCATATCCACCCTTGGTTTCGTATTCCGATTTAATTTTTTATCATGAAATATTTTAGATGTACAAAAAGCATAAAAGGTGTTACAAATGCTCAGGTACCACCACTCAGCCGAAGAAATAGAATGCAGTTAACAGCCGCGGCCCCCTCCCGTGGCCTCTTATCGACAGGACCACGAAGCGCAAATCTAGGAGCAGCGAAGGTGGTAGTTCAGTGAGGTGCTTAAGAGCAAGCGTTTCGGGGCAGAACAGACCCAGGGGGAATTCTGGCTCTGGGCTTCCTTGCTGGGCAAATTTAGTAAAAATCGTATAACCTCTGAGAGCCTCAACTTTTTTCATCTGTAATATGGGGCTGATTAGAGTGTATACCTCCCAGAGTCACTGTGAAGGGTAAATGGAGGAATAAGGTGAGTAATAGTGCTTACCCCATGCCGGGCAAGTGGGGAGCCCCCAGCAAATGGTGGAGATGGTTTCTGCTGGCGTTTGTTGGGCTTTTATAATCTAGGATTTGGATTACAGAGATGGGACCCAAGGAGGCCACTTTGCTAGCCATCCTTACTCCAGGGGAGGCCTGGGGACTTGTCAACACCCAGACCAGGCAGGAGGACAGGGGATAGACCGCCTTTGGTGGGAGTCGTGGACTGGCTGATGGGGTGCTTGTGGGTTTCAGGTGCTTGTCCTGGCTGTGAAGCAGCTGTTTCCAGAGTTTGAGTTCATGTGGTTGGTGGATGAAGCCAAGAAGAACCTGCCTTTGGAGCTGGATTTCCTCAACGAGGGAAGGAATGCTGAGAAAGTGGCCCAAATGCTGAAGCACTTTGACTTCTTAAAGGTGAGAAGGCAGGGCCATGGGGGCCTGGTGGTTGGGCAGATGAGTACAGGGGAGGACTGGCCCCAGCCCTGAGCATCCCCTCTTGTAGGACCCACAGGGGGTGTCTCCTTCTTGGGTTTTCTCTCAGAGGACGACTGATTTGTCCCTGGTGATGCATGTTAAAGCCCTAGAAGGGTAAGTTACAAATTACCCAAGGGGACTGTTGACCTGTCAAGCAAATTATGCCTGTGGAATGGTGTACAACTGCAAGACCCAGAGCCCTCCTGAGGGCTTGGTCTCAGCCTCCATGAGTCATGGGTTGATGACCCTGATGGTGATGGTGATGATGGCTAATGTTACTGTGCTCTGATATGTTTCCTAAAACTTTATTACATCAGCTCACTGAATACACAGGTCTGCAACTTACGTGTCCTGGAAGTCTCCACTGTTTGCAGAAAGGTGTAACGGAAACCTCAGGGTTTAAGGGCAAAAAGGGGGTTAGGCTTACAACACTCAAAAAATGTCACCAATGACCCAGAAAATAAAAGCAGATAGGAACCTAATGAAATGCTAGCATACTTTGGCACACGTTAAATGGCTAAGAAATACAGAAGACACCCACAGCATTTTACTGGACACAGGCTGGTGGAAATGAGCATCAGAAGACTTGCTGCTTGGGAGTTATTGTGAAGAGGTGGTAGTGGGGGTCATCTGAAATTGAACAGAAGTTGTGACGCCAGATGTGGGAGGCTGTGACCCATCACACACATGGCGATGTTTGAGGTGTGCCTGCTTTGTGTGTTCCTGTTTGGATCAGCTGGATCCAAGTTTTCTGCACTTCTGAGTATTTCTCACGGATGGTGCTGCACCATCAACAAATGTAAAATCTGTGTTATGATCAAATTGTTCCCTCACGTATCTATTACATTGGAACAGATTCGTGTTTTCAAGTATTAACTGGAACTGCTGACGTGATAGGCAACACTTACCATGGGAGACAACATCGGATGACATGTAGTCCCAGCTCAGTGAGAGATCCTGCTTTAAGGATTCAGAAGAGAGGGCTTCCAGGGGGAGCAGGGCAGGGAAGGCTCGGCTGAGGAGTCGGCCTTGGAGCTGGTCTTGGAGGACTGTCCTGATGTTCCCCACGGGTCCCGTGAAGGTTGGAACAAGAGAGATGCAAGCCCATGGCACTTGCCCTTCCAACACATTTTGTGGCAGGGCTTGGACCCATTTACCAGGGGTACCGCTTTCGTCACAGCAATGCGGGGGTCAGGCTCCTCTGGTGGTCTATGTAGAGAGCTTGGCTTTCAACTCTTGGAAGAGATCCATTCTCTGCTCTTCCACTGGAGAGGCCTGGAGATTGTGGAAAGGTGGGGCACAGGGCTCCAGGTCCTAGTTCTGGAGCAAACAGTCAAGTGAGGCTCTTCCTGGCCAGGGTATCTTAGCACGTGGACTGGAAGGTCTCTTGCTTGGGACTGAAGTGTCCACGTGGCTTCTGAAGACATCCTGAGAAGTCGGAGGCAGTGTTTATACTTATGCTCTCCAGTTTGATGAACAGAGATGGGGAGAGAGGATGTGTCTACACTAGCTGCCTGAAAATCCTAAATCTCAGTCTATGGGATGAAGACGCACAACTCTGGTGATTGCTGTGGCATCTTAAGACACTGATTTGGTGGAAGGTGTAGCCACTGGCGAAGTTCAGCTCTCTGAGTTAGTAGGGTCTGGCAAGACGTCCCTGGCGTGCTTGACTGGCTGGTCCTTACACAGCCCTACAAGGGAAATGCCATTGTGTGTGCAGACCCTCTTGTGTGTGCAAATCCAGATGATCTGGTAACATTGCCCTGCCTTGAGGTTCAAACCAATTCAATGAAAACTTGGCTTTCTCACACAAGTAATAGTATTAACTAATAAGCATAGTGTTGCAGGGTCTAAATGACTCTTCTGCTTATCTATTCCTTTCGTTTCATTCCATTATTCCACATTTATCGAGCTTTTCCTGAGTCTGTGGCTGTGCTAGGATCTGGGGGTGTGTGGATTAAGCCAGAGATGATTGGCTCCTGCCTGGGAAAACTTCCCATCTGGTTGGGGACACACACACAGTGGGTTGTGTAGTTTAGGTTGTTAGCACTATGCCAGAGACTGATCTCTGTTTCTGTGGATGCCCGAGAGAAAGTATCTAATTCTGCCCAGATAAGGAGCTCAGTGGGGGCTTCCAAGAAGTGTTGATTGTGCAAGGGGATAGGCAGAAGTTACTGAATGTTTCTTCTGTGGCTCTGAACACTAGGCAGACACAGGGACATGGGATCCTTCCAACAACCCTCATCCCAGTTTACAGATGGCAGTCTTAGAGGAGAAGAGCTGGGGTACAAACAGCATTTTCTGACTTCAACTCTGGTGCTCGTCTAAGGACATTCTGTTGCCTCTTACCCAGCAGGGGTGGTCCTCGGCACCAATACTGTGAGCCAGACAAACAGAAGAACCATCTCCTCCACTGTTCCCATGGAAACAGCAAAATCGTCCCCTGGCTGGGGCCAACTAGCATCTGTCAGACCAAGACATGTAATAATAATAATAACACAAATTTTTGAAACGAGGATGCCAAATGGGTGAATAATTAATGTAACGATTTGACCTGCTGCTTCTCAAGCCCACACCCCATTCCTAAGAGAATGGTGGAATTAAGGCTCTCGAGTAATTAATTTTGCCTAAACACATAACAAGTGGGAAGCAAATTTTGTGCCACGCACCCAGTTCAGCTCTTCAAACAGGAGATAGATTGCTTTTGCACCCTGGCACCCCATCACAACATCTGTGCGTAATTAAGCCTCAGCGCAGAGTTTACCTCTCGGTGTGTGAGGCCTCTTCCAGTGGGTTTAATAACCTCAGCCCTGTGCTATAAATCGCTGCGCCTCAGATGAGCATTGAATGCAAATGCACGTCGGGGAGACCGGGCCAAGGTGAGGGGGCAGCCAGGCCGAACGGTCAAGACCAGGGCGTTTGTGGATCTGGCATCAGAGTGTGTGTGGAGGTGACAGGACAGGCAGTGAGGTCTGCGACTGACCTTGGGGACAGCTGGGCCAAGATAGAGGCAGACGCCTTAAAACCACAGGGTTTGGGGCTGCAAGGGATGGGAGCCAGTCTGTGTACGCGGAGGAGGCACTTGGTGGGGGGCTGTCTCTGGAGCAGGGACCCCTCCGGGCTTCTCTCTGCTGGGTTGGGAAGATCTCCTGGAGGAGGAAATGGCAGTCTGCTCCAGTATTCTCGCCTGGGAAATGCCATGGACAGAGGAGCCTGGTGGGTGTTGCCAAGTGCATGGTGGGTAGCAAAGAGTTGAACAGCACTGAGCTCATGAGGGGCCTGGGACTCTCTTGAAACTGGGGGCAAACCCGCACCAGATGAGCTTGCTTCTGGTGAAATAGCTTTCTAAGGATCTCAAAGGTTAGGAGGAACTGATGTCTAGTTATTAGGACTGTATCAGTTAATTTTTTTTACATGCCTATGCTGTGTTGGACATTTTTTTAAAGTGCTTTATGTCTGTTTACTCTTTGGTTCCCTCTTTTTCAGCCATGGGGTGCAGCATGTGGGATCTTAGTTCCCCAACCAGGGACTGAACCCCTGACCCCTGCATTGGAAATGTGGGGTCTTAACCACTAAACAGCCAGGGAAGTCCCTGTATATTTCCTCTTTAATCCTTACACAACCCCACGAGGGAAATGCCATTATTAACTCCATGTCAGCCTTGGGGAAGATGAGGCCCAGAGAGATGAAGCCACTTGTCCAAAGTCACACAGCTTCCTGGGAAGGGGCAGAGGCAGCCTGGCCCCAAGCTCACCTGTTAAAACCACTGTGCACTGGTCCCTCTGGAATAATTGATGGGCAGATCTGAGTTTGTGGCTCAGCTGGTAAAGAATCCACCGGCGAGGCGGGAGACCTGGGTTCAATCCCTGGGTTAGGAAGATCCCCTGGAGAAGGGAAAGGCTACCCACTCCAGTATTCTGGCCTAGAGAATTCCATGGACTGTATGGTCAGACGCGACTGAGCGACTTTCACAAAGCAATTACAGCAATCTGAGTTATGCTGAACTGTCTGTAGGGTCAGCTCTCAGCCCTGGTTCTGTATCAGAACCACCTGTGAAATTCTTTGTGGCTGTCGTATGGCGGCTGCCGTGTTGAGCCCCCAGGACCTCATCCGTGCCTGTAGGAAGCAGGGGACGTTGCCTTCATTGTGATTGTCATCAGCCTTTTACAGACGAAGGATCCGGTGCTCAGAGAGGTTATGCAGCTTCCCCAGGTCACACACAGCTTGGCAGAGGCAGAGCTGGGGCTCCAGCCTGACCGTCTGACTGCAGGTCTGCGCCCTGCTGCCCTGGCCTCAGGGGAGGGGCGGTCCGTGGCCCCAGAGGATGGGTGCTGGCCCAGACATGCCAGGACTTGCTTCCCAGATGTGTGTGCCAGGCACCGGAGCAAAGGTCATGGCCCTGAGGCCAAGGTCTTAGGCTGGAACTTTCCCTACCTTCTGTTTTCCTTCTTGGGGTCAGGATTGGCTCTGGTAGGGGGGACAGACAGAGCCTACGGGAGTGGGCCCTCTGCCCTGCCATGAGGAGGTAGACCCCCAGACCCAGAGGTCCTGAGGGCCGGGCGTGACCCTGCCTGCAGCAGGCACCCTGACCGCGAACCTCCCAGGTTGATTTTTGTGTGGGCAGGCGACAGGGTGGTTCTTAATGCCTCTTTCAAAATCTTTGTCCTTCTTTTTCCCTTCTTTGATGGAAAAAACTGAGAACAAAATGGTGGTTAGGAATGAAAGTTAGGGTGAAGTGAATTTCACCTGGCGCCCCTTAACCTTTCTGCTCATGTACTGATTTAGGGGCGAATCGCTTGACCTTGTATATCCTGTCAGGCCAAGTGTCTCCTAACTGAGCGGGAAGCCCGCTTGCATTTTGCAGTCATTTCTGTGTTACATCCATCGAGGGGCAACCGCAGCCCTCCCTAAGCTCCCATGACAAACCCCTCTGCCTCACTTTTTTTCTGGGCCGGGGGTGCTGTCTCTGCTGTTTCAGAGCCAAGCAGCGCCTCTGCAGACACATTCCATTGTGAGGCTGGGTTGGTTGCATTCGGAGGGAGACCTGGGGGAAGGGTAGGGGACGGGGCCCAGCATGCTCAGAACCCTGACCAACCAGCCCAGGCAGTCTCCAGCCTTGGGGTTTTCTCTTTGCACCTCTGGCTCTTGCATGGCTGTTTTCCACGTTGCTCCAGGCAGGCACAGAGGGGTGTCTGATGGCGTGTCTCCAGAGCCCCAGGCACCCCACTGTCAAGCTTCAGCCCCAGACAAGTGAGGGGAAAGACTTAACCCCCAAGTATGTCCCTTTTACTTGGAAGCCTCAAACAGCAGCTTCCCTGGTGACTCAGCTGGTAAAGAATCCACCCACACTGTGGGAGACCTGGGTTCGATCCTTGGATCAGGAAGATCCCCAGGAGAAGGGAATGGCTATCCACTCCAGCAGAGCCTGGAGAATTGCATGGACAGAGGAGCCTAGCAGGCTATAGTTCATGGGATCCCAAAGAATTGGGCTTTCACTTTCTTTCAAACAGCAGCAGCAAACTTGCACTCGGATTTTTAAAGAGACTTTAAAAATGCCAAGCAGGACCAAATTTTAAGTTCAAAGTGACATAGGGTCACAGATTTCTCTAGATTTTCAAATGGCAAAAAATTGCAGGAAAGGAGTAAACAAAATGATGCCTTGGTTTCAGTAGGAATCTTTGTTCCAGAGGGTTCTCCTGTATGTACGGCCCCCTTCGCCCCCAGAATGCCTTATTGAGATGGAGTAGGTAGAGTCTCTTTCCTTTTTTTAAAAATTTATTTGGCCATGCCCAGGGCATGCAGAATCTCAGTTCCCCGACCAAGGATCAAACCTGTGCCCCCTGCATTGGGAGCCCAGGCGTTTAACCACTGGACCACCAAGGGAAGTCCCACAGCCTCCATTTTAATGAGAAAAACTGAGGCATGGAGGATTTAAGTGGCTAGATTCAAACACAACTGTTGTTAGTAGAGTGGGGAACAAGAAAAGTTTCTTGACTCAAGCCTACTATCTTACTGCCACGTGAGCTTTGAGAGTTGGGATGAGGGAAGACCTTATTCCCGCTAATCACTTGAATTAGCTGCCATTGCTTCTTTATTTGTAAGTGGAATTAGCCCATTAAGTTGTTGGGAATTGTGGCATGCTGAAAGCCTGTTCCTTCCTCCCTCCTGACATTGGTGGACCTCATAGGTGTCACTCACATGGCAACTCGGCGGTCCTTGGTGCAGCCCAGTGTCTTGACTACTTCTAGGGAAGTCTGTTATCTTTTTGGCTGTTGGGTATCCTTAGAATCAGAGGGGCTTAGAGAGTATATCAGTTAGAAATGCATTTGTCTGCACATAACTGACGGCTCCATCTAGAGCGTCTTAAACAGAAAGGATATTTTCCTCGCATAACACGAAGGCTTGCAGAAGCTGCCTGCTGATATTGTCTCAGTGGTTTGATGGTGTCAGCGCTGGCATCTCTGTGATTTTCTTAGAATTTTCCTCATGCTTATAAAACAGCTGCTGCAGCTCCAGGTATCACTTCACTCTCAAGGTAGGAAGAGAAGGGCAAGAAGAGTTAGAATGTTTATAAACATCCCTTTCTATTAAGAAAATAAAAACCTTCCCACATCCTCTAGCAGACCTCCACTTATGACCCACAAGGCGGAACTGTGTCGCATGGCCATAACTACTGCAAGGCAGGCAGGGAAAGTATTTTGTTTTTCCTGGGGAAGAGGAGGACTGGGAATAGGTGTTGGGTTAGGCTTCAGCACACTGTCTGCCACAGAAGGCTTGCAGGGAATGGTCGTGAGGAAGCTCAGGACTTCCTAACTGAAAAATTTTTCACCCGGTTAAAATTCATTCATTCAGTTATTCAAGTGTATAATAATAAAACCCATTGTACACGTGTTGAAACTGAGGCAGAGTGTTGATATTCACACGAGGAGCCTGAAATAAGCCTGGTGAGAGACAAATAGGTTTTAACCCCAACTGTGGCTCAGATCTAAGAGGTTGCCATGTTTTTCCCCCTAAGCCCCACTTTTAATGTGCACTCTTCATTGTGTCTGGAAGGCACTGAGGAAGGCGGGGGACTTATTCTCTGGTCCCCAAGCAGGAGGGTCACTGGAGGAGGCCTGGGGCCCTGCTGGTTGAGCAGAGCAGCCTGCCCCCTGCCTTCCCTGCCCATCTCTGCTGGGGTCCCTCTGGGCCTTCCCTCCTGTTCCTGGAAGGCGTGTGTGCCTATGTTCTGCCCACGTGACTATCTGTAGCCCTTGCCCAGAGCCCCCAGCCTCCCAGCCCCTCCTGACCTGCCCTTTCCCACTCCAGGTCCCCCGCATCTACTGGGAACTTTCCACCAAGCGCGTGCTTCTGATGGAGTTTGCGGATGGCGGGCAGGTCAACGACAGAGACTACATGGAGCGGAACGGGATTGACGTCAACGAGGTGAGTTGAGCGTGCTCTGCTGCAGGCAGGGGCTGCCCGGCAAGGGCAGATGTGTCCAGGGGAGGTCTCATGGCCTGGAAGTGGGGCCTGTTTTCTGAAGAGTTATTAAATCTCTGGAGTACGAAGCGGCTTTCCAGGTGCTCTAGGGCAGCCCTCCGCCCGTCTTCTGAGCCGGGCTTGGCAGCGGGCAGTGGGGTGTGGGCACGCCCTGGGCCCCTCCTGCAGGCCCTGCCCGAACAGGGGATTATCACCTTCTGTCTTCTGTCGTCGGAGCCCCACAGCATGCAGAAACCCAAGAAGAGAGCTGTAGACCCTCAGGACCTAATCTGTCCTGCGGGGCCTGGACACACCCCCTGCCTCTCTGTGTCCTCCCTGGGTCTCCAGGCGGCAGGCAGAAAGAACACAGCTGGAGCTGGCGAGTAGCCTAGAGCCGAACATAGAGGGGCTTCTGTCTCCCGCCTGCCACCCCCGGCCTTCAGGGAGCACTGGCTGGTGGGCTGGGGGCCTGGACCCCATTTCCTTCTTCTGGGTCACCACGGGGTTCCACAGGTAGGGGTGGAGGGTGGGAACTTTTCACCAGAATTCATCATTGTTTAGCCCCTACTCTGTGCGAAGTGGGTGGTTTCAGAGGGAAACCAGACATAGTTCGCTTTGTCAAGGAGTTCCCAGCCCAGCGCTGGAGTTGGTCACACAACTGCATCCTTAATGCCATCCTTCACACAGCTAAGGGTTTGAGCCCATCTCCAGGGAGCTGCACGGAAAAGGTGCTCACCTCTGCCCCAGGTCAGCTCCCCCAGCCATCTGAGTGGGGATTTGCCAGATGTGTGTGTGTGTGCGTGCGTGTGTGCACATGCATCTCGGGATGGCGGAGCTGTGGGAGCAGAGGGGTATTTCAGGGAAGGGAAGAGGGGTGGCGAGGTTCTTCAGGGCTGCAGGCAGATGGTGTGTGCACCTCGGCTGTGACCCCGAGGTCCTGGGGAGTCCCCGAAGGGTGAGGGGTGCAGTGACATGACCCACGTGGCTGGTCAGGGGAAGGAATGCACGGGACAACTAGGGCTAGCAGAAGTGAGTGCTCTTCCCTACTTTCTCTGGGCAACACACAAAGATGAGCCTAGGGTCCCCGTGCAGGGACGGCCCAGGACGAAGCCACGCCTTGGCTCCGCAGCCGAGCCCCGGGGACGTGGCCGCGGATCATGCCGCTTGGGAGCCCAGGCCTCGGTGCCCGTGTGGCCTCCGTGAGTGGGGACGATGAGAGCCCTGTTTGTAAGGCGGGTGTGGTGACCACATGTTTGTGCACCACTGCACTCACAGCGGTGCCTGGTGTGTGCTGAGCACTCCAGCACGGCAGCGACTTATTGTCCTCACTCTTTGGCCTTGTCCTTTGCTCCCTATCCCGTACCTCCTCTTACCGTTCCTGTATGCTGAATGCCTGATGCCCTGTGCCAGGCCCTTTTCTCCGTAAACATCTCAGAAGGGAGGCCTGCATGCCTCCATCTTGCAGATGAGGCGTCAGAGATTCAGAGAAGGAGGGTACGTTGCCTGAGGTCACACAGCTTGTAGAGCTGGGATTGAAACTCGTGTCTCTCTGACTCCAGGACTCCTCTTGGTTCATAAAAAGTGAAAGTGAAATTGCTCAGTTGTGTCTGACTCTATGCGACCCCATGGGCTGTAGCCCACTGGGCTCCTCAGTCCATGGGATTCTCCAGGCAAGAATACTGGAGTGGGTTGCCATTTCCTTCTCCAGGGGATCTTCCCAACCCAGGGATCGAACCTGGGTCTCCTGCATTGCAGGCAGATGCTTTACCCTCTGAGCCACCAAGAAAGTTCATAAAAGGAGAGGCTGCCAAGAACATGGCTGGGAAAGGTGAGCCACAGCTGGCCTTGGCTTCTGGGGGACAGCTATTGGCCCCTGACTTAGGAAACAGGGCCCCCGGAATGCTTCGGGGGGGCCTCTTGGGCGGGTGAGGAGGCTGGAGGAGCCTCCCTACTCCCTGCCCTGCTTCACCCGGGGGCAGCTCGGCCATTGCGAGTTGCCTGTTGGGCTCTCCTGGAGAACACTACTGTTCCAATTCAGACCTCTGCTTTAGAGATAGGTGGAAGCCCAGAGACAGACAAAGGCTCTCCTGGGGTCACTAGGCAGGAGCACAGCTCGGGGCTTCTGATGCCTGCCACCCTCACCGTTGGCTGGAGGGTGTCTGGGCAGCGCTCCCTGCAGAGGAGGGTGCAGAGAGACCTGCTCGCCTTCTCGCACCGTTGGTTGGGGTGGGGGTACATTCCTACCTCTAGCCAGGGGTTGTTTGTCCTTTGTCCACCGGGACCCTTGAGTACAGAGTCTTTGGCTCAGAGAGGAGGGGAGGGGACGGGAGGTCACCTCTTACTTATCCTGAACAGTCTTAAAGGGGAGCAGGGTCTCTCTGCCTGCTGAGTAGGTCAGACCTCAAGGGCTTCAGGTTACTGAATTTCACTTCCTGCCAGCAGCAGTGGGCTTCTCGTGCCAGCCACACCCCTGAATCCATTCATCTCTTGGGGTCCAGTGAGCCCAAAGCTGTGATGGTGTTTCATCAGAGGCAGCTTTGGTTTTCAGAGACAAGTGCACACAGAGATATGCTCTGACATAATTGCTTGCTCCTGGCCGAGTGAGGTTACCTGGGAGAAGGCTGGAGGTGGCTGGTGGGCGCTGGGGCTGGGTGATGTCCTCTGGGGACCTGGACTTGTCAGCTTCTTTCTCCAACCCTCTTGAATCAGCTTTGCAGATAAGGCCGGTGTTCCATGCAGAGCAGACTCTGGTGGACATCCTATGAATTAGCAGACAAATTAAGCCAGCCTCATGCCCTGGGTTGACCTCTATGAGGCAGGGCTGGAGTAGAGTGCTGGTTTTTATTTTCTGTGAGTGTGCAAAGTCTGGCAGGCTGATATCAGAGTGGTCTGGGAAAAACAATAGCAATAATTATTATTAGCAGTTCAGTTCAGTTCAGTCACTCAGTCGTGTCTGACTCTTTGCGACCCCATGAACCGCAGCACGCCAGGCCTCCCAGTCCCATCACCAGCTCCCGGAGTCTACTCAAACTCATGTCCATCGAGTTCGTGATTCCATCCCACCATCTCATCCTCTGTTGTTCCCTTCTCCCGCCTTCAATCTTTCTCAGCATCAGGGTCTTTTCCAGTGAGTCAGCTCTTCGCATGAGGTGGCCAAAGTATTGGAGTTTCAGCTTCAACATCAGTCCTTCCAATGAACACTTAGAACTGATCTCCTTTAGGATGGACTGGTTGGATTTCCTTGCAGTCCAAGGTACTCTCAAGAGTCTTCTCCAACACCACAGTTCAAAAGCATCAATTCTTCAGCGCTCAGCTTTCTTTATAGTCCAACTCTCTCACATCCATACATGACTATTGGAAAAACCATAGCCTTGACTAGATGGACCTTTGTTGACGAAGTAATGTCTCTGCTTTTTATTAGCAGCTAATATGTACCAAACATGTGACAACATATAATCTACTCCTTACAGATGCCCTGTCAAGGATATCTCATTAATCTCATTTCTAGATGAGAAGCTAAAGCTCAGAGAGGTTAAACAGCTTGCCCAACATCACAGAGCTAGCAGTGACAGTCAGGAGCTGAAGCCAGGTCAGCATGAATTCCGAGTCCTTTCTCTTTCACCTTCTCCATACCCCTCCCAGGCATCTCTGCATAGGGCTTCAGGGGAACCTGAGTCCAGCGGGCTGACAGCCACACCAGAATCTCCTCGAAGAAGGAGTTGGAATACTGACGGAACTTTGCCAGCTCCCAGGGCACCTTCTGATTGCAGCCCTCCTCTCTCTAGCTCACTTCAAGTTCATGCAAGCATTGTTCCATTTTCTAGAGCACTGGGTTCACCCTCCTAGTGGATGGCTAAAGCTCCAAATTGGCAGCTGGTTGATGGTTGTTGCTGTTTTCATTATTATCATCATCCCTGGGCCTTGCCCTTGTCTCCGTTACCTCCTTTGACCATTGGTGTTTACCCGCTGCCTGACTCTGGGTGCCAGGCTCTTTCAGTGTCACAGTCTTAGGAGGGAGGGAGGTCTTGTCTCCATTCTAGGGATGAAGAATCAGACTCGGGGAGGGAAGGTGACTTACGTGAGGTCTCAGATCTTTGTGGAACACCTCCGTGTGTTGTCATACGAACATCTCGTGTACTCACCAGCTGGGCAAAGACACAAGCCATTTCTCGCCCCTGACAGGCCCCTCACGCCTCCTCAGAGTCCACACCCTCCTTACTGCCTGCAGAGCCGCTGCTGTTCTGACTTCTGTCACCAGGGAGCACCTTCTCCCTCACTGAACTTCATGCTAATGGCATCATACCGCGTAGTGGTTTAGACCTGGCATCTTTGTCATCAAGCCACTGCGGGTGTTTTCTGGAGGCTCTGTTCTCGTCCCTTGGTCTGTAGGTCTGTCCTTCTGATAATACCATACTGTCTTAATTTCTTTTCCCCTTAAGCCCCTGCCCCTGGCTTCTAGGGTTTGCATGACCTGGGAGGCTCTTTGGTAGTGTTCTGAGATGATGTCATTCAATCCTTGCCCAGGAACCTTAGACTGGGCCGTGGGCAGTGGGCCATGTGCTCTGCTGACCACCGGTGATGCTGGGAGTGGACGAGGAACAGGCCTTACTGGGTAGAAATTAACCCATTATTCAGTTCATTTCCTAATTCCCAACCAACGTCAAAGCCACAGACCTCATGGAAGACTAGCGGTGAGTGTGTGTGTATTTGTGTGTAGCGTGAAAGACTCCGTGTGACCGGAAGTTTCTAACAAACTTCTGAGGTTCCGAAGCCTCCCTAGGACTGTGGGCCTGAGTGGGCCTGTCCCTGCCGAGGACAGCCTGGCTGAGTGTCGCTTAGGGAGGGAGGTACAGGGGACAGGGCAAGTCAGCAGAGGCAGAGCTCACTGCGATCATGGGGGGAAGGCTAGTTAGTGGCATCTGGCTGCTACAAGCTGTTGGCTCAGCAGGAAGTGGCTCTGGAGGGAATTGCTCTTGAGGGGAGGTGGGGAGGGCTCCAGACCCCTCCAGCACTTGTTAGTCATCCCCACGCCACTTGAAGATCCCCCCCTCACCCCGCAGCACCCCAGCCCAGTTGGGCCTAGTATGTGAGGACCTGAAGACCAGTCTAAGTGGCCAGTTCTTGATAGACTCAGCTAGGAAAACACCATGTTAGCAGGCCAGAGACCTGGGTTCAGGCTCCATCTCTGCCGGTGGCCTGCTGTATGACCTTGGACAAATTGCTTCCTTCTCTGGGCCTCAATATGCTTACTGGAGGTGTTGGGTTAGCTGGACTCTTAAGGGTCTGTTCAGCTCGGATACTTTACAGCAGAGCCTCTTTCGGCTTGCAGGGAGATAAGACCTGAATGCAGTTTCCTGGGCCCCATCCCAAACCGACTTATCAGAATCTGGGGTGGGCGGGCTTGCGAGAATCAGCATTTTAGCAAACTCTCCAGGTGGTTCAGACACTCCCTGGAGTTCAGGAGCCACCTGCCACACGGCCAGAGGGGTCCCTGGCTGCCCCAGGTGGGCCCTCAGGCCTCACCTCTGCTGTTTTGTGCGTCCAAGCACATGGCTGCCCTGCCTGGGTGTGCTCTCTGGCCAGCATGGGGCCTCTGGTGCCCGCAGCCTGCAGGGGCCCTTGTTTGTCTCTGCTCTGAGCCCAGAAGCAGCATATTACTGAGGGCCTGACCCGGTGATCATATTTGCCAGTCACTTTAAGAGCTGGTGACAGTGACTGTCATTGATTTCATTAAGAATAAAGGTCGTGCAGGAGCGCGCTTGCCCGGGCTGGATGTAGTCTCCTCAAGCCACAGGATGGCTATTGATTGCGGGACCTTTATTGAAGGTTAATTGGATTTCAGTGAGTGTGTGTTTAAGACCCTACCTGGGCCGAGGCCCTATTGAATTTGTGTGAAATTAGCCGAGAGAAAGGTGACAAAGTCAGGAGCTGGGGTTGGGTGAGACGGGGACTGGAGGCCTGGTGGCCGACATGCATAGTCCGGGAAGGATGAGCTGGATGCAGAGATGAGGGGCTTGCAACAGACACCAGCCTGTCCACTCCGGAGGCCCAGGAGCCTGCTGGGGAAAGAGGGCTAGGTGCTCTGCAGTGGTCATTATGTGGAATTGGACTGGATCCTCTGTCCTTGGGATGGTCCTCTGGTCTGTCGTGTGTGCGGCAGAGTCTGTCTTTTTATCACTCCAGAGAGCAAATCTTATCTTCCATCAGGATTGGACGGGGAGCTGGAGTTTAGCTCTTACCTTGCACCCCTAGCCCATGTCTCAGAGGTGCCAGGGCCCCACTGGGCTGGCCTCTCTAGTCTCCCAGACAGCCGTCATCAAGTTCCCCACTGTCGCCTGCTGAGCGATTTCTCAGTGGCTGCCACTCCCCTCTGGCAAACACAGCCTTGCTAATTTCTTTGCCTGCCATCGTTGGCCCTTCTGCTCTCTGTTGTGGTGGGGGCTCAGCCTTTTTTGTCTTTTTTATGGTCATTTTAGTTGGGCTGGTGAGGGAAGGCAGTCAGTGCCTGCCTGGGTAGTGCCATCTATCTATGTAGCCAACCCCCTTGCCATGTTTCTTCTTTCCGGTAGTCTTGCCATCCCATGTGACTGGAGAAGCAGTGGAAAGATCTCAAACGTGTTTTCCAGCTGATGTTTCTTGAGTACCTACTGTGCACAGGCCTGGCGTGTCCGTGCCATAGGAGAGGTGTGGACGGAGCCTGGGACAAGTGGGCTGGCCAGGTGTCACCGAGGCTGGGCCTGTGGCCGGCAAGGGCAGAGGGTTTGAAGTCGGGCCCCCCGGGGGTGTGCATGGCTCTGCCATTTACTGGCCACGTGCCCCTGGGTTTCCTCAGCTATACAGTTGTAGGGATAACAGTACTTCCCTTGTGAGGTGGTTGTGCAGGCCTTGCAGGCTGTGAGGTTCTGTTAAAAGAAAAAAGTCATTTATAATTCATGATGTTATTAGTTACAGAGGCTTGGCTTCCTCCATAGAATCACCGAGAATCTTCTTACTTCTTTCTTGTCCACCTACCTCTGCTGTCCATGAGTGTGTAGACTCGGGGGTGATCAGTGGTCATTGGTTGAGCAATGGTGATGCTCTTCCCTGTTTCTAAAAGCCATACTGCCTGGGGGTTTCCTCTTGTCCCCCGATTCCAGCTCGAGTTGGTCAGGACTCTGACTTAGTGCTCAGCATCATTTCCCATTTAGTGGGCCTCTCTGATTGTGGTAGAAGGCACTCAGGAGACCAGGGAGGAGAAGCTGGAGAGGCACAAAGACTCTGGTTACTGAAATCACTGGGCTTCCCTGATGGCTTGGTGGTAAAGAATCCACCTGCCAGTTCAGGAGATGTGAGTGTGATCCCTGGGTCAGGAAGACCCCCTGGAGAAGGAAATGGCAACCCACTCCAGTATTCTTGCCTGGGAAATTCCATGGACAGAGGAGCCTGACGGGCTACAGTCCTTGGGGTCACAGAAGAGTCGGACATGGCTGAGTGACTAAACAACAAGAATAACTGAAATCACTAGCGTGAAAACATCTCCTCCCATCGTCCACCCTCTGTAACCTCTCACTCCAAGTCATTAGAAGCTTGGGGATGTTTGAGGGGTCTAGGTGCACAAGTGGGCTCCTGGAGACTCATTTCCCCAACAGCAGGGTGTCATGAGTGGGGACAGCATCGCTTTGGAGTTGGCCTTCCTGGATTCTTGCACTGACTCTTCTCCTTAAGAACCGTGTCACCTTGGTGGTGCGCATCCCCCTTGGGAAGCCTCAGTTGCCTGCTGTAAAGTGAATACAAGAGTGTCTCAGGGGCTTTTCTGGTTCAGTGGTTAAGACTCCATGCTTCCATTGCAGGGGGGCATAGGTTTGATCCCTGATTTGGGAACTAAGATCCCATATGCCCTGTGGTGCAGCCAAAAAAAAAGAAGTGTTGGATTGTTTGATGATTAAAATGTGAAGCAGGTGGGGCAGGGCCCACAGTCCATGTTCAACACAGCCTATTTTGTTGGAATTCTGGCAGTAAAATATTTGCTAAAAGAAGAGGGAAATTTAGGGGAAAACTCTTTGCTCAATTTTTTTTTTTTTTATACTGACTTAGGTAGGGTGGATGGATGTGGACACACATTTTTTCAGAGTGAATTGCTGCCCGAGGCGGGGATGTCAGAGGTGGATATCTGTGTCTTCCTGGAGCCGTGGCCCCTGGATCCACTCCCCGCCCCGCTGGTAGCCATAACCCTGTGAGTCTCACTAAGCCGGGAGCCCTTATTGGCCTGTGGATACTCCATGCTCTGGCTCTCAAGTGCTGTCCTGGTTCAAGCCGAGTCTAGAGAAGCTCTCACTGAGTCCTGGAGGCTCCAAGATGAGAGAAACTCTCCTAGGTTCCTGTCAATGTACCCAGTTCCTCTTTCTTCCTCACTACGTCTCCCAGCCACGTGTGGCTGAAGAAGTTCCCACTGTCTTCACTCTCAGGGACTTCATCGCAGTGTTTGCTGGCCCAAGATTGACCACTCTTTGAATAGGAAGCAGTGAGGAACTGAGGCTTATATATCCCAGGGGTGGGATTCAGGCGGAGGGCAAAATGCCCAGGGCAGTTGTCTAGCCTGGCCCTGGAGGCTGTGGTTCTGCCTCTAGAAGCCTGGGCGGCCACCAGGGGAAGGGCAAAGGGAGCTTGAATTATTAGCCTCCTTATACTTAATATCGGGCTACTTGTGTGATTATTAATATCCTGCAACACCAACCTCCCGTTTCTTTCAGAGATCTTGGCCTTGCTTCCACGACACCCCCAAGAACATAGACTTTCCCTTGGGGGGGGTGGGAATAAATTAATCCATGCAATTATAGAATAATTAAAGTACTTTCAGCCAATTCAAGTTTTGAGAAAAATCCCCAAATAACTCTTTGTTTTAAATATTATTTACTAATTTAATTCTTTACTCAGACTTTTTTTTTAAAATAGATTTCTGTTTTTTTTTTTTCCCTCCCTGCTGTTAGAAACATAAAGGGGTTGTGTAATTGCTGAAGTCACTTACGTGAGTGGCACATTCTTTTTACATGGAACAGTTAAAAACTTGTCACTGATTTGTTTTTTTTCCTAAAAAGAGAGCTGTACTATGTATGGCTTCAGTTAACAGCCTTTTTTTGGTTAGACAAACTGCCTTGGATTTCCCACTGTGACTCTTTTCTCCAAATGGAATGCTTTCTTGGTTGCTGTGGGGACCTGCAGAGGATTTCTGGCGCAGTTTCTGCCTCCAGTAAGGAGCTTTCCTGTGAGTGGAGAGGCAGAGGGGGTTGGTGATTGAAACTGTGTTCCCTGGAGCCAGGCCACCTGGGTTTGGATCCTGGTTTCACTAACTGCTAGCCAGGTGACCAAGCTGCCTCCTCTCTTTGTATTTCGCTCCCCTCCCCTTTCTACTGCAGAGGTGGCTGTGAGTCCAGGTGACTTGCCTGAAATGGCGGGTGGCACAGAGTGTCAGCTGTTATCATTGGGAAAAGGTGGGACTCGGGTCTTTATGCAGATAACTGCCCTTAATGGGGTAAGGGCCTTAGAGGACCTGACATTTCTCCCAAGGAGATGTTCAGATGGCCAAGGGGCACACGAGAAGGTATTTACCACCACTAATGGTCAGGGAAATACAAATAAAAACCACAGTGAGAGATCACCTCTGTCATCAAGAGGACAGGAGATAACAGCGTTGGTGAGGAGGTGGAGAAAAGGGCACCCTTGTGCACTGTTGGTGGGGATGTGAGTTAGAGCATCCACTGTGGAAAACCATCTGGAGGTTCCACAAAACACTCAAAATAGATCTGCCATAGAACCCAGCAGTTTCACTTCTGGGTATACATCCAATGGAAATGAAATCCGTAGGAAAAGGATACCTGCCCTCCCATGTTCACTGCAGCCTTATTTAGAATTGTTTGTTCTTGAGGAGGAGATAGAGCTAAGTATATGGATGGGATGGAGAGAGGCTTTTGTGGCCAGAAATGGCTTTAGGTTTCCTCTGCGACTCTCGGTACTTCTGTGGGTAGGAGGGAGGGGCCTTTCTCTAAGCAGTTCATTATTTACTGCAACTCTGATAGATAAGAAAAATTACTGAGGTGCTTCTCTGGGGGTCCAGTGGTTGAGACTCTGTGCTCCCAATGTAGGAGGCCTGGGTTCAATCCCCGGTTAGGGAACTAAGATCCTGCATGCCACACAGAGTGGCCAGAAAAAGGAAAGGCTACCTAAGATTGAGAGATGGGAGTGTGCAGTTTGTCCTTTCAAAATCATCCTTGGGCATTTGTTTAAGTAGCCTGCCTGAGGATTTTTTAGTATCTCAGGGAGGGTACTTTTGTTTGACTTTGCTATTGACAATTAAGGGCTTAGGCTGAAGTCATATGTCAACCTGTAGATCTTATCTGGTAGGGATGCCAATAACTTCTCCCCACTAGAAAAGATAACCCAAAGGTTATGATTTCCCTGTTGACTGGTCAGCCAATAACCAGTTTTGTATCTAATCCTGGAATCTTAGCCTCTTATTCCTGTTTAAATGCCCATAAATACCCAGTCTCTCAAAATCCTCAATTTGAACCAGCTCTGCCTTCTTGTGTGCTCCTGTATTGAGTTTCACAACCTCTGACACGTGTTCAGTCTATATTTGTACCAGAGTCAAGTTTTTAACTTTTTGAAAATTACTCTTTGATGGTAATAATGGGTATATTTTCCTCCAAGTTTAAAATAATAAGACATTTCATTATAGAAGGCAAGCATATTTGTGTCATACAGTGTAGTGTGTAAAGTGCTTTCCCTTCTATGCAGTCACATTTTGACCTTGAATCTCAAGGTTGCTCTGTGAGGAAATAGAATAGATGGGGCTAGTCCCACTTAACAGCTCAGGGAACTTAGACCCAGACTGAGAAGGGAGGTGACTTGTCCCCCAGGTCTCTTGTGCCCACAGTGGCAGCGTTAGGATGGCCCCAGGGTGAAGCCAGTGGCCCAGGCTGGACCCCGCTCCTGTCTCTGCCTTCCCCATCTGCCTGTCTGGGTGAAATCTGGTTAAAATGAACGTCAGAAACAGCCCCTGAAAGGAAAGATACTAGGTAGGGGCAGCTGGATGGGGAAGGGCTCCCCTGGTGGCTCAGGTGGTAAAGAATCTGCCTGCAGTGCCAGATACCCCGGTTCAGTTCCTGGGTTGTGAAGATCCCCTGGAGGAGGACATGGCAACCCACTCCGGAATTCTTGCCTGGAGAATCCCATGGGCAGAGGAGCCTGGCGGGCTCTGGTCCATGGGGTCACAAAGAGTCAGACACAACTGAGCGACTAACGCTTCGAACACGAGCCACCGTCGGCAGCCCCTTGCTCCTCCTCCCATAGCAGCAGCTCAGTTCTCGTGGGCCAAGGCCCCCCAGACCCCTCGGGGCCACCTCTCAGTGCCGTAATGGGGGGCCCACAGTGATCAGCAATATTTCAGAAAGCTTAGAGGAGATCATACATCTCCTCATGACAGGTCGGCTCAGACTAAATGAAATGTCATTTCTCTGCTTTGGGCTGAAATTCCGTCAGCTCCATCTGGCTGCCCTGCTTATCTTGGGCTGATCAGGAGCCCTGATTGGACCTCATATGCGTCCTTGACAAATAAAAATGAATTATGACTTAATAAATGCAATTGGTTTGGCAGATACGGCCCTTCAGGGCTCGGCTCCCTAGAGCTCCCAGGAGCCTCCTGAAAAGGGGTTCTCAGGGGTGCCGAGGTGGGGACCTGCGGGCTCATCCAGACACTGGCTCTGGCTGGGCCCCCTCTCCCAGGAAACACCCCCATCTCAGCCAGAGTCTGAGACTTGATGCGGAGCAAAGGCTGTTCCTGATACCAACAGACACCGAGTACTGGGTTCCTTTCCCCCCAGGAGAAATGGCAGGAGCTGGAGTGCATGGTAGCCGGGCCCTGGTGACACAGTCGGAGCCTGAGGACCTCAGTTAGCCTTTTTAACCCTCGCTCCATCATTCCTTTAAAAGGCTCAAGGAGGGACTTCCCGGGTGGTCCAGTGACTGAGATTCTGCCTTCCATCGCAGGGAACACAGGTTCAGTCCCTGGTCCGGGAACTAAGATTCCACGTGCCGCAGAGCAGCTAAGCCTGCACACCGCAGCCACAGCTCAGAACTGATGCAGCCAAGAATAAATAAATAAATGAACTTCTTAAAAAAATCAAACAGGTACATTGAAACCTAGTCTTCAGCACTTCTGGGGGTATTATGAGGAATCAGGGGCACTAGGAGACGTCACACTGGATTCCAAGCACCTTGATGCTGTCATTTACCCGACCGTCGTCCGTGAGAGTGGCACTACTATTTCCATCTTACTGAAGCTGACTGTGGGACTGACTTGTTTAAGGTCACAGAGTTCAACTGAGAAGTGTGGAAGTCAGTGTGAGCCGGTATAGAATAACGGTTCCTAGAAGCCTAGGTCTCACCTGGTTTGAATCCTGGCTTCGCTTCTTTCCAGCCAGGTAGCTCTGGGCAAAAACCTTTGACGAATCTCAGTTCCTAATCTGCAAAATGGGGATTACAGTTGTACTTAGTTTTAGGGCCCTTTAATAAGGATGACAACTTTGGTTACTAAAGTAGAATTATTCTTGATGATTAAATTTGAGGCCAGTTATCATGGTTGGGATTCAGAGGAGACTCGTGGGGTTAGGATAACATCAGAGGCGAGAACCACAGCATCTCAGAAAAACGTGGAGAGACCAGGGTCTCACTCATGTTGAAGGCAGAGTCCACATGTTTGGCCTGTTACAGGCAATGGGATGGATAACAGAGCCAGTCTGTGATATGGAACTTAGACCTCGATGAAACTATGTAACGAAATAGTCAGTTCTAGTCGTCATAGGAGCTTACAACAGTGGGCTAGATGGTTGTTAATCAGATAACACAAAGAGTGTGCCAAGGAAGACCCAACACTGCCAAAAATAAATAAAACTGAAAACAAAAATCAGCACTGTTACAGAAAAAAAGAAAAGAAACAGTCTGCAGTACCCTATGAGAGTGTATGGCAGGAGAACCTCGTTTAATCTAGGAGGTCAAGGAAGGCTTCCCCAGGGAAATGATGCTCAGCTGGGATGGGGAGGAAGAGAGAAGTGAACCAGGTGAAGGGGAAATGGAGTGATACTCTTGGAACAAACATCACGTGCAGAGGACCAGAGGCAGGAAGGCACAGGGATTATCCGAGAAGAGAAAGCCGTCAAATATGGCTGGAGTGTCGGTGAGACCAGGGAGGGAGGCTGGGCCTGGTCAAAGCGGACCGTGTAGGCCAGGGAACCAATGCAGAGAACGCGGGAGGTGTGGGTTCGATCCCTGGGTTGGGAAGATCCCCTGGAGGACGAAATGGCGACCCACTCCAGTACCCTTGCTGGGAAGTCCCATGAACAGAGGAGTCTGGTGGGTTAAACAGTCTGGGGGTTGCAGAGAGTCGGACACGGCTGAACGGCTGGACACATGCAAGCAGGCCAAGGAGAGGACTGGAGTCTTTATCTTAAGACCCTCAGTCTGTGTTCCTCCCCCGTGGGCCCCTCCTCCCCGCTGGCTGGGGTGCGTTAGTTAGTGCCGTGGGGTCCAGGCAAGGCTGAGGGATACTGAGGGCAGCGTGTGCCCTGGGGACATCAACTTCCTGGGATGAGCGTCTGTTCCTCCCGTGGAAACCCGGAAGCCCATCCACAGACCATCTGTGGGGCCGGGTCTGCCTCTCTTCAGCAGCTGTTCCCTAGCTGGAAAAAGGCTTTTAGCTTTAATAAAAAGGGAGTAGAGATAAGGAGGCTGCCTGGGCAGGGAGAGCGGCAGTGACAGGATGATTTAAATGGCCTCTCCAGTGTCATTTCTTCTGTGCAGACATCATAAATCAGATTAGCGTTGGGCTCTGGTGGGGAGGGGAGTAGGGAAAGGGGCCCGAAGGCAGAGGGGAGGCGGGCATGTGACTCCAGGTGCCCCTGGAGCTGACCTGGAGATGCTGGGGCCGCCTGTCCCTGGGGCTCAGCATCCCCCGGCCTTGGCAGAGGGGCAGAGAGAATGATCCCTACCCCCAGCCCAGCTTTCCAACCCGCATTCAGCTTTGGGGGGAAAAAGTGAAGAGGGACTGATAAGGAGAAGAAGAAGAAAAAAAAAACCTGGGAAGTGTGGCCAGGTGGGTGTCACAGCCTTTAAGAAACCTAGAAGCAGCAGTTCTCCTGTCTTGCTGTCTGTTAAAATCACCTTGGATGCTTAAAAAACTACGGATACCTGGGCACCACCCCCAACATTTCTGAGTTCCAGCTGAATCTAACGTGGAGCTAAAGCTAGGAAAAGCTGGATTAGCGATCAGCTTCTCTTGTCACCCCAAGAATTACAGGGTCTCCAGCCGTCGCTTCCCCCATGATCGCTCAGGCCTTGAAGGTGGCCAGCCTGAGCGGCCAGCGTAGAAGTCTCTGAGGCAGGCGGTAACGCGGTGCAGCTCCCACCCGCCTCCCTTCTCTTTTAGATCTCGCGCCACCTGGGCAGGATGTACAGTGAGATGATCTTTGTCAAGGGCTTCGTGCACTGTGATCCCCACCCGGGCAATGTGCTGGTGCGGAAGCGGCCGGACACGGGGAAGGCGGAGATCGTCCTGTTGGACCACGGGCTGTACCAGGTAGGAGGCCCTTTCCCACCAGCCAGCCCCAGGCTCTGCTCCTGCCTGATTCAGAGGGCGCTGAACTCCTGTGTCCGCATAAACGGGAAGCAGACGGCAAGGTAGCTGGAGAGGGCGCTGCCCTACCCCCCAGGGCTGTCGTTCTGTGCAAGCCACACTCAAGAGCTCTCCAAGCTCTCCGAGCCCCGGCTTCGTCTAGAGAACAGGGTGACAGAGGACGAGATGGTTGGATGGCATCGCTGACTCAATGGACATGAGTTTGAGCAAACTCCGGGAGATGGTGATGGACAGGGAAGCCTGGTGTGCTGCAGTCCATGGGGGTCGCAGAGAGTCTGACACGACTGAGCAACTGAACACCAGCAATCGAGTGAGAGTGATAATACCTCGTTTAGAGGCAGCTTTGAGGGGTCGATGAGATTGTGCCTGGATGTGTGAATTGACTTTGTCAGCTGCCAAAAAAAAATCCCCTTTCCCCAGGGAAGCCCAGTCCAGCCCGCCAGACCCTGGGAGGTGAGCTGCTCTCAGATGAGCTTAGATGGGGCAGGGAGCAGGCTGAAACAGCAGTCAGCTCCAGTGAGGAGGTCGTGTTTAGTGGGGAAGTGGGGAGAGGGGTGGAGAAGGCAATGGCACCCCACTCCAGTACTCTTGCCTGGAAAACCCCGTGGATGGAGGAGCCTTGTAGGCTGCAGTCTATGGGGCCGCTAGGAGTTGGACACGACTGAGCGACTTCACTTTCACTTTTCACTGTCATGCATTGGAGAAGGAAATGGCAACCCACTCCAGTGTTCTTGCCTGGAGAATCCCAGGGACAGGGGAGCCTGGTGGGCTGCTGCCTATGGGGTCGCACAGAGTTGGACATGACTGAAGAGACTTAGCAGCAGCAGCAGCAGTAGCGAGGGGGAACTCACAGGGGTTGGATGACCCTGACTCCATCCTCTGGAACTGGGGACAGAGAGCTGGTGCCAATGACCTGTGTGTTCCTGCCAGGAAGTTGAGAAGTTCCCTGCCAATCCCAGGCCCCGGGTCCTGGTTTGATTCCATGAAGCCAATGGTCCTGGTGAGGTTTCCCCGCTGGTCTCCCGGTCGTTCGCTCAGAGCTCTGATCCCACGCACGTCCCCAAACCTGGGCTTCCTTTGAAAGGCTCACTGATGCTGGGCAGGTAGTTTGGGGCGGACACAGCCCCTAAATGAGTCATGGCCCACACACAACAGACGTCATGTTGCCTGCTCCCACGCCAGTCCAGGGTGCGTGGAGGAGCCTGCAGGCAGGGGCTGACCGAGGCTGCACCTCCCGGGTCCCCTTGAGGGTCTCGCCCACCAGCTCCCAGGAACAGGGTGAGGGCTCAGAGGCGCATGCCTGGGAATGTTTTCATGGACCAGGCCTGGAAATGGGGCATCTGACACATCCCATCGCTCGGAGCTCAGGCAGAGGACTACATCTAAAAAGGAGGAAGGCCTGGTGGTGGCCTGTACATGGGAAGAAGAGGGGAGTGTAGATTTTGGTGGAGTGTTGGTAGCCTCTAACACTCTCCAGGACCAAGGCTGGCCAAACAGTGGCTTTGCGCTTGGACCTTCAAGGGTGGCTGACTGTGGGGGGCGGGAAATGGACGTCGGGTAGTTGTCACGGTATCCCCCGCCCCTGCTCACGGTGGTCACACCAGGTGGGGGCGAGGTCTTTCATTGGGGGGAGGAGGCCCCCAACCTGCCACACTGCCCCTGCCATAGGTGCTCACGGAAGAATTCCGCCTGGACTACTGCCGCCTCTGGCAGTCGCTGATCTGGACCGACATGCAGAGCGTGAGGAAGTACAGCCAGCGCCTGGGAGCCGCGGACCTCTACCCCTTGTTCGCCTGCATGCTGACGGCCCGGTCCTGGGACGCGGTCAACAGGGGCATCGGCCAGACTCCCGTCACGGCCACAGAGGTGGGTGCCCCCCACTCCTGGTCCTGCCCTGCCCCGAGGAGGCAAGGATGGAGGGTCTGAGATCACGCTAGAGGGTGGTGGGGCTGGAGTGGGGGGAGCAGAATTAGAGCGGTCCTGCCCGAGGAGTGAGAGGTGGGAGAAACAGTATCCCGGGGTGGGGCAGGGGGGCAGGGAGCCGTGTCCCGCTGTGTCCCCCTTCCGGCCTTGTCAACCTGGACTGTTAGGTGGATCATGTTATAACCCGGGCCCTGTGACGTTCGCTCCGACCTGCCCTCACAAGGCTTCAGCCTTCCGCCACGTTCTCCTGCAGGGCTTCTGGGCATCCCCATAAATGAGTCTGGCACTGCCCACTGTCTCCTGCCGAGCACCGCCTCCCATCACGGGGTTCCTCTAGGGCACCCTGTGGGGAGGGGGCTTCGCTTCCTCACAGCGTGCTCAAAGGCTTGCTTCTGTCCCATTATCCTATGGCGTTTGTGGTGGAACAGGCTCTAGACTGGAGTCCCCAGGACTCAAGAGTCCCGGGGGTAGGGCGAGGAGTGCCCTTCTCTGTATGCGTCCTCGCCGCTGCCCCACAGCAGGGCCGTACGCGGGGCTCACTCTTCCTGGCTTGGGGTGAGCTCCCGCCCAGGCATCTCAGCTCCTCGTGGAATCGCCTCCGGTCTCCTAGGCTGTCATCTGGCAGGCCTGTGCAGACTTGCTCCTGTCCATGTGGGGAGGGGCTCACCATGAGGGACTGGATTTAGCTTGTGCGGTGGAGGGCCCTGGACTCTGATTCTGGCCCCTGCTTCTCCTGGTGGCCTGCCCTTGGAGGGTTCTCGTCACCTTCTGAGCTTCAGAGTCCTCCCCTGTGAGCTGCCTTGGGGTGGGGGCTTTAGCAGTGGCTGGGTCCAGAGTCTCCAGTGATATCACCCAGCAGGCCATATCTTGCCTTCTCTTGGCTCCGCTTTCCACTAAGTTTACATCATTTCCCAGCAAACTTGATGGCAAAATGACTGCCAGTTGCCCCAGGCTCACGCAGCTTTCAGTGCATCATTTCAGAAGAAGAGAGACCATCTCCCTCCTTTGCTGAACAGGGAGGATAATTCTGCTTTATTGATAATGCATGCCAAGGGCCTCCTCATAGTTTCTGAAATTTGTTCATGGAACAAATGTTTGTTTTTTATTGGACGCTGGACTGAATACCTGTGGATCCCAGTGATGGTCAGACAGACAGGCCTTCCACATAATTTGCACTGTGACAGAGGGAGACAAGATGGTAAACAAGTGAACAAACAGGTAACTGGAGTGATTGCAGGTTAGAGGTGCCAGGGAGAGACCAGCAGGGCGGCGGTGATGACGTGGGGTGGGGGGATGCTACAGGGGAGACCTCGCTGGGGAGTCGACGTGTAAGCTGAGGCCTGAGGGACGAGAAGGGCACCAGGGACCGCCTTGGTGGTCCAGTGGTTGAGACTCCACACTCCCAATGCAGGGGCCCGGTTCCATCCCTGGTCAAGGAACGAGATCCCCCATACCGAAAGTAAGAGCCCCCCGTGTGCGGCAACTGAGACCTGGTGCAGCCAAGTGGATAAAGGAGAGAAAGGCATCAGCCACAGGAGGGACTTGGAGAAAGGAACCAGGCAGGGTTGGGTAGTTTAGAGTCAGCGAGGGGTGTGCTGGACTGAGAAGCGTACGGAGGGCTGGACTGGGAGAGCATCATGCAAGGAGAAGTTCAGATTCTTTCTCAGGACAAAGCAAAGCCTTTGCTAGCTTTTGAGCAGGAGAAGGATATGCTCAGACTCCCCCTGTGAAGTCTGTCTCTAGAGTGGGGCAAGGTGAGCTCTGGGGCTGAGGCAGGTGGAAAGACCTTGGGGCTGGGACTGTGCTAATGGCAGTGGAGGAAGAGAGAAGCGGATGGAGCCAAGATGCATTTTGTTTGTTTGCTTTTTATTTCTTTTCTTTTGGCTGTGCTGAGTCTTACAGGCTTCCCTGATGGCTCAGCTGTAAAGAATCTGCCTGCAATGCAGGAGACGCAGGAGACCTGGGTTCGGTCCCTGAGTTGGGAATATCCCCTCGAGGAGGAAATGGCAACCTGCTCCAGTATTCTTATCTGGAAAATCCCATGGACGGAGAAGCCTGGAGAGCTACAGTCCATGGGTTCTCACAGAGTCGGACATGATTGAAGCAACTTAGCATGCACACAGCCTATGCTGCCGCTGCTGCTAAGTCGCTTCAGTTGTGTCTGACTCTGTGCGACCCCATAGACGGCAGCCCACCAGGCTCCTCTGTCCCTGGGATTCTCCAGGCAGGAATACTGGAGTGGGCTGCCATGTCCTTCTCCAATGCAGGCATGCATGCTGAGTCGCTTTAGTCATGTCCGACTCTGTGCGACCCCATGGACAGCAGCCCACCAGGCTCCTCTGTCCATGGAGTTCTCCAGGCAGGAATACTGGAGTGGGGTGCAATTTCCTTCTCCGCACATAGCCTATAGATGGGATTAAAACCACAGAGATGGAAAAGATCACATGGCACTCGGTAGGTGCCTGGTGAATGATACCTGTTTATATTAACCAAGTTAGAGTTTTATTTTTGCAGTCAGGTAGGCATCCAGCACGGGCTAAGCTTGAAGGCTGTGCCACTCTGAGAAATAGCCCCTCAGGGTGGCCTGGGTGGACTCAGGGGCTTCCGTTTGGCTTCCAGAGGGGCTGTGGCCAGGCCAGGCCTACCTCGCTTAGAGGGGTCTCTGTGGTGAGTGGGGCCTTGATCTGGCCTTAGCCCCTGCAAGCAGCGGGGGACAGGAGGTGGGGAGGCAGATAAGCCCTTGGCATCTGGCTTCATGTTGAGACGTTCTAGTCTGATAGCTCCTGCCTGGGGGACGTTTCAGGTTTCACAGTGAGGTACTTGTCGGCAGTGCACACGCGTGTCTGGAATGGCCGAGAGTCCTGCCCCCGCTGCAGAGGGCAGATTCGGGGCGAAGCACTTGGCAGCGCCGCTGGGCCCTGATGTGACTTCACCCTGCCTCACGCGCCCCCCACACCTTGTCTCTGGGGACCCTCGGGGTTCTGCTGGGCGGGCACAGCATGCCCAGGTGTTAGGGGAGGACCCTGGGCCACACAGCGCTCTGTAAGATGGCAGGCAGTGCAGCCTGGTGGTGAGGGTACAGGCTTGGGAGCCGAGTGACCGGGCTTTGCCTCCTGCCTCACTAGCTGTGGGCCTCGGGGGGACTATTTTACTTCTCATTGCCTCAGTTTCCTCCTCTCAAGGGGGTACATGCTCGCCTAATAGGGTTGTTGTGAGGATGAGATGAGTTAGTCCACGCAAGCGTGTCAGGGTGCCCGGGTTCCTTAGTGACGCTCTTGTCACCGCCATCACCATCGCCACCATCGCTTCCCTGGAGACTGAGACGGGGTCAGAGCCTCGCTCTACACTCAGGACTCTGGCTGGAGGCAGTTATCTGCCCAGAACCACACCGAGCTCAGGGAACTCAGGGACGGGGAAGGCTGGGAAACCGGCCCTGAAACTTACCCACCAGGAAGGGGCAAGGGCTAGCCCTGAATCCTGCTCTGAGGGCCTGAGGACCTTGGGCGTGGGCAGGCTGACACTGGCTCCAGCCTGGAGGACAGTGATGGGCTGTGGCTGTGAGGACAGGTCTGGCGGGGGCTCGGGGTCAGGCAGGGTGTGGGACAGAACTTTGGATTTGGGTTTGGGGTCAGGCGCTCAGACATCTCGACTGCCCCAGCCTGGGTTTGGCTGGAGGGACGGGGGCCATGAATCAGCCAGTATCAGCTTCCAAGGGTCCTTCCTGACCTGGTCTGAAAATTGATGGCCAGCGCAGAGCCTTGGAGAATAACACAAAGGTGGACTCCTGGGCTGAGAGGCCAGCCCCATCAGATAGTTGGTGGGGAGGTAGACTCCCTGCCCTGTTGGTACTGGCTTGCGGGCTTGGGGGCTTGGGGGATGGGTATTGCTGACCTCGGCTGCAAGAAGCTGGGATGGCAGAGGCAGTAGAAATGAGGCCTGTCTCTCCCCTTCGCTGATGGGCTCCTGTGCTGTGTCCGGTGCTGGGCTGGAAGCTGGGGGAGATGTCCTGTCCAGGTTTGTCTGGCTACAACACCCCTTGGGCTGAGCTTCTCCCTCGGGAAGGTTCCTAGTGCTGCTGAGGCCGCAATGCTAGACCCTCCCTCCCAATCGCTGGCAGCCCAGGCGCCTGCTGCCACCCTGGGCCCCCCTCCCCATTCCGGCTGCCTCTTTCTGTTCAGGACTCGGAGATCCGCAACCACGCAGCCAACTACCTCCCCCAGATCAGCCAGCTCCTCAACCGCGTGCCGCGCCAGATGCTGCTCATCTTCAAGACCAACGACCTGCTGCGAGGCATCGAGGCCACCCTGGGTACCCGTGCCAGCGCCAGCTCCTTCCTCAACATGTCGCGATGCTGCATCAAGGCACTGGCCACGTGAGTGTGGGCTCCGGCCTCCCCCCACCACCCCACCCCAGCTCTCCAACCTGCCCCAGGGGTCTGCACGCCTCTGCCTTCTCCCCCAGCCCCCAGGGCCTGGCCTGAGTGCCCTAGTCTCCAACTCTCCCTGCAGGAAGTTAGGGGCTCCAGGAAACTGGCTGATACCTCGGGGCTGTGTATAAGGTGGTCCAGAGAGCCACCTCTGCTGGTTAAAATTGTGGGTTCTGAGACCTCACCTTCTGACCCTTAATGCTCAGTAAAGTCTGCAGTGTTTTCTGATAGTCTCAGTCCCACCCAAGGGTCGCCAGACTTGGCATCAGGATGCTCTGGCCCTTATCTCATCATGCCTGGTCCTGGGACTGTGTCCCCAGCACCTGCCAGGCAGCAAGGCCCGTATTCTTTTCCCTCCAAGTGTGGCTGTGACTCAGGAAACATGTCACCAGCCAGCTCTATTGGGATCGCAGGTCTTTTTAGATGCCTCAGCCTCCTGGAGGTACTGAGGAGGAAGGGAAGGGTGCTTCCCCAGGGAGGGAGTAGTAGAGGAATGGGGGTCCTCGGCTCTTCTACTGGATGGTAGCACATACATGGGAAGGTCCATGCTCTGGCTGAGTGTTCTCACCCAAGAGGGGAGGCCTGGACTGGTCAGCTCCGAGCCATCCGTCCATCCGAGGCAGAGAGTGGGTCATTCTGGTAAACGGGTGAAGGCAGTGTTGACCACAGGCATCATGCACCCACTCTCAAACACTGAGTTAGATTACAGCCAAACACACTGCCTAGGGAAGGGCTGAACACAATTCATTCTTCCTCTGAGGTTCTGGAAATGAGGTCTTGGGAGTTCTCTGGTGGCTCAGTGGTTAGGACTCAGTGCTTTCACTGCTGGGGCCTAGATTCAGTCCCTGGTCGGGGAACTAAGGTCCTGCAAGCTGGGTGGTGTGGCCAAAAAAAAGGCAAACAAAAGTCTTGAATAGGTGATCCTCATAAACACCAGTTTCCATCATGTCCTTTTGTTGGTGCAGAAGGCCTTGAGCTGGGCTGAATCCATAATGGCCCCAGCCTCCCAGGACCACCTTGATTAGGTTTGCAGGTGATTCTTAGCCTCAGAAAGTTTGGGAGAGCTCTGACGTTTTAGTTTGGGGCTTCTGACTTGATGAATATTAACTCTACTTTTGGAAAAAGAGAAACTTTGGAACATGATCCCCAGGGGGTCCTCCAGGCCTTTGATGGGGTGTGCAACGACTGCTTTTACTTACCCCACTCACCTGGACACGCCTGTAGACCAGCTGAGGTCCTCTGGTCCTGGATTGGGCAGTGGTCTGATCACGTCACCAGGAGCCGCCGTCCCCTGGGGGAGGCGGGGTGGTGAGTTGGCAGAGCTACCGCCTTCCGTTTTTCCAAGCGACGCTGCACATCTCAACTCTGCGTCTCTTCTTCTCTCTCCTCTTTTGTGCTCCTCCTGCAGGCACAAGAAGCAGAAGACCCGTTCACTCTTCAGAAGGGCCCGGATCTCTCTCAGGGAGGCCTTCAGCTTATGGAAGATCAACCTTCACGAGCTCATTCTGCACGTGAAGGGGCTGAGGCTCACCGGCTGGGTCTGGGCTCTGCTCTGCTGGCTGTTGCCCGCTCCACACTGAGTGGACGCGCTGCCCCCTTCCCGGCGGTGGCCCCTGAAGAGGCCGAGGGGTCTCTTTGCCCCTCACTCTTCCATTGTGTCTCCACCCGCTTGCCCCTTTTCTGCCCCCTGGAGCCCCACGATCCCTGTCCATGGCACCGTCATGCTTCGCCTCTGGAAGTCCTTTCCCTTGAAGCCTGCGCCTCGGGGCCTCAGGCCGTGTCCGGGAAGGTTTCTGTCCATTCCCAGAGAGAAGGCACGGCAGTCTGCTTTCCTGCTCCCTGTCTGTGCCTTTGGGTTGGATACCCGCCCCACCCTCTTCTATTCACCTTTCTTGTGGTCAAGATGAACCACAGAGCCCCCTGAAGGCACGTTTAACTCGCCAGACGTTTGGTTTTGCTGGAGAGGAGCGTGGTCCCTGATCTGCTGGAGAAATCTTCTCTCTTTGCGCTGTCTCTCCCCAGAAGTGCCGACCTTCATGGGGTGGCTTGGCCCCTGAGCCAGGTTCTGTTGCAGCTGTGAGTTCACAGCTGTCGTGGCGACCCCTTGGGTGACTTCAAGTACTGTGATTCAATAAAAACCACTTTGGGGCTTCAGGGCAGAGCGTGGTCAGCGGGCCATTTATTCCAGGTTGGGAGTGAGTCCATTCAGGCCACGAGGTAGGAGTGGCTGTGGATGCCACGTGCCCTTGTGATCTGCTTGACTTCTTGTCCCCGAAATCCTTCCAGCCTTCCACTGTGCGTCTGCTTTCCAATTCATGTGTGTTTCTCTTACTTTCTAAGACAGACCTTGGTTGCCGCTGTTAGGAAGCTGAAGGCCGAGAACTCAGAGGCTCAGCAGAAACCTCTGACGTTGCTTCCCCTGGGTTCTCCCCTCAGTCCCTGTGACCCCGCACATCCCTTGTTCTGTTGATTGCCTCCTGACTTAGCCTTCAGATTCAGTACCCCCATTCCTGAGACTGTTGTCTAAACCTCAGTCGTGTGTCTGGGCTTCTGCTCTGAAACCTGCTGGTTACCTGCTAGGTGCTGCTTCTACCCGGTTGCCTGCTGCCAGCCTGCCCCTCCCTGCCCCCGATCATCTGCCCCAGTTTTGGGGACACCTGCAAACGCCTGTTCTAACTCCTGTGTCTGTGGTCTCCAGGTCCCTGTGACCCCAGATGCGGCAGGTCCCAGCTCTCACTGAGCACCCAGGCTCACGGTAATTGTGTCTGAATCTCTCTGATCTTACTTCACTTCATTCATAAGAGCAGAAAAAAAAAAACCCTAAATTTGAATCTCATTTTCTGTTCTCTTTATTCTAATACAATAAGCAGATTTTTCACTGACCAGAGATGGTTCACCATCCCTTTGAATTAATTGTTCTTAGTGACCAGTTGGATGCACCCAGGGACCTGAGAGGATAATTTGCAAGATCTGCTATGAATCATGAGGATGCATGCTGCATATTATATTTTATGGTGTCTTTTATAGCCACTGAAGTAAATATAAATGTCCTTTTTGTTCAAGGTAATGGTTACTTGCTTTTCACTTTTGGTTTAATGGTTGGCTTCCTGCTGCCTTGGGATCCAAAACATCAGCATGCTGCCAGAACAGTTATCCAGAGAGAGCTGAGAGGCTGAGAGAGTTTGGGGTACAGGACAGTTTGAAGATGGAAGGCTTGATGTTTGAGTGCCTTCCACGTGTGAGAGAATATGCTAGGCTCTTTGTAAATAAGAGCTCTTCGCATCATTGATTTGTCTCATCAGCTCTTCGAGGGCGAAGGGTCCTTAGCCTCCATGGAGGCTCCCTCTCATGGAGATGGGAACTGAGGCTCAGAAAGATTTAGTCATTTGCTTGAAGTCACCAGTTGCTGAATGAGGGTCCATGCTTTGCTTTTTATTCCACAGTGCTGTCCTTGTGAATTACGCCTGCTCCTTGGGCTGTCATATGCGCCTGAATTGTGACTCTTAACACTGACTTCAGAGGAAGTTGGATTTTCAGTGGATATGGGGGAGTGGGTGGGTAAAGGAGACCAAAAGCCCTGGAAAATTCAGACTGAGTCCTGCATGTTTCTCGGGCCTAAGACAGGGTGGCCCTGTACCCCTGTGATGCTACAGTGCAATTCTGATGTGGACTACTCGGAGTGAGTGCAGACTCTCTTCCCTTAAGGACACAGTTTTCCCATGAGCCTGCCGTCACTTCAGATACTCGCTGCAGGCTTGGGGTCCCCAGGCCATGTGTACTTTTGACCAACTGACTACCAACTCGGGGGTTCCCACCACCTCCTCCCCCCCAGATTTGATCATTTGCTAGAATGACTCACAGAGCTCAGGAAGGCACTACACTTGAGACCAGGCAAATGAAAAGACACTCAGGGTGAGGTCTAGGGGGTCCTGCGTGGGGAGCTTCTGGGTTCTTGCCATGGAAGGACCCTCTTGGCACAGAGGTGCGTCCCTGAGCTTCAGTGTCCTGAGTTTTTATCAGAGTTTTGTTATATTAGCACAATTGATTGAATCATTAATCAGATGATTGAATAAAATCTGCAGACCCTCTTCTCTCCCCAGAGAAAGTGGGGCTGCTATTGCCTCCATTCTGAGTCATTTAACGTAAACTTGGGTGTGACTCAAGGGCGCACCATGAATAACAAAGATACCCTGTCACTTAGAAAGTTCAAGGATTGGGACTTCCCTGGTGGTCCAGTGGCTAAGACTCCAGGCTCCTGGGGGCCTGGGTTCCTTTCCTGGTCAAGGAACTAGAGCCACAACTAAAGATCCACATGTTGCAACTAAGACCCGGTGTAGCCAAATGAAGAAAGAAAAAGTTCAGGGATTGAGAGGTCATCTTCCAGAAGCAACCATGGAACAAAGACCAGACAGTTTCTTCATCCTGTAAGTATACCTCTGTTGTCATCTTGTCCTGTGTACTTGGCCTGAGGTGCGTTTTTATCGACTTGACCGCTGGTATGTACCTTCTCCTCCTCCGGTGGAGCCGTGTCTGGAAGGAGAGCTCTAGGAGCTCCCACCATCTCTGTTCGGCAGTTCAGAGAGTACACATGTGAGCTTTTATGCCAGATCTCTGCCCTACTCCCTTCTCTGTCCTGTGGAACTTGCCATATGTTGATAAGCGTTTGGTGCTTTGGGTAAAATCCTGTGATTTTCTTCCTCCAGCAGTGGCGATGTGTCAGGAAGTCAGCATCAGCTTACTTCAAAGGGTGTTTTTTCTATTTTAATCCTTGGACCCTAGTTATATGTAGGTGTTGGCTTCTCTGATTTGGGCAACATGGCTATAGTTCCCTTCCCCTCTTCTCATCCCCTGGAGAAGAATTCCAACTCAGTGGCCCATTTGGCCTCTCAAATATGTGCCCAGCTCATAGGAAGTGCAGATGTCCTGGTTTGTAGTTCAGTTCAGTTTCTCAGTTGTGTTTGACTCTTTGCAAACCCATGGACTGCAGCACGCCAGGCTTCCCTGTCCATCACCAGCTCCCAGAGCTTACTCAAACTCAGGTCCATCGAGTCAGTGATGCCATCCAACCATCTCCTCCTCTGCCGTCCCCTTCTTTTCCCACCTTCAATCTTTCCCAGCATCAGGGTCTTTTCTAGTGAGTCAGTTCTTCGCATCAGGTGGCCAAAGTATTGGAGTTTCAGCTTCAGCATCAGTCCTTCCAGTGAATATTCAGGACTGATTTCCTTTAGGATGGACTGGTTGGATCTCCTTGCAGTCCAAGGGACTCTCAAGAGTCTTCTCCAACACCACAGTTTAGAAGCATCAGTTCTTTGGTGCTCAGCTTTGTTTATAGTCCAACTCTCACACCCATACATGACTACTGGAAAAACCGTAGCTTTGACTAGATGGACCTTTGTTGGCAAAGTAATGTCTCTATTTATAGTAGGTGCTCAATAAGCACGCAGAAGTTAGACTCTGAGGTTACTTTGCTATTTTCAGGGATGTTGAAAACTGTGTATTTATAAAGAAGCCTCACATGCCACTCTCCTTCCCCTGGGAATGCTGCCTTGTTTGATTGTCAGGTTAATTTGTGCAGTGTTCTGAGCTCACTCCTGGGACTGGGGATGGTTAGTCTCAGGATAATTAGCTTAGAGACTACCACCACCACCCTGCCCCCTACAGCTGTAAGCCTCCAAGAATGCTGACTTCTACTGACATCTCAGGAAATGAACATGGCTTCAGGAGACACAGATCCTCAGGGACAGTGCTTGGGAGGTTTGGGACCACCCTCCATGTAAGCAGATCATAAATCGAGACAATCATGAAGATCCACCTTTTAAATGCCAGAGGACAGACAAAGATTTAGGAAGAAAAAACACAAATTGCTTCAGTCACTTAATTGGAAATACTATCTCCATCTCCCCACTAGACCTTTGTGATAGTGAGCTATCATTTGTATGATTTCTAATATTTTAGCATTAAGTTACTTTAATATCGATTCCTTTTATTTTACACTAGTTGGCTTCCCTGGCAGCTCAGACGGTAAAGAATCTGCCTGCAATGTGGGAGACCTAGGTTCTATCCCTGGGTTGGGAAGATCCCCTGGGGAAGAGAATGGCAACCCACTCCAGTATTCTTGCCTGGAAAATCCCATGGGCAGAGGTGCCTGGTGGGCTACAGTCCATGAGGTCGCAAAGAGTAAGACATGGCTGAGTGACTAACACGCTCCGTGTAAGCAGAGGTGAGAAGTATGGGAAGAGGCCTGGCCCAGGGACACTTGGGGCTTCAGTGATCTTAGGGTGGTGGCCTGGCGTATCCCAGGTCTGAGTCGGGAACTGGTGACTGCTGAGATCTGAATAGACAGGGTGAGCAAAGTCGCAGAGAGTTCCTGGCAGCCTGGCCTGATGGTTTGCCAGGCTGGGTTGGGCGGGGGTGGATGGCGGGGGGGGGGGGGGGGCGGAGCGTATTTAATGAGAGACCTTGAGTGCCAAGTGATCTGGTGCCACTGTGGTTTGCAACTGGCCAAGGGGAACTGGGGAGGCCCCATCTCCTAAGCCTAGGAAGTGAAAGTGTTCGTCGCTCAGTCGTGTCTGACTCTTTGGACTCCATGGACTGTAGTCCACCAGGTTCCTCCATCCATGGCATTCTCTAGATAGGAATACTGGAGTGGGTTGCCATTCCCTTCTCCAGGGGATTTTGCCAACCCAGGGATCAAACCCAGATCTCGTGCGTTGCAGGCAGGTTGTTTACCATCTGAGCCACCAGGGGAGTCCCTCCGAAGCCTTAAGTCTGCAAACTTTTGGTAAAATCTCATTTTTTCAGAAAGGCTTTGCACACACCTCCTTCCCTCCCTCCCTGTCTCCTTCCTTCCTGTGAAGTGGAGCCTATTACAAAGCTGCTCTCTGCTTTTCCAAAGGCAGGGCGAGGTCAGCCCTCAGCAGAGGAAATATTAACCCTTGGGCTGTGGTATCTGTTCACCTGCAGCCAGGGCCTCTGGGGGGTTGGGGGGCCGGGGGGGGGGGGGAGGTGTACTTGACTTCTCCGAGGGTGGCCTCAGCCAGCTCCCCTCCCAGCTGGGTCACTGTGCCCCTGGCCAGCCCTGCTGGGGACAGAAAACACTCTTTCTACCCAGTTATGCTTTTGGCTTAATTGACTCTTTAGCAAAGAGCCTCCAATGTTTCTTCCTGATTTTTCCCATGTATAAAGGGATTGCCACGCTCGTGAAGTGGTGAGGTGATGGGTACCAGTAACCCCCTGACCCCCAACATTTCAGCTCCCACTTCCTCATCGCTTCTCCCTGAGCGGTGCTTTCTGAACTTCTCTGTATAAATAACTAACCTGGGCTCATGTTAAAACACAGATTCTGCTCCAGTGGGTCTGCGTGGGGCCTGAGACTGCATTTCTAACTAGCTCCCAGGCGGTGCCGATGCTGCGTGTCTGAGGACCACGCTTTGAGCCTCCAGGTTCTGATCAGTGGTTCTGAAGGTGTGGTCCTGGGGCTGGCAGCATCACTGTAACCAGGGAGCTATTTCGACAGGCGAATCTCAGAGCCCACTCCCGATGTGCCAAAGCAGAGGCTCTGGGGCGGGACCTGGTGGTCTGTTCTACTAAGCCCTCCAGGGAGTTTAGATGCACACGCTCACAGCTGAAGTCTCTGGAGTCTGTGGTTCTTGGATCAACCTGCACATCCGGATCATGGGGACAGCGCTGAATGCCCAAGATCCTGATTAAATTGCTTCTAATGAGGGTCAGGTATTTGAAACAATTTTTCAAAACCCTTTTTATTTTGAAATAACTTTAGGTTTGCAGTAGAGTTGTAAAGATAGTACCCAGAAGATCCCCTATGTAGCCTTAACCTAGCTCTTGCTAATGTTAATACCTTTCATAACCACAGTGCCTTTATTAACACTCCCCATTAACCTTAGTACAATACCATACTGAACTATCCTGATCTCGCTCAAGTCCTCGCCATGTGCCAGGATCCAATCTAGGATGCTGTTCACACTCAGTAGTCACATCTCCTTAGTCCCTGCTCTGGGACACTTTCTTAGGCGTCCCTTGTTTTTCATGCCCATGACACTTTGGAAGAGCACTGGTGGAATAATTTTTAAAATTAATGTATTTATTTTAATTGGAGGCTAATTACAGTATCGTGGTGGTTTTTGCCATATGTTGACATGAATCAGCCATGGGTGTGCATGTGTCCCCCCTCCTGAAACCCCCTCCCACCTCCCTCCTCATTCCATCCCTCTGGGTCATCCCAGTGCACTAGCCCTGAGCACCCTGTCTCATGCATCAAACCTGGACTGGCGATCTGTTTCACATATGGTAATATATATGTTTCAGTGCTATTCTCTCAAATCATCCCGCCCTCACCTTCTCCCACAGAGTTCAAAAGTCTGTTCTTTACATCTGTGTCTCTTTTGCTGTCTCGAATATAGGGTCATTGTTACCATCTTTCTAAATTCCATATATGTACGTTAATATACTGTATTGGTGTTTTTCTTTCTGTCTTATAGATCATCTCTCAAGTTTAGCTGGATGTTTTCTTGTGATGAGAATGGGGTTATGGGTTTGAGGAATAAAATCACAGAGGAGGAGTGCCCCCTCATCATGCCACATCTGGAAAGCATCGCATCACCAGGGGAGATGTACTGATTTTGTTCTTTAAACCTCCGCAGCCAGGGTAGGGAGCCAGCATTAGGCTGTACCTTCCAGGTGTCTTCGGGAGAAAGAAAAAAATTGTAGCTTATGAATGTCTCCACAGGTGGGTGTTAGCCAGAGCCTCTTTAAGATTAAGGGGGGAAGGGGTCCTGACTGTTTCCAAATTAAAAGGCTACCAGGAAACCGCCCCCAAATATGCAGATATACCAACACAAGAGAAATAGCTGGGTACTTTTAATGTTTACCACATGGTAACTCTTTAAGTAAACACACAAATGTAGTGACAAATGGATGTAACATCAGAAACATGAGCACCAAGCCCCTCCCTGGAAAAGACAGGCCTAGCACTAGTGATTTTGTTTCCAAGTGCATTTGCTGTTCTAGAAATGGAAGTCACTATGGCATCTGGTCCCATCACTTCATGGCAAATAGATGAGGAAACAGTGGAAACTGTGGCTGACTGTTTTTCTGGGCTCCAAAATCACTGCATATGGTGATTGCAGCCATGAAATTAAAAGACGCTTACTCCTTGGAAGGAAAGTTATGACCAACCTAGACAGCATATTAAAAAGCAGAGACATCACTTTGTCGACAAAGGTCTGTCTAGTCAAGGCTCTGGTTTTTCCAGTGGTCACACATGGATGTGAGAGTTGGACTATAAAGAAAGCTGAGCACCGAAAAATTGATGCTTTTGAACTATGGTGTTGGAGAAGGCTCTTGAGAGTCCCTTGGAATGCAAGGAGATCCAACCAGTCCATCTTAAAGGGGATCAGTCCTGGGTGTTCATTGGAAGGACTGATGTTGAATCTGAAACTCCAATACTTTGGCCAACTCATGCGAAGAGCTGACTCATTTGCCCTGATGCTGGAAAAGATAGAGGGCAGGAGGAGAAGGGGATGACAGAGGATGAGGTGGTTGGATGGCATCACCAACTCAATGGACATGGGTTTGGGTGGACTCTGGGAGTTTGATGGACAGGAAGGCCTGGCGTGCTGCGGTCCATGGAGTTGCAAAGAGTCGGACTGACTGAGCAACTGAACTGAACTGATGGTAGGTTTGCAGGAAGCCCTCTGGTCAGTCACCACTGAGCGGTGGGCTAGTGTCCTCTGCATCAGCCTGGCCTGGCAGCTACCTCCCAGGGCCCTGTGGGGAAGACAGAGCCTCTCGTAGAGGGGTGGCCAACTATGTCGAGTCCGCAGTTGACTGCCTGAGCCATGCATGATGGAAACGGTGGTGACGCTTCCTCTAGGCGAGTAATAACAGAGAGGGAGGGCTGGAGAAAGGGGTGCCGGCAGCATGGCTTGCCTCGCTCCACGGTGACATTGGGTGGGACGTGAAGTCCTTCCGGGCTGATGGATCGGTGCAGGGCTCCCCGGCTGTGCCCTGCCCTCTCAGCGTTTCCAGATCTGAGTGTATGTGCTGGGTCTTCTTCCCTGGTGCCTGGGTTGGGAAGGTCAAATGTAAGTATGTTCACATCAGGGTATCTGCAAACGTCTGTTGACAGCGGCTGCTCCCGTCACAGAGGTTGTGCCTCCAGCCCAAGAGCCTGGACTCTGCAGCTGGCCTGAGTACAAATTCTGTTCTGTGGGGTCTTGGACAAGTAACACAACTTTTCTGGGCTTCAGTTCCTAGATTTGGGACCTACCTCCTAGGTGTCATTGAGAGAATGAAGTTAGATAATATATTCAGTGTCCTGGCAGAAGTGCTTAGAGAAGAGAAACCATAGTAAGTGCTCAATAAATGTCATTTGTTTCTAGGATTAGCCCCCATGGCAGACCCTGTTCTCTACCCCTTTTCTCAACCTTGCCCTCTACTTGAGAGGCTGAAAAAGTGAGGTCTTGGTTTCTCAGCTTCTGCAGCACGTGACATGGCCAGTGAAGAGGAATCTTTTGGAGGGATTTGGGGAATTTTTGTTTTAGATATTGATAAGGGTATAGTTTAGTATTTCCCCTTTCTTTTCATTCCAGCAGGGGATACTGGTGTGTGGTTTTGATGTCTGGAACTTTAGCAGCCATTTTGTGATCTTGAGATCGTAAGCAGAATATGATGTTTTGTTTGGGCATGTAGTCGCCTCTGCAGGATGCTGGGTAGTGCCCCTTTCAGGCACATGGCAATCTTATGAAGGCTGGGTATCACTCTTACTCCCTTTGTACAGGGAAGTAAACTGAGGCACAGAAGGTTTAAATTGCTTGCTGGAGGCACACAAGCAGTGAACGATATAACTAGGCTTTGAGCTTGGGTTCTCAGCTCCTACCTTTCCACTTTTCTCTGCTGAAGTGGCTGCATCCATCAAGCCTGCTAGAGGTTGGACCCATCCTGCCTTCCTGCGGCTTCCTCAGTCTGGAGCTAGTGAAATTCTGCATAGGTGGGATTCTGTGCTTCCTGCAATGGGTGCAGCTGGACAGTGGTACCCCAGGAGGAGTCGCTTCTCTGCAGAGGGTGGGCCTATATGGCCCAGAGCTCACTCAGCCAGTGAGGTGTCACAGCAGGCCTCTTAGGCAACTCTGGGTGCTGGGATGAACCCCCTTCTAGGGAAATCCCTCTAAGGGCAGTTGATGTTGATGGAGTTCAGTTTTGCCCTATAGTAAGTAGAAATATGGGCTTCTCAGGTCGCTCAGTGGTAAAGAATCTGCATGCCCATGCAGGAGATGGGCAATTGAACCCAGGGAGTGGGTTCAATCTCTGGGTTGGGAAGGTCCCCGGGAGGAAGGCATGGCAACCCACTCCAGTATTCTTGCCCAGAGAATCGCGTGGACTGGTGGGCTGCAGTCCATGGAGTTGCAAAGAGGAGGATAAAACTTAGCAACTAAGCATGCTCACACAAACAGGTAGGAACATAGAGGATGTTCTGCCTTCTTCTCTTCTTCCTCTCCCCCTCCCTTACCCCCAGGTGTGCAGGTAAGAGTGAGAAGACTGCCATGGAATTTAGGAGAGAACCCGTAAACATTCGGGATGTTATAATGAGTTTGCTCTAAGAGAATTCTGACTTGTAACAGTTTATGTTCATAATAGTCAGATGGCATGATGTGTCCAGAGTAGGATCTGATCTCTTTCCTACCTTTGTCCTAGACCATATTCTCCAGGCAGGGGCCAGTGTTGCCTCCACTGAGCCGGGCAGCTGGAGGTCAGGCCCATTATCCTAACTCTGCTATCACTGGCAGGTTGCTTTGGTCTCTGAGCCCCTACTTCCCCTGCTGTGAAATGGGGTGGTTTTCCATAGGTTACCCTTCTTGGAGGGCTGTCATGGATGTGAATAGAGAGTGCCAGTGAAAGTGACAGTGAAAAGCAACACTAAGAAACTAACAGATAACATAGCAGGCAAGTGAACCGTTTATCCAGCATCCCTTGCAGCTTTAACAGAATTCCCTTCTCCTGCAGTGACACCCATTTCTGCAAGCATGTTGATCTAGAATCTTCCATAAGCCTTAGGGGTAGACAGATGGCTTTAGTTCCAGAATGGGTTCATGACTGCAAGAGCATTCCTGTGACTTTCCACTAATACTAGGAAGCATGACTATCTCTCTGGTTGCTAAGTGCCAGTGACTATCTTGTGTGTCTCTTTTGAACTCCAGCTTCCCTGGTAGCTCAGTTGGTTAAGAATCTGCCTGCAATGCAGGAGACCCCAGTTCGATTCCTGGGTCAGAAAAAACCACTGGAGAAGGGATAGGCTATGCACTTCAGTATTCTTGGGCTTCCCTGGTGGTGCAGCTGGTAAAGAATCTGCCTGCAATGTTGTAGACCTGGGTTCAATCCCTGGGGTTGGGAAGATCCCCTGGAGAAGGGAAAGGCGACCCACTCTAGTATACTGGTCTGGAGAATTCCATGGACTGTCCACAGGGTTGCAAAGAGTCAGACATGACTGAGCAACTTTCACTTCTGAACTCCTGGATCTAGCCATTCCTACAGACCAGATCCACCCTTGGTTTTTCATGACATGAGACAATAACATCTGCCTCTCCCTGTTTTGTATGTTACTTGAAAGTGAGTATCTTGAAATTGAGTAACCAAAAGTGCCCTTATCATTGCAGCTATTATCTTTAAGGGCCCTGGACCCATGATTGGAAGGTGTGGAGAGCCCAGAGAACAATAGAGATGTTTATAGGGATAGAAAATAAAGAGATGATTATATACTGGACACTCTCTAGAGAGCTGAATAAGAGAAAATAGTTAAATTACAGTAAGGTCTTCTTGTTCCTGCTGTTGTTGAGACAGTGAGAGTAAGGGCTGCTGATTGGTTGCTTTGTATGTCATTTTCCAGTCAAAACCAGCACAAAGGGCATGCCATGCTGGCTGGATGCCAGTTGTATGGATACACTTCCTGTAATTGTCATGGCTATTTGCTGATGATCCATAGGGTATTTAGAAACTGGCTATTTGGCTGAAATAGGCTTAATTTCTCTTATCGATTCTGCTAGTTGCTGCCCACACAGGTTACCCCCAGAGAGCTGGCAGGAGCTGTCTCTTTAATCACAGTGTTAGCTTGAAAGAGACATCCTGGGAGCATGTGAGATAAGGACGGTCTCGTGGAGGTGTTCCCTGTTGGCCTGAGAGCTGAGCTGGCCAGTTCACAGAGCCCATGTTTAGCCAGGGACACAGCTGGGAACTGGGACTGTGTGTGTAGACGCTGTGTGTGTGTGTTTCCTGTATCACAGCCTGGTTGAGTGAGGTGAGAACGCACGTGAGGGTTGTCACGTCTCTCTGCCTGTCTGGGTGGTGAGATTCCTAAACAGGCTGAGCTTGACATTTTATAGAATAACCAGGTTCACCCCATCTCCATGGTCTAGCTCTGGGTGTTCACTCTGCCTCTCTCAGCTCTTCCTTATATGCAAAGCAAAGTCCTCTGCTTTCTGTCTTCATGACATCGCTCAAGTCCTGCCTTCTACAGGGAGCTTCCCGAGACCGCTGCCCTAGTTGAGTTGCCTCCCAGTTCTCTTGATGCTGCTCACACCATCCGCATTCAGCTGTCCACCTGCCCTGTGCAGTCCTCGGAGGGCAAGGAACGCGTCCTTGTCCCTTGCACGCTCTTTGACATCAGGACAGCGGAGGCCACGGTTGGCCTTCCATTGCTCACCACGGGGCCGCTTACACACGCCTCGGTTCATGGGTCACATGCATTCCTTCGACGCCCTTTTGTTGGGGAGGGAAGTGGAGAGGGAAAATGAATCAGACATGCCGCCTGCCTTCAAGGAAGTAGGCTGACTTTCACAAGAGCACCTGACTTTGTTTAAGGAGGATGCCCCTGCCGGTGGGGCAGGAGTGAGCCCGAAGTCCATGGTCTGGGAGGAGAGGAAAAGATTTCAGCAGTTCTTGGGGACCCGTGATGCCAGTTGGCAGCTCTCCCTGGAAGCAAAATTTGATGAGACCATCTCTGTATTTCTCTTTGAGGCCAGTACGTCCCCCAATTTCATGTTTGCCGAAGGGTCTGCATTCATGTCTTAGTGGATAATGCCACTGGCAGTTACCCAGGTCCAAAAGCCAGGAGTCAGTCTTTGAAGTCAGGATCTTGACCTTCTTAGAAATGCCCCATAAACTATACCTTCTTGTATGTCTTTTATTCACCAACTCTCCTCTCCCTTGCTACCACCAGCATCCTGGTTCAGATCTTAACTCCTCACTAGTCTCCTTTCCTCCCATCATGTCCTGCTAAACTGGCCTGCAGTCACATGACCAAAACCCTGTTTGCCCAAAGATCAGTTCTCCTAAAGACAAGTTTACCTCAAATTAAGTATTCTTGAATGTTTTCAGATCCACTTAACCTTCCTATTATTTCTTGCCTTTTTTCCCCCACTTGAAATATTTAAGAAACCAATTCATGCACAGGTATTTGACTTAATTTTATATTTCTCATGAGTATATTTTTAAACAGGCAGTTTTGAATAATTGTTTTCTATTCCTAAAGATATCTTTTTCTAGAATACCTACTTTCATTAACTTTAAAGATAACCAGTATTTAGCCATTTTTTTTTGCCTAAAGACATTTTCCTTCAAATATAGCCGTCCTAGCCAAAAAAAATATTCAAGACATTAGTTACAATTAATCGCTATGCACTGTGTTACCTTGATCTCATAACTAAAGTGAAAGTGAAAGTCGCTCAGTCTTGTCTGACTCTTTGCGACCCCATGGACTATATATACATTGCATGGAATTCTCCAGGCCAGAATACTGGAGTGGGCAGCTTTTCCCTTCTCCAGGGGATCTTCCCAACCCAGGGATCGAACCCAGGTCTCCTGCATTGCAGGCAGATTCTTAACCAGCTGAGCCACTAGGGAAGCCCAAGAACACTGGAGTGGGTAGCCTATCCCCTCTCCAGCGGATCTTCCCAACCCAGGAATCGAACCGGAGTCTCCTGCATTGCAGGCGGGTTCTTTGCCAACTGAGCTCCTAGGGAAGCCCAATAAGGGTCCATGAATTTCAGAGGGAAATGTTGGATATTAATGTTGAGTTTTGTGTGGTGTATACTATTTTATGAATTAGAGACTTCGGGAAAGGATGATTCTGCTTTAAAAAATAATCTATTTATTGGGTGTGCTGGGTCTCTGTTGCCGCGTGGGCTGTGCTGTAGCTGTGCTGCACAGGCTTCTCTTACTGTGGAGCATGGGCTCTTGGCCCGCAGGCTTCAGTAACTGGCACGTGGGCTCAGTCGCGTGGTTCCCGGGCTCTAAAGGACAAGCTCAGTAGCTGTGGCCCATGGCTTTGTTGCTCCCCAGCACATGGGATCGTCCCGGACCAGGGATTGAACCCGTGTCTCCCGCATTGGCAGGTGGATTCTTTACCACTGAGCCACCAGGGAAGTCTGAGGATGATTCTTATATACAATGTGGTGGGTTTGCTACATCTCCCTTTTGTCAATGACTAGTGCGTAGAGTCTGCTCAGCTCACAGGTCCTGAAGGAAGGGAGGTTCTGAGACACGAGTCTAGTACTACCACTTGTGGCAAAGCCATTTATCTCACGATTGCACTGTGTCAACCATCGGGAGGGAGACATTTGCCTCAAATTTGAAACAGAGAAACCAGTGGTATGAACTAGACTGTCACTGGCAAAACCAATGAGCTTTCGACCTAAAAAACAGATTGGATTTGTCTAGGGTTCTAAGACAGACATAACAAACACCTGGACCCTACCATGGCCAATGCAAACTCCACAAATGGATCCTTGTATCCTCTCAAATTGAACTGGGATATGGCTCCAGAATCTTTCTTAACAGAGCACACCATCCACAGCGCCTGACTGAGCAGTGTTGGTATGGAGTGCCCAGTTGCTATTTTGGGCCTAGAAGTAGGATCCTTTCTTTCTCTGGCATAGTTTCAGGGCTCTCATAAATGAAGACAGGAGGACCATCAAGTTAACTTCAGAATGACAGGATGTTCCCGGCTTTCTAGGGGTGGGGAGGAGACATCTTGGGCTCATTTGGGCAGATTAATTTCAAGGTGTTTATATGTCATTCCCTAGCTTAGTGGACTTTATTCGACACTGAGTGGCTGTTTTCTTTTGCAGGGACTTTAATCTCCTGGAGGGCGTGGGGAGAGATTCTAAATCTGTGCATGGGAACCAAAGGCGTTCCAGCCAAGAGCCCGACCTCCTTCCACAGAGTTCAGCCTGGAAGCTGCAGTGTGGAGCTAGCAGGGATCCCAGCTCCCAGAGAGGCTGAATGGCCAGTGGGTGCTGACCAGCTAGTCCCTTAGGGCAACTTTCCTCTCCAACTCTTTGTTTTCTTACCTGCAAGGTAAGGAGACTGAGTGGCTCTCCAGGGATGCGCTACTATCCACAGGCACTTTCTGGAAATGTGTAGGGACATTTTCAGTTATCATAATGACTAGGAAAAAGCCAACTACTTTGCCAATTACTTTGCCAACAAAGGTCTTTCTAGTCAAGGCTCTGGTTTTTCCAGTAGTCATGTATGGATGTGAGAGTTGGACTATAAACAAAGCTGAGCACTGAAGAATTGATGCTTCTAAACTGTGGTGTTGGAGAAGACTCTTGAGAGTCCCTTGGACTGCAAGGAGATCCAACTAGTCCATCCTAAAGGAGATCAGTCCTGGGTGTTCATTGGAAGGACTGATGTTGAAGCTGAAACTCGAATACTTTGGCCACCTGATGCAAAGTACTGACTCATTTGGAAAGACCCTGATACTGAGAAAGATTGAAGGCGGGAGGAGAAGGGAACAACAGAGGATGAGATGGTTGAATGGCATTAGCGACTCAATGGACAGGAGTTTGAGTAAACTCCAGGAGCTGGTGATGGACAGGGAGGCCTGGCATGCTGCAGTCCATGGGATTGCAAAGAGTCACACACGACTGAGCAACTGAACTGAACTGAACTGAAGGGAATTCTTGCTGGCACCGACTGGGTGGGGTCAGGGACACTGTGGGTAGGACATCTTCCTGTGGGTAGGACAGCTTTACCTACCAAAGAATTGTCCTGTGACCAGAGTGCTGTCCAGATGTCCCCCAGGCGATTTATGCAGTGCAATCCCAACTGAACTGAATCTACGGCCTAACTGTTTTACATATAAAGGCAACCCTTTTTCCCCTCCTTTATGGTATTGGTGGTGGTTTAGCCTCTAAGTTGTGTCTGACTCTTGCGACCCTATGGACTGTAGACTGCCAGGCTCCTCTCTCCATGGAATTTTCCAGTCAAGGATACTGGAGTGGGTTGCCATTTCCTTCTCCAGGGGATCTTCCCCACTCAGGGATTGAACCCCACTGTCCTGCACTGCAGGCAGGTTCTTTACTGCTGAGCCACTGGGGAAGGCTTTTCAAGCGCTGTTGAGTTTTCCAGGAATGCCATTACCATGAGAACTGAGGCATGGCTGTTTTTCTTTAGGTCTCTGTTTTTGGAAAGCACATTAATGATGGCAATGCAGAACCTGCCTTTGAGGGTATCCGCATCAATCGGACTTTTGAAAAGCATGCAACTAGGGTAATTTTATATCTACACAGATTATAGTTTCTATGGATTTTGTTTCAGAATGGTCAGCAGCATTACAAAATATTTGTTGTAAAAAAGGGTGCATTAGGTCTGACTGGACTAAAATAAGCGCTAGTCTAAAGGTCCCCCAACAGCCTTTTTAGCTGTAGCATCCTCTGAGCATGATGGTTGAGAGGAGCCTCACTTGAAATGAATAATGGAAAACATGCAGCAGGAGAAATGGTTCAAGGCAAGGATTAACATCCTCAAATTGAGTGGACTCTGCTGCCGGTACTGAAGTGAAGTCCTTGATTTTGGACTCTCTGTCCAGATGGAATTCAGGAACAGAACATCCTAGTTACACAGACATGTGGATCTTTTTATTGTCTGTAGGGGATCCAGGTTCATGGGCACCTATTGTACATGTGTGGAAGCTTACCTGCCCCCCTTCCATCCATAGTCCTTCCTCATGCCCCATTCCCATGATGTAATTTTAGGAGAATTAAACTTGAACAGCCCCAAATTATATAATTAATTACATTCAGCTTCAGTTACAGTCACTAATTGATCCAAGCCTGTTAGCACAACACTTTCATTATTCAGCACACAATTATTGAGCGCCTACTTTGTGCTGGGAATAAAGTAGGAAATGGGCATTTTCTCCTGAGAAGCAGGGGGGAGGTTAGGATTGTTGGAACAAGCCTCCTGGGGACACGGAATAGTGACCAAGGCTTTGCTGGGAAAGTGGAAAGTGGGTACTTTTCGCTGGCCTCCTAGTTCACTTTTGAATGTTTGTGAGCTAAAAACCTCACGAGGGCCGCTCTGGGATCAGGCAGGCTGGTTTTGGCACCAGGTGTCACAGGTTGTGCTCTCGGTCTGTGTGGTTTTCTTTTGACTGTTGAATAACAATTAGTTGCATCACCTCACTGGTTCTCCCCAGTCCTAACTCTATCTCTCTCTGTCACTGAAGCCCTTGCTACTCAAACCTGAATCTGTATTCTTGTTAAATGCAGATTCTGATTCAGCAGATCTGGTGGGGCCTGAGATCCTGCAATTCCAACAAGCCCCCTGGTGATGCTGATACCTCCAGTCTAGGGGCCACACGTGGAGTTACAAGATGCCGCTGCTGCTGTTGCTAGGTTGCGTCAGTGTGACCCGCAGACGGCAGCCCACCAGGCTCCTCTGTCCCTGGGATTCTCCAGGCAAGAACACTGGAGTGGGTTGCCATTTCCTTCTCCACACAAGGTGCTAGGATCACCAGATTACCCTCCTTTCAGGTGCTGCCATTCCTTTTAGGGAGAAGCCAAAGCCAAGTTATGAAACAGCTATTTGCAGTCAGGGGTCTCCAGAGTAGGACAATTACTGTCAAATTGCACCGAGGTTACTTCCTCCTTTCCCACTGTGTGTGTGTTTTTTAATACCATTAAAGATTATAATTATACAATATTGAGAAGTATAGAACAAAATACAATTATAGGAGGGCAGTTACCCTAAAGTATTGTGTTGGCCTCTGCCACACATCAACACAAATCAGCCACAGGTATACACGTGGCCTTTCCCTCCTGAAACCCCCATCTCCCACCCTACCCCACCCCTCTAGGTTGTCACAGAACACTGGGTTGAGCTCCCGGTTTTACACAGCAAATTCTCATTTCTGTTTTTTTTTTTTTTCTTTATGGGGCAGGGCATGTGTTCTTATTGTTCCTGGTAGTGGTTGTATTAAGTAGCTCACCAGGTGAGTTCAGAGGTGCTAACAAAGGGGATGTGTCCCAGAAGTTGTTTAGGCATTTGTGAAGTGATTTATTCACTAAATACTTCCTGTCCATGTTGGAGGAGCTGGATTTTCTAGAAAAAGGAGAGACAGAGGAAAAAGATATCCCCTGGGAGTGGGAGAGGCAGGCATGCAAACAAGCACATGGTCTTAGGATGTGATCAGTGCCCCACGTGGAGCAACGTGTGTGGGGCTCTGTCCAGGGCACACTGGGGACCAGCTGTGCCCTGGCCTCAGGATGATTGTACGTCTGCTTCACCAGGGATGTGAGCAACCTCGTCCACTTGGGAATCTGAGTTGGAGGGTCCTCTGGGAACCAGCAGGGTGAATGGAAAGCGCCCCGCTCCCCGAATTCTTCACATCCATCTCCTTATACTCACCCCTGCATTTCTCCTTGTCCAGCACCCCTCCTTAGCTTCCAGTAGTGCCCAGTCTAGCTGCTGGGCAATCAAAGGGGAAAAGGGTGTTGTCCATTGGCTGTTTCTCAAAGAGGAATAGGTGTAATCATGTCTGTTGTCACTGCAGCAGGTCCGATGACGTCTCATCAGCCTGAGAATCCCCGAGCCCTGGGACCCCCCTTCTCCTCCTGGCTCAGCCTCAGCCTGCCCCTCCTCCCTGCTTTGGCTCCCCAAATAGTGCTCTAGACCCACGTTCTGTGTCTCTCACAAGGAGGCTGGGGTCAGGAAGGCCTCTGGATTTCCCCACTTCAGGCTCGAGCCCATTAAGCCAGGAGGGAAAAGTATTATCGAATCATTTCACCCCTTCCTGAGGGTTTCCGTAGAGCCACCAGTGCATCCAGAGGGGCCTACTTGCCCCTGATGCTGTCTGGCCGTGCAGGGCGGGGCCTATGGGCTGGATCGATGCTCCTCAGCCAGTTTAAATCACTGCTTACCTTTCCTTGGCCTTCCCTGGTAAAGAACCCACCTGCAATGCGGGAGACCTGGGTTCGATCCCTGGGTTGGGAAGATCCCCTGGAGAAGGGAATAGCCACTCACTCCAGAATTCTGGCCTGGAGGTTTCCATGGACTATTCCATGGGGTTGCAGAGAGTCGGACACGACTGAGTGACTTTCCCTTTACCCTTCCTGGAGACATTTATCTTGTGAACCTCAAACACCGTGGTTGGCAGGGTGAGGACCCTCACCCCTCTCTGCTCCACCCGCCTCAGGGCACCTTCGTCACAACTCCTGGGTGTAGCAATCCCTGGACGCTGTGCTGGGCCACAGGGAAGCCCTGAGACCATAAAACTAGAGACACCACATGATCGCTTCTTTTCTGCTTTGTTTCTGGGGTCTTGCCTCCAGTTTGGAGCCAGCCCTACCTAGAAAATGCTCACAGGGGTCCTCTGACCAACCTCCACCCCTCGCCCTCTCTGGAATCCTGGGGCCTAAATCCGGAGCAAGGAACAGGAGGTAGGGTCCTCTTCTGGGACCCAGTGCGGCCTCAGTTCTCATCAATTTCCCCTGTCTCCCTTCTCACCACCTCAGGGAAAACAAATTTTTGTCCTTGGGGTTGGATTGGGGGAAGTGGTGGAGGGTGCAGGGGGAGGAGAGAATCTTTCCTCTTTGTCTTACTGTTTTCTCCCAACTCCTTTGCTATGGTCTACTCCATTCCCTAAGGGAAAATCAAATAGCTGGCTTTTTGGCTCAAAAGCCCCCTAAAGGCACCCATCCCTTTGCCATTTTGTAGCCTCGGATCTTCCCTGGCAGAAAACAGAGAATCCTGGTTGCTGCCTGACCGTGGGGGTGGGGAGAAGGGAGGTGAACAGGAACGAACAGGGTCCGAGAGAATGCCATCACGGAGGAGTACAGAATCTTAATCTGCCTCCACACACCGAGTCTTCCATTCGCGAAGGATATGTCAGGAGATCCTTCTGATCTCTGAGTTCTCTTCCGGCTTGCAGGCCTGCCCAAGGATGCCTCTCCCTTCCTTTGGCCTATTTTCTCCCTGAGAAGTTCTGCCTGCAGGCTTTTCTGAGCTCAGCAGAGCTCACAGCAGAGCCTGGTGGTGGTGAGGCAGGAATATGAAAGATCACTCACTGGGAATTTTGTTTTTCTTGTTTTTTTTTTTTTACTTTCAGTGATTTTGAAGTTTAGGTATTCTCTGTCTTCCAGCTCTGCCGAGGGTGTGTTTATTGGGTAACTAAGTTTTCTTCTTGTTCTCTACTGTCTCTAGAGGAAATCTAGGGAGACAGACATGAGGGTCTACCAGTGTCTCAGTAAAATGGAAGGGAGAGGAATCCTTTGGAAGGTGGGTGGTGAAGGAGGTAAGAAGCAAAAAGGACCTCTGATGATCCCACAGGATAGTAGCGGGTCAACAAGAGTTTGTTTGCATGGATTTGCTAGACAGAGCTGGGTTAATTCTGGCGCTGTTTTCTACCAGCTGTGTGAGTCCTTGGGCCAGTCATTTTCCTTTCTCTTCCTCTGTATCTTCCTCTATAACATAAACATGATAAAGATACCAACATCTTACCTCTTAGTGTTATGAGGGTTGGAATGGAAGAGGCTTGGGGCATCATGTGAAAGTGGAAGTCACTCAGCTATGTCTGACTCTTTGCAACCCCATGGATAGTCTATGGGGTTCTCCAGGCCAGAATACTGGGGTGGCTTGGGGGCATACTAGGCACTTAATAACATTACCTATTATTATTACTGGGCTTCCCTGGTGGCTCTGATGGTAAAGAATCTGCCTGCAATGCAGGAGACCTGGGTTCCATCCCTGGGTTGGGAAGATCCCCTGGAGGAGGGCATGGCAACCCACTCCACCATTCTTGCCTGGTGAATCCCCGTGAACAGAGGAGCCTGCCAGGCTACAGTCCATGGGGGTTGCAAAGAGTCGAACACGACTGAATGACTAAGCACTCATTGTCATTACTACTATTGCTACTAGTTTTATTGTTCATTCACTATCTCAAAGAAACTCATCCTTGTCAAGCATAAGCTCTGATAATAGTGGTTTAAAGAGACTTACATTTCAACATAAAGCATTTCCCCTTTAATTCTCTTAGGAAGCATCAGTAACAAATTTCCTGTTTTGGTTTCTGATCCTGATTAAGTTCTTGGTCCATTGCCTTGCATAAGTAAGTAGGTACTCAGTAAATACTTGTAGATTGAATGATGCTCCACAGTGCCAATTATAACACAAAAATAATGGGACCATGTTTTATATCATTCTTTTTCTTTCTCTCTCTCTCACATGCACTCAGGCTCACCTCATTTTAAAAACAGAGTTCAACAAGGCTTTAAGCAGACATAGAAGATACGTTAGTTTTCTATTGCTGTGTAACAGTATCACAGACTTAGTCACTTCCAGCAGCACACAGCTTTCTCTCATTTCTGTAGGTCAGACGTCCTGCAAATTAGCTGGGTGGGTCCTCTGCAAGGCTGGGATCAAGGCTGAACACTGAGTCAGCCTGGCTGTGTTCTTTCCTGAGGCTTGAATCTCTCTTCCAGGTTCATTGAGGTTGTTGGCAAAAGTCGAGTCCTTGTGGTTGTAGGACTGAGCCCCTCAACTCTTGGAGGCTTCCCTCTCCACAGGCAGTCCACAAGAAGGCTTTGCTTCTTTAGGGCCAGCAGGAGAGTATCTTTCTAACTTCAGGAAGGACCTACTCCTGCTTATAAGGGGTCCCCTGATTAAGCCAGGCCCACCCAGGATAAGCTCCATTTTGGTTTCCTCCAACTCAAGGATGCTGTGAAATCTTTCCACTTTTTCCAAGTAATACGCCCCCAGACCACATAGTGGCGTCTCCTCGTGTTCAGTCTCACCCACATTTAGAGGGAGGGGATTATACACAGTGTATCGGGTGGTGTGTGGGCGTTGGAGGGCTGACTGTTGGGGCCCTTTTAGCATTCAGTCTGTCACAGGATGTCTCTCTCAGCCCAGAAGATGATATGATAAGTAGAAACTCCAAAATGTGTTTCTATATTCCAGTTGATATCAACTCAACACAGGTGGGGACCTAGCTGAGGGCTGATCCTGCCTAAGGCAGCGTAAAGTCAATGATGATAATAGTCTCTGCATGCTGGGTGCTCTCCACGACTTTAACGTCCCTTCGTCTCATTGTCACGACTATAGCATTTTACAGAGGAGGCTGGGCTATGAACTGGCGCAGTCTGACTCTGGTGCCTGCTCTGACTCCCGTCCTAAATTGAATTTAGAAAAATATGCACTGGCAAACACACACATGATAAATGATTTACAATGACTTGCGCGATGGCAAATTTTATGCCGGAGCTTGTGTTCTTTCTCTCTGTCTCTGTCTCCCGCTCTCTCCCCGCCTTCCCTCCCTCCCACTCTCTGACATGAAATGCTTGGTTACTCAAGGCCACGGTTACACGATGTTAAGTAAACAATCCCCCCGCCCCACACTTTGTTTATTTTTCAAGACAAGAAAATGGAACAGAACATTAGGGAAGGAGGCTTTGCGGCATTTCAGAGCGGCTGACTGGTCTGGGCAGAGGCTGTGGGGCCGCCTGGCTGGACCCCCTCCTGCCGATCATGGTTGGGGGACTGACCCTCTGTGCTGCTCTGACCACAGGGAGCTCCGAGGGCTGCAGGAGACCCCTGCTCCGCACACGCGTGTCTGGAGTATTTACTCGCATCCGCAATCCACGCTGACTCCGGAGCCGGTCCCTGGCTCCTGCAGAAGGGGTTGTGAGGACCAGGAGGTCAGCCAGGTGGGCTCAGTAACTGCCTCCCTCCCCCTCCATGCCACTGTCTCCCTGCAAATCAAAGCTTAGCTATTGACCTCCCCCAGCCTCTCCTGATCCACTCGAAAGGGTTTTCCTGCTCTCTGCTTTTGGTGGGGGGATAACCATAGCACTGTGTCTGCTCACCAGGGGTTGCAAAGGTCCACCTCCCTCACCCTAGCCTGGCAGGTACCAGTTCTGAATTCAGGGACCAAGGGAATTTACACACTTCCACGTGGTACTTGCATACTAATCCAGTAGAAATTTTTTTTTTTTTTTTGCTTCCATCAGGAAATACTAGCTCTCCTATTTTTTTTTTTTTCCTAGAAATATACAGCTGTATCTTTTGTTTCTTCCTGAGTATGTAGAAGAAATAGGCAGCACTTTTCCACTCGGAAAGTCCACAAGGTTTGGATAGAACTGAACATCCTCCAGGCCTCCTGTCCCCATAAAACTTAGGAGTGGGGAACACAACTCAGGCCTCCCTAATCAGATCATCTCATTACTCTGGCCACAGCCATTGGATAAGAAATGGTTGGGTGGGCTGTGCTGGACCAGTCGAGTGCTCCCTGAGGCTTTTCTATTCCTAATTTCTGGGGGGAGAGCTCTTCTTTCTGAGGCTGAGCTGGACTCCAGCTGGTGACAGCTGTTCTTACCCTAGAAAAGCACTGGAGAAGGCTTGCAAGAGAAATGAAAATCCAGACAGAGCACTAGTGACATTGATTGAGCTCCTGGATCCCACTATGCCTGAAGCGTACATACTGCTGCACTTTGGGGTTAAATATACACATCAAAAAGCCCCCTCCCCACACAGTTTTTTTTTTTTTTCTCTTAAGTTGGGATCATCTAGGATTCTGTCCCTTGTGACTGGAGAGTCCTTATATAAGAACCAACATCCTGGAAATTTCTCCCATGTGCCAGGCACTGTGCAATGCATTGTAAGTATTTACATGATCTGTTTTAATCTTCTGTTTAAGGACCTGGCATAGCAGGCCTGATTACCCCAGTCTTGCAACCGGAAGAGGGAGGCTCAGAATAGGTGAAGTACATTTCTCATGAGCAAGGGATAGAGCAGAAATCTGTGCTTTCTTTCCAGAGCTTCTCTAATATTTGCCGTCTTGGCTGGTCCTTGGGCTCATGTCACCTGATAGCATTATCTCACTACTCCACGGCCTTACGTCGGGCCAAACCGTCTAAATTGTAAGATCCTTGATGGCAGGGATCGTGCCTTGTTTGCTGGCTCCACCATCATCACTACACAGGCCCACGGCACTCAGCATCGGATGAGGCAGTTCATCAGTCTTGAACAAACCCTTGCTGAACTCATTACGTGCCCATGGGCGAGGAGCTATGGGGCAGAGAGTACAGGCATGTCTGATGAGCTAAGCATGCTTTTCGTAACACTGCAACCAGTTCTCCCCGGGAGCTGACCCTGATGAGTCTCCATCTTTCACTCATTCATTATCCATGCATTCTTATCTTTGACACACATTTTCCGAACACTTATTTTATACCAAACATGTTGAAGACTCAGGATACTAAATGAATAAGACATGGCTCCTGCCCTCAAGGATCTTATTTATAATCGCCTTTTAATTACTCAGCAGCAAAATTTCCCCAGTCATTGGCAATTTGCTGTTTGAATTGTTGAGCTCCTCTCTGGACTGTGCATCACCGGGGCTCAAGCCTTGCCTAACCCCCCATCCTGCTCTTCATCACCCACCGTGGCCACGCTTCCACCAACAGGGCTGCCACGATGTATAGCTCCAGGGGACACTGTTCACGCAGACACAGGCATTCTCGGAAACGGAGCAGTGCACGGCCTGTACCGCTGTACACGGCAGCCTTGATGACTCAAAGCGGACCCATTAGCGATAGCCCTTCCCATTCACAATCACATTTGTGGAGCACTTTATAAGAAATTTCACCTCCATGGTGCCAGAGAAATTCTGTTTTGGTTTCCATGAAGCATCCTCTCTCCTCTGCCCTTCCCCTGTAGGGTTCTCTGTTTGTTCTGTGAGCTCTCCCTGTAGCCCCCTCTCAGAGGGTGACAGTCCCGCTGAACTGCGACAATTACCAAGCACCGAATCACATTATCAGCCGCAGGCTTTCTTCCACCCCACAGCACCTACCTGGAATTAGCAGCGGCCGTGGCTTGGCCGAGGTGAATGTGCTGGTGATTACGAGCACACTTCTTGTTTGTCTTTTCAGCCCTGAAATCCTGTCAGTGAGGAGAAGCGATAATAATATGTTATTAAGTTCTTTCTGGGTAATGTAATTCAGGAGTCAGGAGGGAGTTTGGTCATTTATGTCTTTGGAAAGCTTAGAAAATTTTCAGCATCATTATCCCCCATTTTAAAGGGCCAGGCTCTAATATACAAATATAGATCTGGCCGCTCCCAGGGGTGTATGTAGATACACAGGTACCCTTAGATGTTCACATGCGAATGTGTACGCGGACATGTACACATAAGCACAGGAAGTGGGCAGGTATGTGGCAAAGTCAACACAAACTTCCAGTTATTTATAGATCTGTGTATGTGCCTAAGAACACCTCCTTTTTAGGACCGCAGCTTCTATTGTCCAGGTTTTCAGGAATTAAATTTTATTCCTAGCCTCTCCCTTGACATGTTGTGGAGTGTCTACTTTTGCTCATCATTATAATACTGAAAGGAAGAAGACTGTAAACACACACCTCCGAAGTGTGCAGTGCCAACATAGAGGGACTACATTTCAGTTGCCCAGTCCTTTGCATCTTGGCCCTTCCCAAGCTGTAGGTGCTAGTTACCTTCTTAGAGCTTTTGATTCCATCAGAAGTCTGTCTCAGTTCAGTTCAGTTCAGTCGCTCAGTCATGTCTGACTCTTTGCAATCCCATGGACTGCAGCACGCCAGGCCTCCCTGTCCATCACCAACTCCTGGAGTTTACTCAAACTCATGTCCATTGAGTCGCTAATGCCATCCAACCATCTCATCCTCTGTCGTCCCCTTCTCCTCCTGCCTTCAATCTTTCCCAGCATCAGGATATTTTCAAATGAGTCAGTTCTTTGCATCAGGTGGCCAAAGTATTTGAGTTTCAGCTTCAGCATCAGTCCTTCCAATCAACACCCAGGATTGATCCCCTTTAGGATGGACTGGTTGGATCTCCTTGCAGTCCAAGGGACTCTCAAGAGTCTTCTCCAAAACCACAGTTCAAAAGCATCAATTCTTAGGTGCTCAGCTTTGTTTATAGTCCAACTCTCACATCCATACATGACTACTGGAAAAACCAGAGCCTTGACTAGATGGACCTTTGTTGGCAAAGTAATGTCCTTGCTTTTTGGCATGCTGTCATAACTTTCCTTCCAAGGAGTAAGAGTCTTAATTTCATGGCTGCAGTCACCACCTTCAGTAGATTCTGGAGTCCAGGAAAATAAAGTCAGCCACTGTTTCCATTATTTCCCCATCTATTTGCCGTGAAGTGATAGGACTGGATGCCACGATCTTAGTTTTCTGAATGTTGAGCTTTAAGCTAACTTTTTCACTCTCCTCTTTCACTTTCATCAAGAGGCTTTTTAGTTCCTCTTCACTTTCTGCCGTAAGGGTGGTGTCATCTGCATATCTGCATGTCATCTGAGGTTATTGATATTTCTCCTGGCAATCTTGATTCCATCTTGTGCTTCATCCAGCCCAATGTATCTCATGATGTACTCTGCATGTAAATTAAAGTCTATCTACTAGGCACCAAATATTTGTTTATTTTCCCCTAACATCTTTTACCCGATATTACAGGAAAGGTGTGTCTATAGTATGTGGTAATCACCCTTGCTAAAGGAGTTGGTGCTTGTTTATAGACTGGAATTTCCCAACTGGAAGGGATTTTTGAGATTATATGAGTTGGCTCCTCTTCTCACAATGAAGCAAGGGGTGGTCAGAGAAGGCAGTAACAAGTCCATGTTCCTGAGGGTTAGTGGCAACACCTGGATGAAAACCCATGCCTCCTGGCCCATCTTCTACCCAGAGTGCTTTCTGCTAACGTGTTTCAGGCCTCACGGACCACTCTGCCTTCCTCCAAGTGTGCTCTTCCTGTATTTCTTGGTGATCACAGAGATGGAGACTGGAGATGGATCCTCCACAATCTTGATGTAGCCTCAGTCAGCTCTTGTCAAGGCAGTCATGGTGCAGAGGGAAAAACATGAAGACTAAAGCCCAGCTTCGCACTGCGGCATTGTCAAATGGCCCTGGCCAAGTCTCAAACCCTCTGTGCTCATTTAGTTACCTGAAAATTGGGAATGGTGATAGTATTGAACTCTTAGGACTGTTGTAAATTAACACATGTAAAATTCTGGACCCATTTTATGTGTTGGCTTTTACTCTTAACCCTCACGTGCCCTATAGCATTTTCATCTTGTTTTCACTAAACTTTTCATCTCCAGTTTAGACACTTAACTCTTTTCAGCTGAAATATAATTGACAAGACACTTAACTCTTTTGTTTGTTTAAATGTGTACTTCAAAAAATTATTTTTTATTTAGAGTATGATAGCTTTATACTCTATATTATAATCAATAATCTCAGATATGCAGATGACACCACCCTTATGGTGGAAAGTGAAGAACTAAAGAGCCTCTTGATGAAAGTGAAAGAGGAGAGTGAAAAAGTTGACTTAAAGCTCAACATTCAGAAAACTAAGATCATGGCATCTGATCCCATCACTTCATGGCAAATAGATGGGGAAGAAGTAGAAACAGTGGCAGACTTTATTTTGGGGGGCTCCACAATCACTGCAGGTGGTGACTACAGCCATGAAATTAAAAGACATTTACTCCTTGGAAGGAAAGTTGTGACCAACCTAGACAGCATGCTAAAAAGCAAGGACATTACTTTGCCAACAAAGGTCTATCTTGTCAAGGCTCTGGTTTTTCCAGTAGTCATGTATGGATGTGAGAGTTGGACTATAAAGAAAGCTGAGCACTGAAGAACTGATGCTTTTGAACTGTGGTGTTGGAGAAGACTCTTGAGAGTCCCTTGGACTGCAAGGAGATCCAACCAGTCCATCCTATAGGAGATCAGTCCCGAGTGTTCATTGGAAGGACAGATGTTGAAGCTGAAACCCCAATATTTTGGCCACCTGATGCAAAGAACTGACTCATTTGAAAGACCCTGATGCTGGGAAAGATTGAAGGCGGGAGGAGAAGGGGACGACAGAGGATGAGATGGTTGGGTGGCATTAGCGACTCAATGGACATGAGTTTGAGTAAACTCCAGGAGAAACCTGGCGTGCTGCAGTCCATGGGGTTGCAAAGAGTCAGACATGACTGAGCGACTGAACTGAACTGATAATTGCTTTATAGTCTTGTGTTAGTTTCTGCTGTACAACAATGTGATTCAGCTGCAGGTATACATATATCCCCTCCCTGTTCAGTCTCCCTCCCAACCCTCTACACCATCACAGAGCCATGCTGAGCTCCCTGTGCTGTACAGCAGCTTTCTGCTAGCTATTTTTTTACACATGGTAGTGTATATATGCCAATGCTACTCTCTCAATTCCTCCCACGCTCTCCTTCCCTCAATGTGTCCCCAAGTCTGTTCTCTATGTCTGCCTCTCTATTCCTGCCCTGCAGATAGGTTTGTCAGTACCATTTTTCTAGATTCCTTATATGTATGCATTAGACACTTAACTCTTAACAAGACTTGTGACCCAGTTTCCCATCTATAGCTTTACCTCCTTTAAGTAATTTCATCCACTTTCATTGCTCCCCAAATTTATATCTCCCAGTCCTGTTTACACAAAAATCTCATAGGTCATGTATTAGCTTCATTCCTTTATTTATTTATGTAAATATTTACTTAGTGCCTGTTATGTGCCAAGAACTGTGCTACATGCTAGGGATTTAGCAATAAATAAAACAATTGGGCTTCCCTGGTGGCTCAGATAGTAAAGAATCTGCCTGCAATGTGGAAGACCCTGGTTCAGTCCCTGAGCTGGGAAGATCCCCTGGAGAATGGAATGGCTACCCTCTCCAGTACTCTTGCTTGGAGAGCTCCATGGACAGAGGAGCCTGGCGGGTTATAGTCCATAATATCACAACAAGTCAGACACGACTGAGCGACTAACACTTTCACACTTTTTTTCAAAGTAACTCCAACTCCTTTATCCTCATGGAGCTTGTAATCCTAGTGGTGGTGGTGGTGGTGGTGAACAGGATCTCAAATCATGATACATGATGTGACAAGAAAGCACAAAAAAGAGATAGGGAATTCTGGAGAGAGGGCAGAAGCTGCTATTTAAATGGGAAAGACCTCCTTGATGAGATGGCCTTTGAACACCAAGAAGACATGGGACCAGCAGCTTGACTATCTAGGATATTACTGCAGGCTGAGGGACCAGCAAGTGCAAAATCTCAAAGGCTGGAATGTGCTTGGTGTACTTGAAGTCCAAGGAGACCTGTATGGCTGAGTAGGATGTTTGAAAAGGAAGTAGGAGACGTAAGATTGGAGAAGGACTGGAAGAGAGGGCAGGTCAAAAGGGCTTTGTCGACTGTGGTCAGAGCTGGTTGTTACTTAGAGTAATATGGGAATCCAATGGAGGGTTTTGATTGGAGTGACTTGATATGAGTTATGATTTAATGGAATCATTCTGGCAGGCATGATGCCAGTAGCTGCTAGGGAGCAAGGAAGTCATTTGGAGGACACTCCAACGAGCAAGGGACTGTGGACATGATGTTCTAGATGAATTTATAAAGTAGCGCTGATACTTGGAATTGACACATATACCCTATTGATACTGTGTATAAAACGGATAACTAATGAAAACACACGGTAGAGCACAGGGAACTCTACTTAATGCCCTGGGGTTATCTGAAAGGGAAGGAAATCTAAAAAGGGAGGGGATATATGTATACATGTGGCTGATGCATTTTGCTGTGTAGCAGAAACTAACACAACATTGAAAAGCAACTATATTCCAACAGAGATTAAAACCACAAACAAGTAAAATAACAACAACAAATAAAATAGAGCTGACAGTTTGCCAAGGATTAGATGAGGCGGTGCTGAGACAGAGGAGTCAAGAACAATTGCTGGTATTTTGGACCCGGGCAACTGGCACCAAGGTGTTGTGCTATTAACTGAGATAGAGAAGACCACAGCAGGAGATTTATTTATTTATTTTTTTGAGGGAGGAAGGGATTGAGTTTGATTTGGACATAGTTAGTTTGGGATGATGTTTGAAAATTGGAAGGGGAACACATGTATACCCATGGCGGATTCATGTCAATGTATGGCAAAACCAACACAATAATGTGAAGAAAGAAATAAAAAAATAAAAATCCAGGTGGAGATTTTGAATAAGGGAGGGGTTGGAGCTGGAGATACAAATTTGGGACCCTCAGTCCCAAATTTGAAAGCCCTGAGACTAGGTGAAATCACATGTGAATAGGTGTTAGTGGAGGCAGCCCATGGACTGAGGCAATCCAGTGCTACAGAGATGCGGAGATGAGATGAAACATAGAAAAGGAAAATTAGCAGACAATGGGCCCTGGAGGTCAAGCACAGTAAGCACCTCAAAGAAGCGCCCTGTCCATCTTTGTTAAATGCTGCTATACTATAAATGAAATGATCAAAGATTAATAATTGGATTTGGCAACATGGAAGTCTTTGGTGACCTGACGTCGCCTGGGATCCATGCCTTCTGGCTGCAGCTAGATGACACAGCAAGCTCGTACACAGAAAGAGATTCACACCATTTCTAAACATGCGGAAAGATGGTCACCTTCACTGATGATAAATGAAATGCAAACTGAAACTACATTAAGATACCTTTTTTTGAGCTATCAGATTAGCCAAAAGACTAATAATAATAAAAAGTTTAATAATTCACTGTGTTACGTAGGGCCCAGGGTAATCAGACATTCTTCAGCTTTGCTGATAAGAATTGGTACAAACTCTGGAAGAGTGTATCAGAGGTCAGTTCAGGGAATCAGAAACCATCTTATGTATTTCAAGCAGAAGGGGATTTAATACAGGGACTTAGATGATGGTAATAACCACTGGTGGGATTTAAATAGCAAAAGTTTGGATTGTAGGATTGTGCCGCTGTTTTTTTTTTTTTTTTTTCTTTTTCCTTTTGATCACATTGCCCAAAGCTGTGATCAAGAGGTTTGAAAAGCTGTTGCTGCCACTTGGAGACAAAAAGTCAATGCTCCCTTGCAGTCTGAAGTCACTGATGGACTGGCTACTACAAAAACTCACAGCGGCCAAACCTTGTGTGAACGGCTTCTAGCCCCCTTTAGTCTTTTGCACCTCACACTGGCAAAACCTAACTGTATTCATAGCCCAGTTGGGAAAGAAGTCTGGGAAATGTAGTTCTGAGTTTCTAGTCCCTGTGAGCTATATCATATTTCCCATGGGAGAGGATGGGGCGGGTCCCAGCTGACAGTATCTAATATGGTCCGGCTCCCTGGCTTCTCAGCATCCATATACACCCTTTGTCCATATTTAAATTCCCAACAGCATTAATAAGGACAACATGCTTCCATCTAAAAGAAAACAGAGTTACATAAAATAATGCAAATGAGAAGATAGCCACATTCTTCCCCAAGAGGAAAGACCCAAAAACTCATCAGTCATTGTGTCCCTGTCTGACTGGTTTTTCTCCCTTCCAGTTCTATCATCAGAATAGTGAATAATCTTGCTTATAGTCTTTAGAATATCAAATGGGGTAGTCTGAATGTGATAAGATTTGCTATTCTAAGGACTATAAGATTAGCTACCAGTAACATTCCTTGTATAAAATAATAGGGGAAAGAAAGAAGAAGAAAATACCTAACAAAGCAAGGAAGAATATATATGTATTTGCTACATTTTGCAACCAGCCTCTGTTGATGATTGCAGCTTCTTTCTTCTGCTACCTGTCCCTTCAACCTTTTGTTGTCAGCCAGCATTTAGCTGTTCGGAATTCTCCATCTGGTAGAATGACCCAAGCCTGCCTTCCTGAAGAATGTGCTCTCTTGGTGCTTCTTCTTGTATTATTGTAGTTTTCCATTAGCTTTTACTAATGGACGTAGATGTACAGAAAGTTATAGGAACCCAATGTTCAAAATTAGTATCATTAACTGTGGGACAACTAGACATCATTCGCCTGCAGATGTGATATAAAGTTCAACAGTGAGTCCAAAGCATCCATTTATTTTGACCAATCGTGTTAAATCAGAATCAAAACAAGCTTTTAGATTACATTACTATTTGCATTTGTCAAAACACATAGAACTGTAAATTTAAAAATACGATGCTTACTGTATATAAATTATACCTCAGTAATATGGCTTTAAAAAACCCAAATCTTTAGATATATCTTATTTCATGGGAAATTCTAGGGATAATTAAATGAAAGCATAAGAAAATAGACATATTTAGAATTGGGACAGTCTACATGACTGCTGGCCTGACCTCTTTATAGAGTCAATGTAATGAAGGGGAATTGTCCTAGATAAGATAAAGCTTAAGAGCCATAATAAACATTTTTTTTGCATAAAATGTTGTTAGGTCCTGGTTTCAAAGAAACAGGTACAAATTTTTTTTAGGATAACTATAGATATTTGAATATGAAGTAAGTTTTAGGTGATATTACAGGATTATTGCTGTTTTTGTTACATATAATAGTGGTATTATTAATTGGAGAATTATCCCTGCTCTTTGGAGATACATGTTAAAATATTTAGGGGTGAAGTATCATGATGTTTTCAACTTACTAACAAATGACACAGTTAGGCCAAAAAAAAATGGCAAAATAAAAATGATGATTGAAACTAGGTGGATGGTACGTGGATATTTGTTATATTCTTTTCCTTTCTGCATGTTTGAAATGAGAGTTGAAACTACATCGAAACAAGCAAGGAAGAAGCAGGAGAAAGCTGCTGCTGGATCCACATAGCTGCCCCGCACAGCCTGGTCTACACAGTGATAAATCGTTGAGTACAGAGCCTAACAGCCATCACAAAAATCCCTGTCACTGAAACTGGTGCTTCAGCAACTGCCGCTGCGAAGGAGGAAGGGCCCTGGCCTCTCTTCCATCTTCCGAATCATGGGTGTGATAAACCACACGAATCTAGAACCCTGTCTGTCAGGGACCTCTTACCAGGCAGGTAATGGAAATTAAGCCTCAGAGCCCTTTGTTAGCACAGGCATCTTCCAAGGTGCTTCTGTAACCATCTTTGCAGAAATCAGTTATTTCACCTGTAAATAGTTGAGACTGTTGTCTAACTCGACTCTGATTTTCCGTGTGTCAAGCTTTGCCTTGTGTTGGATGGTACTGGAATGGCCATGGGAAGTCTGGGGATCCAGCTAAGAGGAAGCTGAACTGGGGATACATCTGTGTGGGTGTTTAGTCACTAAGTCGTGTCTGATTCTTTTGCCACACCATAGACTGTCACCCACCAGGGTCCTCTGTCCATGGGATTTCCTAGGGAAGAATAGTGGAATGGGTTGCCATTTCCTTCTCCAGGGGATCTTCCTGACCCAGAGACTGAACTCGGGATTGAATGGCATTGTAGGCAATTCTCTACCACTGACGCCACCAAGGAAAACATGTAGCTGGTGTTTAATGAGATCCACTTTGGTGGTTTGCGTTCATTTGCAAGTTGTTCTGTTGTAAGAATGGTTTCTGTGAAGACCCCTACTGCTCACTGTGACAGCTCTCTGGCTTTATGGTTCCAAGGTGCAGGGCCAGAGGTCACACCACAATGTGAATTCAGAAGCATTCCACAGTGGAGGAGAAAAAAAGGCTGAAATGTACAAAGCCAGAAGCTAGTCTGTGTAATATTCTTCCACTTATCAGATGTATAAAATTGTAAGTGGAGAATTTGGTACTCACTGATGCCCAGTAAAATGGAGGCTTTCTCCTATTAAGAACACGTTCAATAACTGAGCTGACACATTTATGAACATACCAGATATTTTTTAATGGGCATTACAAATCATAGAATTTATCAGTGTTCCATTTGGAGGGCAAAACCCTCAGTAGTACTACAAATAGTGTATCTCGTATGTTTATGCATATCAACTATCAGCAATAGAAATAAAATTTTAATGAACCATGCTGAAAGAAAAATTCAATTATCTTTTTTATTTATTTTCCATAAGATATTACAAAATCTTATCTTATGGAAAAGTGATCAAAGATTGTATAGCACAAAAAAGTTGGAAAAAACTTACAAAGGTATCTTGGGAAGTTGAATAATTATATTTTTCCTGGATATAGTGATGTTTGTGTTATTTTAGCTTTTAAAAAGCTACAGTACATTACGATTTTCCCCCCTCATTCTAAATTACTGTTTGCAATTTTGTGTTCTGTCACTTAAAGAAGCCCTCCACAATTGTATAAGCTTTAGGCAGGAGATGGCAGAGCAAGATGATAGAATACTGGTCTTTATGACACTTAGAAGCCCATGACAGCTCTGGAGGGCCCATGTCCAGACTCTCTTTGTTTAAGGGAGAAATAAATATCTGTCTTGTTTAAGTGACTGTTGTTTTGACTTTTCTGTTATGAGCAACCAGACAGAATCTTAACCTATATGCCCTTTGACTCAGCAGTTCCACTTCCAGGAATTTGTCCTACAGATATACTGGCTCATTTGCAAAAGGATATATGGTCAAGGTCATTAATTACAGCAATAGATGAGAAACAATCTATATGCTCATCAGTGGAGACTGGTTGAATAAATTATGTACATCCATACACTGAAATAATAAGCATTGTATATTAGGAAGAATTCCTTAGGAGAAATTCATACTGACATGAATTCTCTCTGATGTATATATTTTTTAAAATTAATTAATTTATTTTAATTGGAGGCTAATCACTTTAGAATATTGTAGTGGTTTTTGCCATACATTGATGTGAATCAGCCTTGGGTCTGATGTATATTGTTAAGAGAAAAAGTAAGTGCAGAAAAATGTGAGTGCCATGCTATTATTTGTGTTAAAAAAGTACGCCATAGGTTGTCTCTGGGGCAACTGAGTGGCCAAGGAGAGAGAGATTTTTTTCTGTTTCTTCTGAATAATTGTGAACTTTTAATTTATTAAAAAATAAAATAGGAACTGGAAAACGTTCTTGTAATTGATACCTGTACAACAAAATGTTTATTTAAAAAACTCAGATTAAAAAATATAAATAAAAATTCCAAAAGTCACCAATAAATAGAAATGCAATACGCCTGGGTTTCCCAGGACAGCTCCAGTTTATGTCTTTAGTTCTGGTGTAATTACAAATATCATCTCATTTCACTCTGTCCTGGTTTGGGTGCTAAATTGTCTCGTCAACCCATCCATGACATACATCAGACTCCTTAAGTACCTCAACCTGGCCAGTGATGAAACTGGTCCCACCTCTCTGGCTAATGACCCAGATGAAGTAGTTGGCTTCAGTTTAGGGAACTTGACTGAAGAAAAATGTTTTTAGTGAGAAATGTATGTCAGTGAGGTGGGCAATGATCACACTGAGAGAGGCAAGAGAGAATGGAACACACGGAAGGTCTGATCGCTTTTCTTTATCCTCTTGTGCTGATGCTGGGGCATTGCTTAGTGGGAGGAATGGTGGGTGGGTGAACTATGGTGTTATTTCTCTGATGATTTTCTCTCTTCTTGTTGTATTATTGCATGCACACATGTTATATGCACATGTCATGGTTCAACTCTGTAGAACTTACTACATCATACTTCCTATATTATATTTGCAACCTGCCTAGTCTTTCTAGACTGTGAGGATATATATATATATATTCTTTTTCATACTCTTTCTGTTATGATTTATCACAGGATATTGAATATACTTCCCTGTGTAGGAAGGCTCCCCTTCCTCCATACTCCCTCCAGGAGTATAGCTGATTCACAATGGTGTACAGCAAAGTGATTCAGTTATACAAGTACATGTTATCTATTCTCTTTCAAATTTGTCTCCCATTTAGGTTATTGCAGAGTGTTAAGCAGAGTTCTCTGTGCTATATGGTAGGTCCTTGCTGGTTATCTGTTTTAAATAGAGCAGTGTGTACATTTCAATCCCAAACTCCCAATCTATCTCTTCCCCTCTCCCTCCCCCCGATAACCATAGATTTGTTCTCTAACTCAGTGAATCTGTTTCTGTTTTGTAAATAATTTCATTAGTATCATTATTCTTTTTTTTAGATTCTGCATATAAGCAATACCATATGATATTTGTCTTTCACTGTCTGACTTACATCACTTAGTCTGATAACCTCCAGGTCCATTCATGTTGCAGCAAATAGCATTATTTCATTGTTTCTAATGGCTGGGTAATATTCCATTTGTATATATGTGCCGCGTCTTCTTTATCTATTCATCTGCAGATGGACATTTAGGTTGCTTCCATGCCCTGGCTGTTGTAAACAGTGTTGCAATGAACATTGGAGTGCATGTGTCCTTTCAAACCATGTTTTCCTATGGATGCATGCCCAGGAGTGGTGTTACTGGATCATAGTAGTAACTTTACTTTTAGTTTCTTAAGTAACCTTCATACTATTCTCCAAATGCTGGTACCAGTTTACATTCCCACCAACAGTTTAAGAGGGTTCCCTTTTCTCCATAACCTCTCCAGCATTTATTGTTTGCAGACTTTTTGATGATGGCCCTTCTGATTGGTGTAAGGTGATATTTCACTGTAGTTTGGATTTATATTTCTCCAGTAAATAATAATGTTGAGTTTCTTTTCATGTGCCTCTTAGCCATCTGTACGTCTTTAGAGAAATGTCTATTTAAGTCTTCTGCCCATTTTCCAATTGGGTTATTTGCGTTTTTGTTATTGATTTGTGTGAACTGTTTGTATATTTTGCAAATTAAGCTCTTGTTGGTTGTATCATTTGCAAATATTTTCTCCCAGTCTGCAGGCTGTCTTTTAGTTTTGTTTATGGTTTTCTTTGCCGTGCAAAAGCTTATAAGTTTGGTTAGGTCCCATTTGTTTGCTTTTGTTTTTATTTCTATTGCCTTAGGAGACTGACCTAAGAAAACATTGGCACAATTTATGTCAGAAAATGTTTTGCTGATGTTCTCTTCTAGAAATTTTATGGTGTCATGTCTTATATTTAAGTCTTTAAGCCTCAATGATTCAGTCATCTGAGGACCAATCTCTTTTACTGATCATTTTCATCACTCAAAGGTTGTAGCCCCCTTAAATTCACATGTTGAAGCCCTTAACCCACAATGGGATGGTATTTGAAGACAGAACATTGGGGAATAATTAGGGCTAGTTTAGATCGTGAGGGTAGGGCCCTCATGATGGGATTAGTAGTAGCAGTGTTAGTCGCTCAGTCATGTGCAACTCTTTGCGACCCCATGAACTATATAGCCTGCCAGGGTCCTCTGTCCATGGGATTCTCCAGGCAAGAATACTGGAGCAGATTGCCATTTCCTTCTCTAGAGGATCTTCCCAACCCAGAGATTGAACCCGGGTCTCCTGAATTGCAGGTAGATTCTTTACCATCTGAGCTACAGGGAAGATCCCATGATGGGATTGGTGGCCTGCATGAAGAAGCAGCTTGCACACACTGAGGAAAGACCATCTGAGGACATAGCAAGAAGGTGGCTGGTTTCGAGCCAGGAAGTGAGCTCTCCCCAGAAAGCCAACCTGCTGGCCCCCAACCTTGGACTTCTCGGCCTCTATGACGGTGAGAGATAAACTCCTGTTGAGTAAACCACACAGTCCATGGTGTTCCATTTGGCAGCCATGAAGATTAAGACAGGTGGTTTACCTGGCCCTGGTGCAGGGGAGGAGAGCTCCCTCACACTGGTGGCGGAAGACTGCATGGAGGAGGCAGCCTTTGGGGGCTTCCCGAACGAAGACAGGGCGTGCTTTCCAAGCTGCCAGGGCCTCCTCTGGATCTCAGTGCTCCCTTCTCTGCCTGGAGTTTCTTTACAGCATTGCTTCCCACATCATGGGAACATACTCTCCTGGCTACTCAGGTTTTGATAAAGTCTTTAAAAAATTGGATGGGAGAAAGTAAAGTGCTATAATAATTTCTAAATGCTGCAACTACAATGAATGCACAGGTCCTAATTATTCACTTGGACTGTGCCTTGCTCAAAAGAGGCTATGAGTTATGCAGTTACCAGTGAACTATCTGCCAAGCCATCTTCTCTTTTCTCTTTGAGGATGCATATCGAATTCAAGGGACTGTGATGTTCTCTTAGGAAAGGTAATTTTCCAAGAAGTAGCTCAGTCACAAATTTTAGTAGACTCACTGTTATTAGTAAGACATTGCCTTACAGCTGATCGAGACACTGTAAGCTAGAGAAGGGACTATTCCTTTGTGTCAGTACTGCCTTTTTATTTCTTTCTTTTGTTTCTTTTTTCCAAAATTTATTTGTTGTGCTGGGTCTCAGTTGCAGCATGTTGGATCTAGTTCCCTGACTAGGGATCGAATCTGGGCCCACTGCATTGGGAGCATGGAATCTTAGCCACTGGACCACCAGGAAAGTCCTTACCATTGCCTCTTCCTAAATCTGCTTTAAAACTGCAAACATTCTCAAAGGATAACATATTGCTGACTCGCTATCTACTTCTCTATGTAATGATGAAGTCTGACCAGGTGTGGTATGGAGTTGTGTCTGTGTGTATGGTGTATTGGGGGGATGTGGGGTAGGGCTGTTAGAAGGGGCATGGGGTAGAGAAGGGGGCTGAGTGCTCCAAAGCCTCAGAGGTTTGCTTTGGACCCTAGAACAAGGCTCAGAGGCAAGCATGGGGCCCTCTGAAGGTGCTGATTCTGAGTCCTTGTGGCGATAGTCACCATTTCTCCAGACTTGTGTGTCATCAGCCCTTATTGTCCTTTGATAACTGCTTGGCTTTGGGATGCTGTTTTCCAAATGGATGGTGCCTGAGTCCTGCTGGCCTCCCTCTTGGTGCTTAGGACCACAATGATCTCTGGTAAAGAATGAGTGCTTTGGTAGAGGGAGGACGTGGAACGTTAGGGATCCGATGCACTGGGCTTGAACTCCAGTTCTATCACTTATTAGCTGTGTGGCCTTGGGCAAGTCACTTGACCTTACTGAGCCTCAGTTTCTTCATAAGTAACTGGATTGATAATAAAAGCTTCTACCTTATAAAGTAAAAGTGGAAGTGAAAGTCACTCAGTCATGTTCAACTCTTTGCAACCCCATGGACTACACAGTCCACAGAATTCTCCAGGCTATGATCTGGAGTGGGCAGCCTTTCCCTTCTCCAGGGGATCTTCCCAGCCCAGGGATTGAACCCAGGTCTCCTGCATTACAGGCAGATTCTTTACCAGCTGAGCCACAAGGGATAGATGCGCTGAATCAAAACCAATATCATTCTTGACATAACTCTTGGCACATAATAAGCCTTCAGTAAACGTGAGCTATTATTTTTTTTTTTTTTTGTATATTTGCTCATTCTTTTGACAGACTAAAGAAGGTATAAAACCAGTTTGAGTGGGACACTTCCTAGTCATCATTCACAGTCTACCATTCAGCTTGTCACTAGGACAAAAACCAGAGTGAGCTAGCAGGGTCTAGTATGCTGTCAATTGGGGGAGCTTGCCTTTACGTGCCTTTCCCATCCGAGTACCATTGAGATGCCTGGAGTATCCTGTGGATGATGAGCTCTTTGGAATCCTGAACATGCAGGAATAAGGTGAGAGGTCAACCCTGTGAGATTGGAATCTGGAGCTTGTGTTCTAGAAAGTGGGAGTCTGGGGGGGGGGGGCCTCCCCAGAGCAGTCCTTCAGTGAGAGACAGGAAGCTGGGAGTGCCAGGCCAGAGGAGAGTGGTCTGATCATCCTACAAGTCCGTGCTCACTGGTACCCGGCAGCTGTTTTTTGCAGGACAATGAGCTGCTCACCGTTGAGGGCAGTGATGCGGAAAGCCATGCCTGCAGCCTGGGATGGGCCAGACTGAGGCTCAGATTTTAACAAGCAAGAGCAGTGCGCTCTTTGTCTGGAGGCTTGTCACTAACTGTGGAACCTTCCCGAGGCCAAGCACCTCTCTGAGTCTTGGTTTTCTTACCTGTAACATGAGAGCATCAGAGGTTTCTGAGATACCTTCCACTGTTGACGTTCTGTGGCTGGGAGACCGTGAAAGAGGAAGAAACGGTCTCTTGTGCTGGCCTGGCCTTTCTGCATCTCACTGTTTCTCCCCCTTGCCGCTGCCTCTGCATCCCAGGGACTTTCTTGCTGTCACTCAGTGGTCCAGGACACCAACATTTGTGGTCATCTCAGTCACCAGTATTGGCGACATTCTTCTCCTTATCTGCTTCTCCTTGTCCACCTGTGAATATAAACTTCTCACATCTCTTCCTGCCCTGCACTCACAAAAATGGAGCCGTTAGATCATTCATTTGTTCATCCATTCACTGCCTAGGTGCCAGGGCCCAGTGCGAAGGGCCTCGGCTACCGTGGGAGTGAAGCAGGCGTCGTCTGGTGCTTGTGGGTATGGCGGTGGAGGAGGCGGGTCTGATGACAGGGGTAAGGGGGATGGAACAGCCCTAGGAGGGCAGTTCTCAGGAGGGAATTAGATGGGAGAGGGCGCAGGCGGGTCAGATCTCAGGGACCTTTGAGCTGAGACCTCAGCGGTAAGCAGGAGTGAGGCAGGAGAAGAAGCACCTGTATTGGGGAGGAGGAGGGACTGGGGCAGGTGGGGGCCGGATGCAGCTCCAGGAGGGAAGGAGTTCCGGCTTTGGTTTGCCGTGTATCCCAACGTGTGAAGCGGCACTCAATCAAGAGTCGCTGAGTGAAAGCGTAGACCCGTCACACAGCAAAGTTCCTGTGGCCTGGAGGAAACTGGAAGGCCAGTTCTCTGCAGCGCTGTCTTTAGAAGCTCGAAGCAGCTTCTAAAGCAGAAGTTCAGGAGCCAGGTAGGAGGCTCATCAGTTTGGATTCTACCCCCCACCCCCCACCCCAAAGCAGGTGCTGAGACGGAGATCTGGGTGCTGCTAGTTTCTGCCTGGGAAGCACAAGTGAAAGGATGGGAGAAATGAGACAAAAAGAGAGAAAAATAAATAAAGGGTGGGAGAGTGAATGGAAGGGGGTGCTGAATTTCAGCAGGGGACCTCTGAGAATCTCATGAAATCTGCCTCAGCATGGTCTTCCCTGGGGAGGGGATGGGTGGTCATCTGCGCCTCTTACGGAGTGTCCCTGGGGGCAATCAAGTCTGGAACAGTCCAGGCTGCCCTGCTCTGGGCAGCTGAACTCAGAGGAGGCTAGAGGATCCGGGGTTGGCTTTGCAGCACCTCCGAACAAGAGAGAGTAGTGGCTTTAATTACAGTGGTGGTGTTGGACAGGGAGAGAGGTAGGCAGATTTGAGGAACTTTGGGGATGTGATGGTGATAATAGTAAAGAGTCAAACTCTCTTTTTCATTCCACACGTATGTGCTGCAGGGCTCTGGCTTCCTGGGAAGAAGCTGAATTTATCGAGCTTGAATACTAAGGAGCATTCTTGCAGGAACACCTGGGGAAAGGAGGGAACAGCTGCAGGAGAGGGTAGAGGAAAACTACACAGCCTCAGCCAACCCCACAGGGGGCTCTGGAGCAGGACTGAAGACCTTTCACAGGGGGCCCTGGAGCTTTAGAGGGGTCTGGGCTCAGGCCTGGATGCTGGGCCTCCCTCAGTCCAGGGATGTGGGCCAACCTGGGAAGGGCCTGCGTGACTTTGGCCCAGGCAGCTGTCTTCAGAGGAGGCCATTGCTAACACAACATCCATTGCCATTATTGAGTCTTTTGCAGGCCAGGGACGGTTGTGGGTGTTGCATATATAGTAAGCAGTGCACGGGGCCCCGGTGAGGAAGAGACAGCAAACATATAACACTGGGCAGTGAGAAGCGTGGAGCAGAAAACCACACAGGGTGTGCTGAATGATGGCTGGACAGGGAGGGTGAAAGTTGGGCTGGAGGTGATGGAACCTGGAGGATAAAGGCAGCCTGACCCTGACGGTCTGGGGCTGGGCAGCCTCTCCCCACAGGGCAAAGCCCCAAACCTCCACTAGAGCTGCCAGCTGCCCCATCTCTGGGTCACAACTCCCAGCCTTTCTGTAGGAGGTAGGGGCAGTCCCACTTGCATGGGAAGTTTGCCATAGGACCCGCTGCTTTCTTGTTGGCTGGCAGCCTGGTGGTTTTTGAGCTGGGGATGGGTGAGACGGGCAGTGATGATTGGAGGCTGGTGAGTCTTGGCTGCCTCCATCTCCTTCCACCGGAACAGCTGATGCAGTCCCAATGGTTCACGTGGGGAGCAGGGTGGGATGGCAGAGCGGTGGCTGGGCCTGAGGCTGTGTATGTGCGTGTCCCCTCCCACACACGACCCTGCTACCCTCTTCCTCAGCCACCTCACTGGGAAGGGGCCTGTGGAGGGGCATCACGTGGCTGGCTGCTGGGGGCCACGGATGAGGGAGGCCCCCAGGCAGGCCCGCCCTGCCTGCTGCCCTCCCCTTTTCTCCCCAGGCCCTTGTGTTTGCAAAGGAAGGTCGAGTGTCCCCGGGAGTCTGGCTGCAGTCACGGATCATTAGGGCCAGGGGCGCGGCGGCTGGTGGACCGGCGGGCCGGCGAGGGCTCGGGGAGCCAGCCTAGATCACCCTGCTGTCCTAGGACGCAGTGTCCCAGCCAGTGCGTCCCAGCCAGTCCCACCCCTGGAGCCTGAGGCCCCTGGAGAGTGGAAATCTCTCTGCCCTGGCTCTGGCCTGTGGGGCATGTAGCATCCAGCCTGGAAACAAAACAAACCCAACACTGAGTTAGTCGGGGACCAGTCCCTCTGTTTCTGACAGCTCGGGTTGGCTTCCTGGTTATTGCCAGAAAGGAAAACCTGAATTTAGGTTGTGGCTCTCCTAGTCTTTGCCTGAGTGCTCTCACACTACTCAGTCACGCGGAGCCTCAGTGTTCTTATCTGTAAAATGGAGGGATTCAACATGTGCTCGGAATGTTATTTCTGTTTCTAAGGCAAGATCTGTTCTGTGGTCCTCTTTCTGAGCTGCTGTGTGGTTTTCTCTGCCTGCCTGCCTTGGGAAACTGTCATTCCTCAATAGCTGTGTTTCAGGTGAGGCTGTTCACTGTGGAGCTCTGCCTGTTCCTGCCCAGCAGTGGGAATATGACCTAAGCTGAGACTTATGAGTCATTTTCAGGGGCCTGTTCAGATGGTGAGGGAGACAGTCTCCTTTCTCTGGCTTCGCTAGCTGTGTGGATGAGGTAAGTCTGGAACTGTTGGGAACATCTTTGACGCCACATGGAGAGAACCTGCCTGAAAATGGAGCAACACTCCAGGGAGAGCAAAAATAGAAACAGAAGGTCCTAGTGACATAATTTGAACTCCTGCCTAAATATCCAAGCCCAAAGCCCGCCCCACTCTCAGATTTCCCCATTTATTTGTACCCATAAATTCCTTCTTCTGATTATTCCAATTTGAACTGGATTTTTACTGATTGTGGTTGACAGAGTTCTGGCAAATATATCATCCAATAAATACAACAACACCTCAGGGTGATAAGCTAGATTGTTTCTAGAGAAAGTGGTCCAAAGACCAGCATGGGCACCCTCTGGGAGCTTGTTGGAAAGGCAGAATCTCTGGTCTATCCAAGACCTATTGAATAAAAACATGCATTTTAATAGGGGCCCAGGCTATCCATATATACATTGAAGTCTGAGAAGTGTTACTCTATACCAGTAGCCCTCAGCTCTGAACGTACACTTAAAAGTCCCAACACCCAAACCACACCCCAGACCAATTAAATCAGCATTTCTGAGGGTGGATGCTGATATCCTCACTTTTAAAAGTTCTCTGGGAGATAATGTACAGCCGAGGTTGATGATCACTGCTTTGTTCTGATCTGCTTGTTGTTGTTCAGTCCCTAAGTTGTGTCCAACTCTGTGATCCCATGAACGGTAACATGTCAGGCTTCCCTGTTCTTCACTGTCTCCTGGGGTTTGCTCAGACTCGTGTCCATTGCGTCAATGACACCATCCAACCATCTCATCCTCTGTCACCCTCATCTCCTTTTGCGTTCAGTCTTTCCCAGAATCAGGATCTTTTCTAATGAGTCAGCTGTTCACATCAGGTGGCCAAAGTATTGGAGTTTCAACTTCAGCATCAGTCCTTCCAATGAATATTCAGGGTTTATTTGCTTAATAGGAGCTGCAAGTTCTCATGTTAGTGGTTTAGCCTACAGTCAAAGCCTGCTCCTCTTGTGGACACAACAAAGGGACCTTGGTAGTAGTGGGGTCCCTTAGAAATAAAGTGGGAGGTGCCCCACTTCAGTGCCAGGTGCCTAGCAGAGGGGCCAGACTGGGCTTTATCCAACACTCAGAATGCACAGGTACCCCCACGGGGATTTCACCAAATCCTGGAATACTTTCTTTTCTTACTACTGCAAAATAGCTTCTCTTCCTTTGAATTCATAACCCAGAACTACATAAATATCTCTAAGCTTTAAAAATTCAAGTCCCTCTGACACAGGGACTTAACCATAGCACAATCTGAATCCCAAGCTGAACCCAAATATTATGTTTTTATTGAACTGTGAACTACCCCCCAAATATGTTCTGAGTTTTTATTTTCCTTCTAAAAAAATCATCATTGTGGTGAATCAATTCACTCTGGAACTAATCCGGATGCTTTCTAAAATCAGCCAACTAGAAGAAGATGGGGATATCAGAATAATTCTCTGAATTGAACATGAGCAAAATTCTTTGCATTGGAGACTTGACTCTGATTGGTCGCGGTGGGAATTTGGCCTGTGGCCTCATGTTTCCAGTGGCTGGTCAGATGCTGTATTCTCCTGCATTTCTATTTCTTTTTGAGTGAGGCCCTCACCAGGCCTCATGGGCACCTGTGACCGATTGTGTATAGTCCAGGTGGCATTGTTAGGATGTTAGTAGATGGCAGAGATCAGGGTGCATGGAAAAAATGAATAAGAGGGAGGTAGCCTCCTGGGTGAGGGAGAAGAGGGATGGACAGCAGGGTCTGGGGCTGTTTTGTGTTTGTTCTTTATGGTTTTAGCTGCTGGCAAAGAACCCTTTCCTGCCTGGAGCTCCGCTTGGGAGCAGGGAGAGGTATGGGGCGAGCTGGGGGAAAAGAGCTGGAGTCTGGTCTTTCTCTGCTCACCATTGTTAGCAGCTCATTCGGGATTCTAATCAGGGAGAAATACTTTCCTGTCCACTCATTACAGACTCTAACAAGGTCCCCGCTCCAGGTCGCTGCTGCTTTTCTCCTGCAGGGAAAGCGAAGAGCAGCTTGTCGGAGCCTTTGGTAACTCATTGGTGATAACATGTGATTCCCAGCAGCAAGAGGGACCTGGGATGCAGGAGGCAGAGCAGACAGCAGGGAAAAAGATGGAGGAACAGTCTCCTTGGCAGAGGACAAGAAGGCAAAAGCACCCAAGGCTTTGGGGAAACCAAGCCAGACCCTAATGGGCACCTTGAATCTTCTGGGAATCTGGGCCCAGCTCTGTGTGAGGTGCAGACCAGTTCCAGTTGTGTGTGGAAACAGATAGCATCATGACCATTGTTGGCTGGGGAATAAAGGGTTAGCTTTTAACCCTGTGGAGACAGTCTTCAGGACCTCTGCTTTGCCTGTATGCATGGCCCTAGATGCCAATCCTTGAACTGACTCAATGATTTGAAAAATATTTGCATGCCATGATTTCCAGCTCAGAACCTGTCAACGGTTCCCTAATTCTCATCTTACATCAAAACTTTATTACTTGCCTATCAAGGTTCTCCATAAAATCTGGCCTTGTTTTTTAGTCACTAAGTCATGTCTTTTGCAATCCCATGGACTGTAGCCCTCCAGGCTCCTCTATCCATGGGATCTCCCAGGCAAGAATACAGGAGTGAGTTGCTATTTCCTTCTCCAGGGGATCTTCCCAACACAGGGATCAAACCCGCATCTCCTGCACTGGTGGCAGATTCTTTACCACTGAGCCACCAGCCAAAGCCCTTTCCATAAAATACCCCACTCAAACTAGCTGTATTTCAAGTATTTCTCCCATACCAAATCCTCTGTTTCAAACTCTTGAAGACTTAGTCTCTTCCACATCCCATAAAAATTGTTAATTTTACTTTCTTCTGAGTTGTCCTTCCTTCCTGTTCAAGTTCTATCCATTTACCAAAGCTTAACCAAATAGTTATTTATTGTCTGTAAATCCTTTCATGATTATGCAAGAGGATGCCTACAACATGGCTTTAAATGGGGATCTGACAGATTTGGCCCACCTCTTTCTATAAAGTTTCACTGGGACCCAGCCATGCTCACACCCTTACTTAGCTGTTTTGTACTTTATCAAAAGAGTTGAATAGTTCTAACAGGGAGCATATGACCCACAAAGCCTAAAAGATTTACTATTTTTCCCTTTTCAAAAAAACTTGAACTGTAAAGTTTATAACTTGGATTTATGTTTCCTTAAATTCTTTCAAAAAGCCTTTCCAGATGATTCTTTTTTCTTCCTCTCCTTATCTGTACTCTTCCCATCTTCTCTCGCTCTGATCTTCCATCACGTTTTATGTCTTTGCGTCTTGTGACGTGTTTCTCTTCTTTAAAACTGAAACGGTCATATGTTTAAATGTTTGCTCTGGCATTTCTCTGGTGTCCAGTGGTTAAACCTGTGCTTCTGCTGCAGAGGGCATGGATTTGATTCCTGGTTGGGGAACTAAGATCCGGCATGTTACATGGAGTGGCAAATATGTAAATAAATACCCGTTCTGTATAATCTCTAGTCTGTAGTCCCTTTGCAGGCAGAATCTCTTCAGACCCATCCCTGCAACCCCTCAACTCTTTTTTAAACTTGTATTTATTTGTAATTGAAGGATCATTGCTTTACCATACTATGTTGGTTTCTGCCATACATCAACATGCATCAGCCATAAGTATAGAGATGTCCCCTCCCTCTTGAACTTCACTCCCACCTCCCACCCCATCCCGCCCCTCTAGGTGGTCACAGAGCCTGGTCCGAGTTCCCTGAGTCGTACAGCAAATTCCCACTGGCTATCTGTTTTACATATGGTAGTGTGTGTGCTTTCCTGCTACTCTCTCCATTCGTTCCACCCTCTCCATCTCCCCTGCAACCCCTCAGCTCTTAGCACAGAGCTCAATAAATGGGGAAAAACCTTGTTGGTTGCATAGTCTGCCATGGCTCCTGATGGCCTCCTTGAAATTGCCACAAGGGGCGTCAACAGTTTCAGCCAGTTCTGTATGGGGTTGCAGCATCATGAAGATCTGTGTTCCTTGTGGGCTAAGGCTATCTAATCCTGCCTTCGAACTCAGAGCCAGATCCTGCATCTTCAGTAGTAAGACCACTGTTTCATGGAGGGCGGGATGCCCTGCAACTTTGGGGACAAATTACAGGATGTTGCTGATCCTGGTTCATTTCAATCCCTCTTGTCTTTTCTAACAGGCAGTTCTATGGAGATGTCTGAGAAAAACAAAAGCTTCCTATCTTTCAATCTTTGTTATACAAAGTTACAGTGAAATCCTGATAGGCAGAATAAGATGTCCATGTCCTAATCTCTGGAAGCTGTAACTATGTTACTTTACAATGGGAGTTGGAAGATATGATTGGTGGTTGGTGGTTTAGTCCCTAAATTGTGTCTGACTCTTGTGTTTTGGGATAGTTATTATCTTGGATTATGTGCCTGTTCTGCACATTTTGTATAAATGGAATCATACAATGTATGATTCCATTCTGATTGGGTCCAATTTATTAAACCAAGTCCTTAAAAGTAGAACCGGCAGGGAGGAGAGTGGGTCAGAGAGCTGTGACATGAGAAGACTCCATCCATTGTTGCTATCTTTGAAGATGAAGGTAGGGGCCATGAGCCAAGGAGTAAGGGCAACCACTAGAATCTGGGAAAATAAGGAATAGATTTCCCCCAGAACTTCCGGAAAGGAAGGCAGCCCCGGCGCCACACCACACCACACCACTTTGTAGCTTCCTGAGACCCAGGTCAGACTTCTGACCTCTAGAACAGTCAGATAACATGTCTGTACTGCTGAAGACACTACATTTCTGATCATTTATTTATAGGAGCAGTAGAAATACAAATACCCCCATTTTTTTTTTTTTTTTAGCCAATCATGACCCTTGCCACTTACACAAAATAGTTCAGTGACTCAGGAAGGCAGACTGGGGAGGTAGAGGCCAGATGGTATTTGTCTCTCCATTCTAGAAAAGAAGCAGTGTTGTCTAGAGTCCTGGAGCTAAAGCTAGCCTGGTTGTCTTAGAAATCGTTACCTTTAACCCTAGGACTTGAATTAAACTGGGGAAATGTGTATGGTCTTTTGCTGGCAGTCTGTTTGAGGAAGACATGGACTGCTTGTGTGGAGTTTTTGTTGCAGGTGTAGAGTGTACATGCTTCAGGTTTTTAGCACCAGTAGGTAGAACTCTGGTCCTCAGAGAATCAGGAGCCCCAAAGTTCAGGGCCTGGGGTGATTTTCCCTGGGCATTACTTTGGTTGGTTATCAAAACCGTTGGATGAACTCTGTATCAGTTACCTATTGACATAATAATGCTACGTAAAAAACTGTCCCTCTCCCCAAACCTTGCTGAGTTAAAACAATAACCATTTATCATCGCTTATAAACCGTTTAGATTTATGGATTGGCTGCACAGCTCTGCTGGTCTTGGCTGGGCGCAACTGGGCTCAGCATCTGTGGTCAGGTTGACTGGAGGCTGATTGGTCCAGAATGACCTCAGCTGGGGAGACTTGGCTCTTCTCCACCTGCTCTCTCTCCCCTACCTCCAGAAGACTAGCTGATCTTCACCTGGGGCTGGGGGAGTGGTAGGAGGGGAGTAGAGAGGCCTCTTGGGGCCCAACTTGGAGCTGAAATGTTGTGGCCCACGTTCTATTGATTAGAGAAAGTTACAAGGCAGCCTAGATTCAAAGAACAGGGAAATAGATTTAACTTTTTCTTAAAAAAAATAAAAAACAGAAAACTTTTCATTTGTATTGGGGTATAGCTGATTAGTGACTGAACAACAAAGAGGAAATCAGACCAGTCAATCGTACAGGAAGTCAACTCTGAATATTCATTGGAAGGACTGTTGCTGAAGCTCCAATACTTTGGCCACCTGATTTTGTGAAGAGCTGACTTCGCATCATTGGAAAAGACCCTGATGCTGGGAAAGATTGAAGGAGAAAGAAGGGGGCGGCAGAGGATGAGATGGTTAGATAGCATCACTGACTCAATGTACATGACCCTGAGCAAACTCTGGGAGACAGTGGATAACAGAGGAGTCTGGCGTGCTATATTCCATGAAGTTGCGAAGAGTTAAACACGACTTAGCGACTGAATAACAACAGCAACAGCAGCCGATAAATAGCTGATGAACAATGTTGTAACAGTTTCAGGTGAACAGTGAAGGGACTCAGCCGTGCATATACACGTATCCATTCCCCTTCTAACTCCCCTCCCATCCAGGCTGCCGCATAACCTTAAGCAGAGTTCCATGTGCTACACTGTAGGTCCTTGTTAAAGATTTAACTTTTTGATGAGAGGAACTATCACGTTGCAAGTGATTTGGGAAAGATGGAGAATTAGGGCCATCTTTGCAGTCAGTTTGCCCCAGACTCTCTAGGAAGGAAAACATGCCCTTCATCCCAACTAGCTCCAGTCCTCTCCTGGCTGGGGGAGTCATGGGAGCCTCTGGATCCCGTCCCCTGTTCACTCCACACCCCCCTCTCAAAGAAAGCCACAGTGTGCCCATGAACGGCCAGCTGTCAGCCCCTCCCTTCCCTGTCTCTCTGCCGCAAGCCTGAGGGATGTCGTGGGTGAGACCAGCCGGCTTGATGAATGCCAGACTCTGTAAGCCCTCCCCTGGCCTCTGTCACAGCATCAGCGTGAAATGAACTTGCTAATACTCTGAGAGCCACAAACCTTTTCCTCTTCCCCAGCACAACGCATCGAATCGATCTGGCTGGGTGAGCCGCAACAAACCCTACAGAAAAAGGCTTCAGCAAATTTAGAGCCTCGTTCAGGGTCTTGATTCACCATAAACTAAGTTGCCGGCAGCAGGCATTGACACGTTTTCTACTGCGGTTGATACCGGGATTTATCGACTTGCCGTAAGATGTTGATATTGACCAGGACTGAGTTCCAAATGAAAAGGCCTATGGCAGTATATCTTTATTGCTCAGATAATCCTCGGATTTGTTAATCCTACCTTGTCCCACTCAATACTGTAGCAGAAATTCTTTGGGAACGGAGAGACCATCACTTAGACACAACAAGACTCTCTTTGCCTACAAGGCCTCCTGAAATGGGGCTGGAGGTACAAGCAGCGTGTTGGGAACATAACCCGTGTGGGCAGATCTATTCATGCCAGCACCCGAAACCATAATACCTTTAACGTTTTAGAGACCCAGCTCTCTCCTCTTGGAAGACAGCCCAGGACAAAACACAACAGGACTTGGCATGGACCCGTTCATGAAGAGTGTCCACTTCCCTTTCCCCACTGGTCCACTTCAGGGCCTCAGGCTGGCCTACCTCCCACCCAGGCTAGTGGAGTCCAGTCCCAGGGGACACTATGATGTCACCCTTAGTGCTGGCTCCTGACAGTGAAATTAATGTGACATTTGGTTCTGGCTAATTTCAAGGCCCACTAGGAACACAGAGAAAGGAGGGACAATTTATTACTTGCTAGTATATTTTCTCATTGTAATACAGTTTGCAGCCCTCACTTTAAGGGAGGGTATGCTTGCAATAGAGTCATATATGGTGACTTTGGAGTTATTTTGGATATCAGGGACCCTGGGGAAACCAGCAGGGAGCAGAATGAACAGGGCCAAGGGAGCAACTCAGAGTGGCTGGGCCAGGGGGCAAGGCAGAGAGGCAGACTTTTACAACTCAGCTCCCTTACCCAGCTCTGTTTCCCTTTATTGTCTCTAAGGGTCTGTTCAAAGACGAAGATGGAGGCCAGTGGGGAGAGGCCAAGGGAGACAGAGTCTCAGGAAGATGGAGAATTCACAGACATGTTTTCCCCTGCGTCAGGTGAGCAGGTTCAGGGTGACCTGGACGCTGGTCCATGTGAGCATCCTGCTCTGTTCTCTCTTCTAAGGCTTTCATTGTCATTAGCAGTGCAATCTCTACTAGCCCTCCTGGCATGCTGCCTTAGAGAGGGGAGGAACTGATCACAACATCACTTGCATCCCAAAGAGCTACGAACAGAGACTGAGAGTGCTGGCTTGGCTGCCAGACAGTTTTTGGTTTGAAATCTGGCTTCTGCACTTATCAGCTGGGTGACCTTGGGCAGAACCATGACAGACAGTGTTTATTGCCTCCTTTTCTTCTTTGCCAGGGGAATATTAAGTTTGTTTAGGTATCAGTTCCCATGATCTCTGGGAGGTGGGCCCAGGTCCTGATCTTAGAGTAAACAAGTGATCAGTTCTGGCCAGCGAGATGAAGAGGGAACATGTTGGGGATAGTTCTGGCATTTTCACTCCCTGATATGAGGAGGCAGACAAAGAGTATCTCTCTATTCTGTCTGACACCTGCTTTCTTCTTGATGTGAAGCTGGTGGGTGGGTGGGATCTCCCTGTTCATACTACCCTCCTGCTTCCTACAGTGGAAATTCATTGACTAATGATGTGGCTTTGGCAGACATTTTACTACCAGGAGGCCAAGAAAATGTGGGGACACTTATTTGGGGTCCTGCCACCAAAGAGCAGGCTTCCCAGATGGCGCTAGTGGTAAAGTTGCAGGAGATGCAGTTGAAGTGGGTTTGATCCCTGAGTCAGGAAGATCCCCTGGAAAAGAGCATGGCAACCCACTCTAGTATTTGTGCCTGGAGAATTCCATGGACAGAGGAGCCTGGCAGGCTACAGTCCACAGAGCTGCAAAGGGTTGGACATGACTGAAGTGACTTAGCATGCACACATGGCTAATAATGCTAAATATTTCTTTGACAGCCATATATCCTCTTCAATGAAGTGTTTATTTCAGTCCTTTGCCCATTTTTAGATTGTGTTATTTGTTTTCCCATTGTTGAATTTTGAGAATTCTTTGCTTATTCTGGATACAAGTCCTTTGTTGGATATAGGATTTGAAAATATTTTCTTCTAGTCTGTAGTTTGTCTTTTCATTCTCTTGATAGTGTCTTTTGCAGACCAGAGTTTCTAGTTTTGAAGGAATCTGATTTTCAATATTTTTCTTTTATGCATTTATACTTTTGGCGTCATATCTAAGAATGTTGTGCCTAACTTCAGATCTCAAAGATTTTTCCTATGCCTTTGGTGAAGTTTTGTAGTTTTATTTTTTTTTTCTTTTTAAATATAGATCTGTTTTATTGTAGTTGACTTACAGTGTTTCATCTGCACAGCAAGGTGATTCAGTTATACAAATAAACATATATTATTTTTGAAATTATTTTCCATCATATGTTATTACAAGATATTGACTATAGTTCCCTGTGCTATACAGTAAACCTTTGTTGCTTGTTGCACATCTATGTTTTAATTAGAAATCTAGCATTCTATTCATACTAAGTCAAACATGTTAATCTTCTCTGTATTGTTCCAATTTTAGTATATGTCCTGCTGAAGTGAGCCCAGTAGTTTTATATTTAGATATATGATCCAGTTAATTTTTTTACATGGTGTGAAGTTTTTTTTAGTGTGGTTGTGTTTTACATGATTGTTGCAGTACCATTTGCTGAAAACACTGTCCTTTCTTCCACTGAATGGCTTTTGCACCTTTGTTTAAAAAAAATGAGTTTGCCATGTTTCTGTGAGGCTGTTTCTGGACTCTATTCTAATTCATTGATATGTATATGTCTATTTCTTTGCTAATTCCATGTCTTGACTACTATAATTTTATCAAAATTCGGGTAGTGTGACTCTTCCAATCTTACAAGAGTCTGCCTGCAGTGTGGGAGATGGATTTGATCCCTCGGTTGGGGAGATCCCCTGGAGAAGGAAATGGAAACCCACTCCAGTGTTCTTGCCTGGAAAATCTCACAGATGGAGGAGCCTGGCAGGCTGCAGTCTATGGGGTCACAAAGAGTTGGATACGATTGAGCAACTTCACTTTCTATAGAGTGAATGGTTTAAATAACAAACATTTAGTTTTCAGTTCTGGAGGTTGGAAGTTTGAGATCAAGGACTCAACATGGCTGGGTCCTGGTGAGAGCCCCCCCTCTTGGTTCATAGTTGATTGCCTTCTTGCTATATTCTCCACGTGGAAGAAAGAAAAGAGAGGAAGAATGATCTCTCTTGTCTCTTCATGGAAGGGCAGTAATTCCATTATGGGGCTCCACTCTCATGACCTAATTACCTCCCTAAATCTCCATCTCCAGATACCATTGTGTTGAGGATTAGGGTTTTAGCATATGAATTTTAGGAGTACATAAACATTCAGTCCATAACACTGTTCTAGTTTCTTTGCTTTTCCATGTGAATTTTAAAGTTAACTTGCCCAAATCTATAGAAAAAATCCTGGCTGGAACTTTGATTGAAATTATATGAATCTTTAGATCTATTAGGAAAAAATGAATATCTTTACTACATTGAATTTTCCAGTCCATGAACATGGTATATCTTGCCACTTCAGTCAGTTCAGTCATTCAGTCATGTCTGACTCTTTGTGACCTCATGATTGCCATTTATTTAGGCCGAATTTGATTCTTTCATCAGCATTTTGTAGTTTTTTAAGCACACATATCCTTTGTATAGATTTTTAGATTTATGCCTAAGTATTTCATGTTTCTTGAAATATGAAAATGGTATGTAATTTTCAATTCAGTTCAGTCGCTCAGCAGTGTCTGTCTCTTTGCAACCCCATGGACCACAGCATAACAGGCTTCCCTATCCATTGCCAACTCCCAGAGCTTGCTCAAACTCATGTCCATTGAGTTGGTGATGCCATCCAACCATCTCATCCTCTGTCATCCCCTTCTCCTCCTGCCTCCAATGTCTAAAACTCTGATTTTTGTGTGTTGACCTGGTGACCTGTGACCTTGTTAAACTTATTGTTTCTAGGAATTTTGTTGTTATTGTTATTGATTTCTCAGGATTGTATACTTAGAAAATTAAGTTGTTTGTGAAGAAAGATGTTTTTATTTTTTCCTTTTCAATCAGTATTTTATTGTTTTTCTTGCCTAATTACACTAACTACAATTTCCAGTATGATGTTGATTAGACTGGTGAGAGAATATCTTCCTCCTTGAAGGAGAAGAATTCAGTCTTTGACCATAAAGTATGACGTTAGCTGTAGGCTGTAGGTTTCTTGTAGATGTCCTTTGTTAGGTTGAGAAGGTTCCCTTATATTCCTAATTTACTGGGATAAAAAAAAAAAAGATTATATACTGAATTTTGTCCAATGCTTTTCTCCATCAACTGGTATGATCATGAGATTTTTCTTCTTAGAATGTTGATTTAGGGGATTGCGTGGATTAACTTTCAAATATCAATCCATCTTTGAATTTCCAGGATAAACTTCACTTGTTTGAAGTGTATTATTATTTCTATATTCTCCTGAACTTAATTTGCTAATATATTTGGAATATTTGTGTCTGTGTTCATGAGAGATATTGTTTCCAGTTTTCTTTTTTACTCTCTTCTCTCTTTTTTTGAGACAGGGAGTACTGTGTTTGATTTTTGGTGTCAGGGTAATGCTAACTTCATAAATTGAGACATAGTGTTCCCTCCTATTTTCTGGAAGTTATTGTCTGGAACTGGATTATTTCTTCTTTAAAAGGTAGAATTTGCCAGTGAAATAATCTAGTCCTGTGGGTTATTTTGGGGGAAAGATTTTAAATATTATAAATTCTTTAATAGTTACTATTTGGGTTATTTATTTCATCTTGGGAGAGTTTGAGTAGTTTGTGGTTTTTGAAGAATTGGTTATTTTATCTAAGTTGTCAAATATATATGTGGATAATTGTTTGTAGTGTTCCTTTACTATAATTTTAATGTCTGTGGGGTTTATAGTGATAACCCCTTTAAAAATTTCTATATTGATAATTTGTATTCTTTTTTTTCAGTTTTATTCCTCTTTTTATATAACCAGCTTTTCTTTGTATGAATTTCCTTTATTTTTTTCTGTTTTCAACTTCACTGATTTCTTCAATCTTTATTGTTTCTTTTCTTTTGCTTGATTTCTGTTTATATTATTCTTCTAATTTCTTAGAGTAGAAACTTAGATGATTGACTTGAAACCTTGATTGTTTTCTAATATAATCACTTAATGCTATAAATTTCTCTTGAACTATGGCCTTAAGCTATATCTCACAAATTTTGATGTGTTGTGTTTTCTTTTTTGTTTGGTTAAAAATATTTTCCAATTTCCCTTGAGACTCTTCTTTGGCCTATGGATTATTTAGAAGTTTATTGTTTAATTTCCAAGTACTTGGATATTTTCCTGTTATTTTTCTGTTCTTAATATATTTAATTCTTTATGGTCAGAGAACATCATTTAAATAGTTTCAGTTCTTTTAGATTTGCTGGCTTATTTCATCATCCATGATTTGGTCTATATTTGTGAATGTTCCAAGAATGTGTATTCTGCTATTCTTGAGCAGAGTGCTGTATTGAGAAGGGTGAATATTCTTCTATTGTGGGGTGAAGTGCTGTGTAAATGTCAATTATTGTAGATCTAGTCTGATGATGTTGTTTAGTTCTTTTATATTCTTGTTGGTTTTCTGTTTACAGGTTTTATTACTAAGAGTGTTGAAGTCTCCAGCTATGATTATAGAGCTTCCTACTTTTCCTTTCAGTTCTTATCAGTTTTGGCTTTGTGTATTTTGAAGCTCTCTTGTTAGATACACACTTAGAATTGCTATTTCTTCTGGTGGATGACTGTCAGTAATTTTCTCATCTCTGAAATATTTTTTGTCTGATATTGATATAATAGTATGACCTTTGTATAGTGTTTGCATTGTATGTCTTTCCTTTTCTTTTTCTTTTTAATAAGGTTCTTGTACGTAGCACATAGATGTGTTATGGTTTTAAAAATGTATTCTGACAATATTTGCCTTTTAACTGGTATGTTTAGATCATTTTTAATTAATGTAATTATTTGTAAGTTTTGATTTAGGTCTACCATTTTATTATCTGTTTTCCAGATTGTACGGCCTTTTTGTTCCTCTGATTCCTTTTTCTATTTTATTTTATTTTGGACTTTTATTTTGTATTTAGTTTACAGCAATTTGATTATGATGCATTTGGGCATGGATTTCTCTGGGTTTATCCATTTTTGGATTTACTGAGCTTCTTGAATTTATATGTTTATTTCTTTTTTCTATTTAGACAATTTAAAGTGTTTCCCTTACATTTCTTTATTTTTGAGTCTACCTCTTTGTGCTTTATTTTTCGTGCTTGCTTTAGGGGTTACAATATACAGTCTTAACTTTTCACAAACTACTTAGAGGCAGTGTTTTCCCCCTTCAGTTGGGATGGAGGAATCCTGCCACATCAGCCCCTCTAGTCTCGTGATTTTAGGTTGTGATTCTCTGTGTAGTGTATCTGCATACCCTACAAGCCTCACCAGATGGTGTTACAATTCTGCCTTTAGTCATCAAATATATTTTAAAGACCTGAAGAGATGAAGAATAGCTGATTATACCTAACCAGATATTTACCCTTTCTGAGGCTCTTCCTTCATTCTGATGTTCCAAATTTTTCTTCTGGTGTTACTTTCCTCTGTCTGAGAAATATCATGGAACAATTCTTCTAGAGCGTATCAGCTGGCATCTTAGTTTCTCTTCATCTGAGGAGGTCTTTATCTTAAATTCTGAAGGATAATTTTTGATGAGTGTGAAATCCCAGTTGATAGTGCTTTATTTTCAGCACCTTAAAAATGGTATGCCACTTCCTTCTGGTTTCCATGGTTTCTAAAGACAAATCTACAGTCACTGAATCACTCTTCTCCTATAGCTACTGTTCCCCTAACTGTTTTTCTCTGGTTGCCTTCAAGACTTTTGTTTTGTATTACAGCAATTTGCTTCTGATGCACTTGGGCATAGATTTCTTTGGGTTTATCCTTTTTTGAATTTGCTGAGCTTCTTGACTTTGTATGTTTATTTCTTTTTTCCAGGTTGAGGGGTTTTCAGCCATTATTTCTTCAAAAAATTTTCAGCAGCATACTGTTTTTTCTCTCTGGGATTCTATTAACACAAAAGGCTCTATTCATTTTTTTTCATTTTATTTATCTTTGTTCTTCATTTTGAATGAATTTATTCATCTGCCAGTTGGTTGATGCTTTCCTATGTATTATCTATTCTGCCATTGAACTAATTGAGGCCTCAATTTAAAGGCCTCCCTTTAAAGGAAAAATACTGTTTCTTGGACTCCTCGAGTTGATTTAAGTTACTTTTATCATTTTGTTCTATAAATATGTGTTGAAGACAACTAGGTTCAGATTCTTATGCTTACAATGTTTAAACAACTATAAAACAAAATTAAATTTATACATCAAATGCAAACAAAAGTACAACTCAAAACAATGTAAACCAATATCATTTATTTAATGTGACTGATGATGTTTGTCGAAACTAAAGGGCTGTTCATACTGTGAATTGTGGTGGATGACTGTGATGCAGATTCTTTAGTCACATCACTGCTCCCTCGTGCTGAGTCATGACTCAGTTCTCTCACTCATTTCTCTATTTAACCATTGCTCCACTCTGACGCTTCCTTTTGTACAGTGTGATGTGACGTTACTTGGCCCATCTTCAACTCAAAGCAACATTTACATATTAAGTGTCTCTGTCTCTGTTGGTCTGTATCTCTCTTTTTTGTTACTAGCCCAAGAGGTCACTGATGCCAACATTTGTGCAAATGGCATCAAAGTTTGATACTGAACTTTCCCAGCAGGATTTAGTTATGAGGTAATCAACCAGATGATCTGGAATGTATTAATATCATAATTTTACTCTTACTACCCAATTGAGAACTTGTACATTAAAAAATGTAGTTTTAGAAAATTCTTTAGACCCAGAAAATGTGTTTGTGAATCCTCATTGAGAAGCATTGGAATATTATTTAATAGAATCATTATAGTGGTAAAAAAAAACCTGCCTGCCAATGCGGAAAACTTCAGAGATGCGGGTTTGACCCCTGAGTCAGGAAGATAACCTGGAGGAGGGCATGGCAACCCACTCTAGTATTCTTGCCTGGAGAATCCCCATGGATAGAGGAGCGTGGTGGGCTACAGTCCACAGAGTTGCAGAGAGTCAGACACAATCGCACCAACTTAGCATGCACGCATTACTTCACATTGAGGAAAATGAGGCTTGGTGAGAGAGGTTAAGTAACTTGGCCAAGGTCTAATAGCTGATACAGGGCAGGTTCTGGATATGCTGGGAGCAGTTAAGTCTGTCTCCAGAGCCTCCACTCATAGCTGTGACTCAGTCAAGCCTACTGTTTTTCCATAAAAGCTCATGCCTTCATCCGTTTTTTTCAAAGTGGGCAGAGGCTACCATCTGTGAGGCAGAGGAACCATCCAGATTGCCTCACAGTCTCCCTTCACTCCTTTGATCTAAGTCCCTATGTTCCCCTATCTGGAAGGAAGACTTGCTTTATTATGCCCTCAAGATAAGGAAGAGTACAAGGAACCTAGAAACGTATTCATTTTATTCCTTTGAATTCTTTTTATGTCCTGTTACTGCACCGAAAGGCATTTTCCTATAGGTATCATCAGGCCCATGTTGATGTCCCCTCTGAGAAGCCTCTTTATCTTCTCAGACATGGTTAATCATTCCCTTTTCTCTTCAACATATAATTCTCTGCTCACAGGCCAAATGTAGCACTTTATACATTGGATCACCTTAATTTTCTTCCCCTAAACTGTGAGCACCTTGGGGACAAGGAACTCATCTTCCTCATCTTTGCAGTGCTGCTTGAAGAGCCCCAACACAGTTCAATACACGTTTGCAGAGTTCAGTTATGTCATGAGCTATTAACCAGCCATATGTTAAATAAAACTCATCTATGGATTTTCTCCCTGATCATTTTCCTCTTTTCCTCTCTTCTCCATCACAGAAAGGGATGTCACATCCCCCTTACTGTAAACTAGGGCTTCCTTTACTAGGAAGGTAAAGAATCTGCCTGCCAATGCAGGAAATGTAAGAGACGTGGGTTTGATCCCTGGGTCAGGAAGATTCCCTGGAAGAAGGCATGGCAACCCACTCTGGTATTCTTGACTGGAGAATGCCATGAACAGAGGAGCCTGGCAGACTACGGTCTATAAGGTCGCAAAGAGTCAGACATGACTGAAGTGACTTAGCACGCACTGTAAACTACCTTCATCTCTTGCCCGAACAACAGCAACTGCCTCTGGTGGGTTTACCCACATCCACTCCAGTCCATAGGAATCTCTGACTACCAAGTTTCCCTCTGTCGTTTCTCCTTCTACATGTTTTTCTGCTTCTTTCTCTTCTTTCTTCAGCTTGCCTTTCCTTTCTCCTTTTCAGACCATGCATTATTTATCTGTTGCTGTGTAACCAATTACCCCAAAACTTACTGCCTTAAAACATCATTTATTATATCAACAGTTCTCAGGTTAGGCATCCTGGTGGAGCTTAGCTGGGTCTTCTTCTTCTCGTAGGATGTAATCAAAGATGCTAGCCAGAGTTGTGGTCACCTCAAGGCTCAGCTAGGGAAGGATCTAAGCTCAGCACATGGCTGTTGGTAGGAATCAGTTCCTAGACAGTTACTGGACCTCAGCTCCTTGCTGGCTGGTGGCAGGAAGCAGTCCTTTACTCTGGGCCATCTGTGCTGCATAGGGCAGCTCATAAGATGTGGCGCTTATTATCAGAGCAAGCAAGTGTGAAGAGCCAGAGAGAAAGGGAGCAATATGGAAATTGTAGCTTTTTATAACTTAATCTCAAGAAGCGACATCACTTTTCCCATTATCTGTCTGTAAGAAACAAGTCATTAGGTCCAGCCCACAATCAAGGGGAGGGGATCATATATGGACATGAATGCCAGGAGGTGCAGACCACCGGGGATGCTTTGAGCAGTAGCTGACCACAGAGCAGACCACAGGCTGTGAAACGTGGCTGCCCCTCGACCCTCACATTCACACATAAACCCACAGCATCATGGAGAGACACAGTTCTTTCTCATGGTCCTAGTTCTAGATTTCCTAAAGAGAGGTCTCTGATTGGCTAGCTTAGGTCATGTACTCACTCTTGGTTCAGTCTACTGTGGCCAGGGTAGCTGAGTTAGGCTGAATCAAGTTGGCTGCTGGGAGTCCACTAGGTCATGTGGGCTGAAGGTGGGAGAGGAAAAAGGGGCTCGGTGGTTCAACTGTGGACTGCCAGCAAGCATCCACTAGAGACATCAGGCTCTATAATCATCCTTCTTGCCTTCCCCAACTCCCTAGCTTAAACAGCATCTAAACAGGAGAGGACGTGGGTGTACATGGACTCTGGGGGATGCGGTGTTACAGATGCCCCAGGTAGGTCCCAGACAAGGGTGCTTCTGCCTGGGGTCACACAGGCCAGTAGAGTGAGACTGAGTTTGGTTTAGAAGCAAAGGTAAATGTGATTCTTCCTTGGTGGTCCAGTAGTTAAGACTCTGCTTCCACTGCAAGGGATACGACGTGGCATGGCCAAGAAAGCAAAATAAAATAAAAATAGGGCAATTGCTCTCCCCTTTCCCTAGGGGCCAGGCCATGAGTGGTATTGCTTTATAGGGCTCTCGGCAGCAGGGAGGGAGGTGGGGTTCTTGCGAGGCGGCCGCAGCTATGCAGTATAGCTGTAGCTATACCCGCCTGCTCGCGGCTCCTGGCAGTCCCAGGTGCAGAGTGTTGTCACGCGGCCCGCCACCGCCATCTTGAATCACAGTGTTGTGAGCAGCGCTCCTGCACACGGCCTGCTGAGCTGAGGTGTCTGTTTGGCCCTGGGAACTCTGGTTTGAAAAGTGGGGTTGGAGGCCGCTGTACACGGCACCCTATGAGCAAATGGAACTAGACTAAGCACCAAGGGGAAAAAAGGTTAGACTTTTTTATTGCCAGATTCTGTTTTTACATCCCAGGAATTGTCAATGGGCTTTGCCAGTGACAACAGAACATTCTGGAAGGTCCTCAGAAAGAGAAATGGAGACCATTGTCTTTATGTTGCAAGATAAACTCCTGGCTTTGGAGAAGTTGGCATGTCCCCACTGGGCTGGGGTCTCTTGGGTCAGAGGAGTGAAAAAAGGAAGGCAGGACAGATTCAGAGAAGTGCATCCTTTTGAAATGTCTTGGATGGAATCCCTTCTCCATTCCTGTGTATTGGGCCCTTAGGAATGTGACTTGTGGCAGGGGCATGATCCTTCACAGGGTAAGTGACACCTGCTTAATTTTAGGACATGAGCAAAGTCTGCCTTGAGCTGGGGCACTTAGAATGCTTTGTCCCTGGCCCTGTTCTTCCCCCCACCTACTGTTTCCAATGGGCTATGATGATCATCAGGCTTCCCAGGTGGCTCGGTGGTAAAGAATCTGCCTGCCAATGCAGGAGATGCAAGAGACATGGATTCAGTCCCTGGGTGGGGAAGATCCCTTGGAGGAAGAAATAGCAACCCCCTCCAGTATTCTTGCCTAGGAAAATCCCATGGGCAGAGGAACCTGGTGGGCTATAGTCCATGGGGTCACAAAGAGACACAACTGGGCACACACAGTTTCAAGCTGATGGTGATCATATCCAGAAGGGAGCCCTTGAAAATGCCCTCTGATGGGTCCCTGAACCTTCTCTCTGGCCCCAGGGCTGTACTTTCTGTCTCTCTCCAGACCCTGTGGCCGGGATGAGACATAGGATGCGCTCTCTGTCCTCAATAGCTCAGAGTAGTATGGGCAACTCCTCAGCTTGGGTCTAGGGAGCCTTTATGTCTTTTATGTTTAAAAAGTTGAGGTGAAATTCATATAGCGTGTACATGCGTGCTCAGTCATGTCCGACTCTCTGCGACTCCAAGGGCTGTAGCGCACCAGGTTCCTCTGTCGGTGGGATTTCCCAGGCAAGAATACCGGAGTGGGATGCCATTTCCTACTCCTGGGGCTCTTCCTGACCCAGGGATCCAACCCCGTGTCCCTGGCATCTCCTGCATTGGCAGGTGGATTCTTTACCACTGTGCCACCTGGGAAGCCCTCATATAACCTATAATTAAGCATTTTTATTTTACAAAGTAATTAATTAATTAACTTTCATTTTTGGCTGTGCTGGGTCTTCGTTGCTGCACTCAGGCTTTCTGTGGTTGGGGTGGGCAGGGGCTACTCTCTAGTGGTGGTGCGTGGGCTTCTCATGACAGTGGGATAGGAGTATGGTATGTACACCCACATGACTGTGAAAACACAGGTCGCTGGTGTATTCTAACAGAGGGAGTGGTGTGGCCATGAAGAGCTGGATTTTGAAGTCAGGTGACCTGAATTTGAATCCTGATTTCTAATGGCTGTTTGAATTAGGGCAGAATATTTAGCATCATGGTGCCTTGGTTTTGTCATCTATAAAATCGGAATCATAATACTTTCAAGATTGTTATGAGGATTACATGAGTTAATACAGTGTATATATAGCATCTGAACAGTGCCTGGCATAGATCAGTGCTGCTGTTAATGCAAGCTCTCAGTAAGGCTCAGCTTTTATTGTTCCTCTGGACTGATCACAAAAACCACTCATTAGGGGCAAGAGCCATAACGGCTACTACAAAAGGCCCGTGGTGATTTATATGTCGTATCGTTTGCCACTCTTGGTGAGGGAGGCTAAGAAGAGAGAGACTTGATAGAGGAGTAATCGGGCTTGGAGAAGTTTCTCCCAAGCGTGCATGCATGCTCAGTTGCTCAGTTGTGTCCAATTCTCTGTGACCTATGGACTGTAGCCTGCCAGGCTCCTCTGTCCATAGGACTGCCAGGCAAGTACACTGGAGTGGATTGCTGTCTCCTTCTCCAGGGGATCTTCCAGACCCAGGGATCAAACTTGTGTCTCCTGTGTCTCCTGCATTGACACGTACCACTATGCCACGTGTAAAGCCCATCTCCCAAACCACGTAGCTAATAAGGGATGGAGTCAGCATTCGGACCTGGGTTTGCCTGATTCCAGAGTTTCCCTGGTGGCTCAGCGGTAAAGAATCCACCTGCAATGTGGAAGACCTGGGTTTGATGCCTGGGTTGGGAAGATCCCCTGGAGAGGGAAAGGCTACCCACTCCAGTATTCTGGCCTGGAGAATTCCATGGACTGTATAGTCCGTGGGGTCTCAGAGAGTTGGACATGACTGAGTGACTTTTACTTCCACTTTGTTGATTCCAAAGACCTTCTGTTAACCACTCATCTATATTGCCTCTTAGCTGGGGATTCTAGAACATGCATGGGACTGGGGATTGTGTGATGGAGGTCACTAGGCATTCAACACAAATTTTGAGACCTTTGGGCATTTTTCCTTTTCTCTTACAACTCGAACAAAAATCTTCCAGTTTGAAGAGTCCCAGTAACATGGTCCCTGCTCTCTATGTATCAGATTAATTTCATGTTTGTGCCATAAACCCAAATGCAGGGGAATGCCTTTTCTGGGACAAAATCTAGCTGGGCACAGGGGCCATGGGGAAGGAGCTAGGGCGTGCCAAGTAGATTCAAACACTACTTTGTTGTTGTTGTTCAGTTGCCCAGTTGTGTCCAACTCTGTGACCCCATGGACTACAGCATGCCAGGCTTCCCTGTCCATCACCAGCTCTTGGAGTGTCCTCAAACTTATGTCCATTGAGTTGGTGATGCCATTCAACCATCTCATCCTCTGTTGTCCCCTTCTCCTCCCACCTTCAATCTTTTCCAGAATCAGAGTCTTTTCCTATGAGTCAGTTCTTCACATCAGGTGGCCAGAGTATTGGAGTTTCAGCTGCAGCATCAGTCCTTCTAATGAATATTCAGGACTGATTTCCTTTAGGATTGACTGGTTTGATCTTGCAGTCCAAAGGAGTCTCAAGAGTCTTCTCCAACACCCCAGTTCAAAAGTATCAATTCTTCAGTGCTCAGCCTTCTTTATGGTCTAACTCTCACATCCATACATGACTACTGGAAAAACCATAGCTTTGACTATACGGACTTTTGTCAGCAAAGTAATGTCTCTCCTTTTAAACATGCCGTCTAGATTTGTCATAGCTTTAGGTCATAATTATACTGTAAGTGCAAAAGTCATCTTCAGCCTGTGGTCATGGAGTTGACCCGAGGAGGAATGGCTTTAGAAGGGATGCCAGAGGTGATGACCTACCTGAAGGGGCGCAGGTCTCCTGTGAGGGCTGTGGGAGCATCCTCTGGGGTAGGGATACCAGCACCTTTCAGGACCCAGGGCTTTTCTAGCTGTTAGAGTTCTGGGTCAGGGTCTATGGGCTCCCAAGGGTTAACTCTGTAGCCTTGTGGTGCAGATATTGGCATGCATTTGTGGCTGCTGTTTCTGTCTTCATCATGATGGAGAGGTAATTTTTGCTGAGAGCTGTTAGAGTGCCTGAGCCAGTAATGGGATGGAGAGAGTGGCTGTAACTGTGTTTCCTGCTTCTATCAGGACCTTAGGTCCTGCAAGGCACCAAAGCATCCTGCTGGAGACCTTCCCAAGTGGGAACTATCAGGAGGGGCCTGGAAAAAAACATGGCTATGTCCATCCTCTTTGTGGTCTACAGGGTATGGGCTGAGAAGGCAAAGGTCTTCAGAAATCTGGAGATTGAATTCTGTCCATTTTGTCGTTGTTGATTTTGGAATTAGAGGAGGGAAATGAGTAGGGGATCCACAAAGGAGGTTTACACCTGCCTAGAGACTTGTCTGCTGTGATGGGACCTGAGCTGGGTAGACGGTAGGTTCTTTGAGATGCTTGATGTGGGCAGTGAGGGGTAAAATGCTCCCTGGCTCTCTGGGGGCACACATCATCTTGGGAATCTCTCTGCAATTAGAAGCGATAGAATAAAAGCATCCTTCCCTTCCCCTACCCACCCACCCACACCTCCCTCCTTTGCTCCTTCCCTTCCTTTCTCATTTTCCCTTCAAGAATTTATTGAGTACCTACTGTGTGCTAAGTTGGGTAATACGCTTTCGGAGAAAACGCACCAGGGAGTTCTGCATTTAGCAGTGGAGGCAGCCGACAATTGCAACCTAGACTGATGATGAAGTCTGTGCAAGGAATCGGGGGAGCAGAGGAGAGAGCAACAGACTTCTTAGAAAGGGAGGTGGGGGACAAAGGGGAGGGGGTCCACTGAGGGCCAGGAAGGGTTCAAAAGGGAGCTAGCATTTGAGAGGAACACTGGAGGAGTTTGCCAGGTAGTGAAGTAGGGAAGGGCCCGCCAGAAAGACCAAACAATATAAGAAAAGGTTTGGGGGGGATTAAAGAGAATTGGAAAGGTGTTCAGGAAAATGGGAGTCTGTAGTGTTGCCATAACATTTGCAACTCAAAAGAAATGCCGCTCTCTTATAGACCATTACTAGCGATACACTCAGATTGTTTGTGGACATTTTGGCTATTTGTGACTTTAAGGAAACCAAGATCAGTATTAAGATCTTGATAAAATATGTTAATAAGCTGTGAGTGTATTTTATTAGATAACCAAGAGTTTTGGTGTATATGGAACAGACTATGTCATGAGAGTGAGAGAAAGAAGAAAGAAATAAAGATACGTAAGGCCAACTTAATGCTTAACTTGTTACACATTTTAAGGTTTTTTTCTTTTTTTACTTTTTATAATGGAAAAGTCTCACACATAAAAGTAGTGATGAGTATAAAGGAAGTCTTTCATACCTATAACCCAGCATTAATAGCCAATGAGTTTTTCTATTGATTACTTCCAGTTTCTTTTTTAATTGCTGGAATATCTGAAGCAGATCCAGAACCCATACACACTTCAGTATTATTTCCTTGTTGCTGTTGTTTGGTCACGTCACACACATCTTTGCAACCCCGTGGACTGCAGCACGTCAGGCTCCTCTGTCCTCCACTATCTCCTATATTTGGCTCAAATTCATGTCCACTGAGTCGGTGATGTTATCCAACTCTCTCATGCTCTGCTGGCCCCTTCTCATTTTGCCTTCAAAATAGTTTCTTTAGAAGAATATATAATCACAAGAGAAAAACAGCTTCTTTTTTAAAAAAAAAACTAAAATATAATTTGCACACTCAACAAAATAAAAAATTGTTAATATAATTTAAAATCTGGTCCCTTTTCAGTTTTCCCATCTTTTTTTCAGTTGGTTTGTTTGAGTTAGAATCCAAACAGAGTCCGCATGTGGCATATAGATGACTTGTCTCTTAAGCCTCTTGTACTCTGTACTTGTTCTCTACCCAACCACCTCTTGACTTAAAAAAATCTTTTTGTAATCAGAAACATTGTTAGGGAACTGAGTTGTTTGTCCTGCGGTGCCCCTAAAGTTTGCATTTGGCTGATTGTTTCAATACTTCATGGTACCCTTTAGCAAGCTCCTCGAAACCCCAGCTTTGCCTGTAAACTGGTAGCTGGAGCTAGAGGCAGGATCAGGTTTGCTTTCTTTTGGCAAGAAGGCTTCATGGGTGGTGTTGTGTGTTTCCCAGTGAGTCATTAGTTAGTGAGGTTAACTTCAGTTACTGGGTTCAGGTATGTCAGACTAACCCATTTGTTACAGAGTTTGTATTGTTGTATCATGGTTTTAAAGCAGGAGTGGCAAAACCAGATTTGTTTGACAAAGATCCCCCTGGTGACTATATGAAAAATGATCTAATGAAGTGATCTTAGAGGTAGTGAGGCCAGTTGAAAGCAATTGCAGAGGTCTAGGTAAAGATGCAGATTTTTGACTTAAGAGAGTAGACAGGAGGGTCCACATTTGAGAGATAATTAACTATGAAGTGGGAGTCTACTGAATGTGGAGGTAAAGGAGGAGAATATAGTCAAATCAGTTACCCTGTTGTCTTCCTATATATACGTCATACCCTGAGAAACCTCATCCATTTCCATGGCTTTGATATCCCTATATGCAGTTGCATCTCTGGCCTTAAACTTTTATCCTGAACTTCACATTCTTATATCCAATTGGCTGCTGAACGTTTCCACTGGGATCTTATACTTCCACGTCCAAAACTGTACTGTTGTCTTGTCCCCAGCAACCTGCTTCTCCCCATGTTTCCCCATTGTTATAATGGCACTCCTACTCGTATAGACAAAACCGCTGGGAATCTCATCTTTTTCCTGTCTTTACACACTCTCATCAAGTTCTGTGAGCTTACCGTCAAACAGATCTGAGTCTGAACAATTCTCAGCAACTTTGGCCCAAGCCAAAATATAGTCCTTCCCAGGGCCTTCAGGTGCTATAAGAACTCTACTTGGTCTGTCTCTCCAACCTCTTCTTTTACTGTCTTTCTCTTTATTCATTTTACTCTGGGGTCCTTGGCCTTGTCTGGACTCAAATTCCCAAATTTGGATGTGCCCCAGGGCCTTTGTATTTGGCATTCCCTCTGTCTGGAATACTTTCTCTCCAGATATAGGCATGTCTTAAGCTCTTGCTTCAGTCTGATCTGGCCTCTAATGTCTGCTCCTCAGAGAAGCCTGTCCTGATCATTCTATCTCAAACAGACCTGTCCACCTCATCACTCATCATGCACTACCTCCTGTCCTGCTTAACTTTCTTATTAGTGCTCATCACTATGTAAGGTTTCATCATATGCATAGCCTTCATCTATCTCTGCCTTTCAACTATTTGTTCACTGCAGTATCCTCAGATCCTGACACATTGATGATGCTCATCAATGCTGTTCAGTGAGTCCCTACAAATGTTCACTGAGTCTCTCACTTCAGTTCGGTTCAGTTGCTTAGTCGTGTCTGTCTCTTTGTGACCCCATGGACTGCAGCACACCAGGCTTCCCCGTCCATCACCAACTCCTGGACCCTGCTTAAACTCATGTCCATTGAGTCAGTGATGCCATCCAACCACCTCATCCTCTGTCTTCCCCTTCTCCTCCTGCCTTCAATCTTCCCCAGCATCAGGGTCTTTTCTAGTGAGTCAGTTCTTTGACTCAGGTGGCTAAAGTATTGGAGCTTCAGCTTCAGCATCAGTCCTTCCAGTGAATATTCAGGACTGATTTCCTTTAGGATTCACTGGTTTGATCTTCTTGCAGTCCAAGGGACTCTCAAGAGTCCCTACTGTGTGCCAGACTGTGTGGGACTCACTGAGTCCCTATTGTGTACCAAATATTGGATTTGATTTTGGTGTCTACATGGAAGATTTTATTAACATTATTTAGTGACACAAGGTGTTGATATGGAGTAGATGCGGGACAGGTTAAAACTTGGGACTAGCAGGTAGCGGTAGAGAAAGGCAGTTGTAGTCCTGGGAAGGAATTCAAGGTATTGGAGAGATTGGCAGGAATGCATAATAGAACATACAGAATTCTACCCTGGGACTCAGTACCAGTCCTTCCAATCTGGCCTTCTGTCTGATGGGGAAAAAGGGGACACTGAGCAAAGAATAGCCATGGCAGTCCAGAATATCAGCAGTAAGTCCCAGAGCCTTACATGATATGGCTTTAGGAACTAACCATGAAGATTTGTCTGCTTCCAGAACCAGAGGTTTCTCCAATTCCCTGTCGGAAATTGCCTCAGAGGGGAGTTGCTCACTTGGCCAGGAGCTGTTGTCAGTCATTAACTTGTATCCGACTCTTGCAATCCCATGGACTGCAATACACCAAGCTCCTCTGTTCCCCACTATCTTCCAGAGCTTGCTCAAATTCATGCTCACTGATTCAGCGATGCTATCTAGCCATCTCATTCTCTGCCACCCCTTCTCCTTTTGCTTTTCATCTTTCCCAACATCAGGGTCTTTTCCAGTGAGTTATCTCTTCACATCAGGTGGACAAAGTATTAGGGCTTCAGCTTCAGCAACAATCCTTCCAATGAATATTCAAGGTTGATTTCCTTTAGGATTAACTGATTTGATCTCGTTGCAGTCCAAGGGACTCTCGGAAGTCTTCTCTAGCACCACAGTTTGAGAGCATCAGTTCTTCAGCGCTCAGTCTTCTTTATGGTTCAACTCTCACATCCATACATGACTATTGAAAAAAACCATGCTTGTGCTTAGTCGTGTCCAACTTTTTGTGACCCTGTGGACTGTAGCCCACCAGGCTGCCCTGTCCATGGGATTCTCCAGGCAAGATACTGGAGTGGGTTGCCATGCCCTCCTCCAGGGGATCTTCTTGACCCAGGGATCGAACCTGCATCTCCTACATTGCAGGCAGATTCTTTACCATTGAGTCACCAGGGAAGCCCACTGGAAAAACCATAGCTTTGACTATCTTTGGACTTTTGTCAGCAAAATGATGTTTCTGCTTTTTAATATGCTGTCTAGATTTGTCATAGATAGAAGCTAAAAAAGCAAGCAGTCCTATGAGGAGGCCCCTCTATTTCAAGTCTCTCCACAGAGATGGGTAGATGACTTAAATTGAAACCTTCCAGAGCCAGGTTTTGGAAACAGAGAATCTGAGGTCTGGGGCAAAGAGCAAGGGGGAACATGAAGATAAATATATGCTGAATATTCCTTACTTCTCACTTTAAAGTCATTGTCCACAAATTTCTTAAAGTAATTTAATCTAATATTCAACAAATATAATCTACTCTTATATTTGTCTAGCACTTCATAGTTTATAAAATACTGTGTTGAAAAGTCAGGTGCTCCTAAATTTGAATTCTACCTTCCACGTATGACCTGTGGGATCTTTGGAGAATTGAGGTAACCTCTACAAATGTTCTAATTTGTAAACTGCAGGTGGTGATAACATGGTTAAATGAAGCAAGGTATGTAAAGTACTTATTCCACTGCAGCGTATACACATTAAATGTTAGTTTCCATCTCTATTGTTTTTTAAAAACTTATCTCATTTGAGCTCTACATCATCTCTGAGAGGTAGGTTTGGCAGAAATTGTCATCATCCCACTTCACAAATGGAAAACTGAGACCAGGGAGGTATATTTGGACTTCCCTAAAGCCATAGAGCTTTCAAGTAAGGGAGCTAGGATTTGAATTTGGGTCTTTGGTCCCCATAACTGTCTCCACACACCATGTTACCAGTAGCTACTTTCTGGTCTTGCTGTACTGATGGTGTCACGTGGTCCTGACACTGGGGAAAACATGGTCTAAACAGTTCCCACATGCTCTTTCCCACGAGCCAGGAAGACACTGCTGTTTTCCTTTTGTTATAATATACTCTTGAACACATATAGAGGCAGAATGTCTGAAAGCCAGAATAGATTTGACGTTATCAAAGATATTCTGATCAAACTATATCATCCCTAATTTTATCTTGTTTTTTAGACATAATCTTTGCTGCTCTGAGTCCCTCGGAATGCCTTTCATTTCAATTTTTTCCTCCATGGTTCAACACAGACCTGGGTGGCCAGTCAAAGCTAATGATTCACCTTTTCTCTATTGCCGTAAATTTATGAGAATTTTACCTTCTTACTAGTATTTGTTCTTTATTCATTTCCTTTCCCAGTTATTAAAAAAAAAAATAACAGCAAGTTCAAGACATTATTTAGATAGTTTCCAGCTAAACCTGACCGTACAAAGGGTGGTGATCTGGCTGACCCTAACTGTGGAAGAGGCGGCAGCCTTATGCTGTGGTTCGACAGAGGCTGCTAATTTCCAAAGCCTTGAGGGGGCGGAGGGTGACCGTCATATAACGTATTGAAGACTGTGCTAACTCCTTCAGGTGTGACTTCCTTGTCAGCCACCTGTGTTGGTCCTAAACTTGAGTCTGGCCAGGAGGTGGCGCCCTGTCTCTGCCCAGGAGGTAGTTCTTGGTCCTTACTGTGGGGAGGGAAAAGGAAGAGCTTTGCTTGGGCTGTCGTTTCAGAGGCGCTGAGACGCAGTGGCCCTTTCTGAACAGACAACAGTTCCCTGGATGCAGGATCGTGTGTGGGGCTTCTTTTCTGCAGGGTCAGAGCCACTTCTCTGTCCAGGGTATGGCCTGCAGCTCTGCCACTAACACCTCTTTTCTTTGGGACTCTCTCCACTTAGAATGAGCAGTCGGTTCTGAGAGAATGATCAGAATAAAGGACTGTGATGAGGGTAGAACGGAAATGGAAAGGAGGACAGGGTGGGGAGGGGCTATTTTGGCAGTGCATGTTACTTCTTTCCCTCCATGTTACAAGCAGCCCTCTGCTCTTACTCCAGGAGGAGCACACTTGTCCTGCATTTCTGCACACAGAACCTAGTCTCAGGTTAGGCTTGCCCCTTGGGTTGCTGTTTGCCCCAAGTCCTTTCTTTTCTTTTAGATGGATTGTGGAGAATCTAAGATCTGAACTGGGAAGGAAGAAGAAAGGGATTGGAAAAATGAAAATCAGAGGAGAAAAAAGGGAAAAGAGACAGTCAGACAGACATCAGAGACAAAAAACAAAGATTAAGACAATGAGAGATAGTGACACATACACATGGGTAGGGGCACTGATTTGGAGGCAGAAGAATGGATTTGCATCCGAACTTTGGGCTTTCCTGGTGGCTCAGATGGTAAAATTATCCACTTGCAATGCAAGAGACATGGGTTTGATCCCTGGGTCAGGAAGATTCCCCCTGGAGAAGGGAATGGCTACCCATACAGTATTCTTGCCTGGAGAATTCCATGGACAGAAGAACCTGGTAGGCTACAGTCCATAGCGTTGCAAAGAGTCAGACACCATTGAGCCCCTAACAGTTTCACTTTCACTTATCTATTTAAGCTCTGTGAAGTTGGGAAAGTCACTTGACTGCTCTGAACCTCAGTTTTCCCATCTGGAAATGGGAATAATTGCAGTTTATCTACACTCCTGGGATGAGGACCATCTGGAATGGATGGAGGAAGTCTATTTGTAAGTGATAAAACCCTCTATTTTTTTGGGCTCCAAAGTCACTGCAGATGGTGACTGTAGCCATGAAATTAAGACGCTTGCTCCTTGGAAGAAAAGCTATGACCAACCTAGACAGCATGCTGAAAAGCAAGGACATTACTTTGCCAACAAAGGTCCGTCTAGTCATGGCTATGGTTTTTTCAGTAGTCATGTATGGATGTGAGAGTTGGACTACAAAGAAAGCTGAGCACCAAAGAATTGATGCTTTTGAACTGTGGTGTTGGAGAAGACTCTTGAGAGTCCCTTGGCCTGCAAGGACATCCAACCAGTTCATCCTAAAGGGGATCAGTCCTGGGTGTTCATTGGAAGAACTGATGCTGAAGCTGAAACTCGAATACTTTGGCCACCTGATGCAAAGAACTGACTCATTTGAAAAGATCCTGATGCTGGGAAAGATTGAGGGTAGGAGGAGAAGGGGATGACAGAGAATGAGATGGTTGGATGGCATCACTGACTCAATGGAGATGAGTTTGAGCAATCTCCAGGAATTGGTGATGGAAAGGGAGGCCTGGTGTGCTGCAGTCCATGGGGCTGCAAAGAGTTGGACATGACTGAGTGACTGAACTGAACTGAAAACACTAGTTAAAATGATGATACCTGATGTCAACCAGACCATAAGAGAGAAGATGAGGTCCTGACTCATAGTGAACCAGGTAGGGGACATAGGTAATCTCAGAAGCCCAAGGAGGGAACCTTAGCCTCCTGCACCTGAATTTTATTTTCTCAGAGGACTTTGCTTGCTTCCAGCTCCTGGGCAGAGATGCTTCCTTGCCCTAGATGGCATTGGTCTGTGTGTGTGTGTGTGTGTGTGTGTGTGTGTGTGTGTGTGTGTGTGTGTGTGTGTGTGTGTGTGTGTGTAAACACTTCAAGATTACTCTTGCCCAGAATTACTTGTTGGTGTTCAGTCACTTAGTCGTGTCCGACTCTTTGCGATCCCATGGACTGCAGCACGCCAGGCTTCCCTGTCCTTCATCAACCCCCATAGTTTGCTCAAACTCATATCCATTGAGTCAGTGATGCCATCCAACCATCTCATCCTCTGTCGTCCCCTCTCGTCCTGCCTTCAATCTTTCCCAGCATCAGGATCTTTTCTAATGAGTCAGTTCTTTGCATCAGGTGGCCAAAGGATTGGAGCTACTCATAGCTAATACGGAGCTCACAATGTGCCGGGTGCTTTTCTAAGTACACTCCATGGGTTAACATTTAATCCTCATAACTGCCTTATAAAGTAGGGACTACAGTTAGTCTCATTTTACAGATGGGGAAACTGAGGCACAGATGAAATTGCCAGAAGCCCAGCAGGAAGTTGCAGAGGGGATTAAAATCCAGGCGCTCTGGGGCCAGGTCCTCATCCTGACCACCCCACTACCCTGCCTCTCCACTCGGGTCCCTGACCCCCACTCTCTCATCTGGCAGGGAACAGGAGATTGCCTCAGAGGAGAACTGTGCTGTCACATGCATGCTGGGTGTCCTACGAGCACACTCTGGGGTCTGTCCCCACGCTTGGGGTACTGCGGGCTGTCTTAGCATGTGGTGCCTGTCTTTTGGGCCAGACATGCTATAATTCTCTTTTATCTTGCAGTGAGGTGGCAATTTTAGCTCCTCAAGAGACAGATGGAGAAAAGAACTTCATATGCCCCTTGCTCCTGATCAAACGCAGCACCCAGACAGCGTCTAGACGCTGCCAGCCACCCTGATTCCAGCCTTGTTTCTAGAGCTGTCTGAAAAGTCCCAGACTCCAGAGCTGGGCTCGGTCATGCAGTGGCTGGGAGCAGACAGCAGGGTTTGCAGTGAAGCTGTCCCCACCAAAGGAAAGGTCAGCCACGATTTTAGTCACTTTCTTAATTGTGGGCCCAGAGTGAAACCCAACGACAGCTTCATTTTGCCTTGTTTTGTGTTAGAAAGTGATATGACAGTGACCAAATAGGCCAGATTCCAAACAAAGAGACTTCAATTACAGGCTTTGCAGATACTCTCATTTTGCTGCCACGCAGACGCACCTGAAACCCAGGGCCTGCAAACAAGGCTCAGGTTTATCAGTCTCATTTTTCCTCCAGGGAACGGAAAACCTACACATGGGCCCCTGGGCCGGAGATTGAAGGCTCCTTTCAGGGTATTTTCCTGAGGATTTCTTTTAACACACTCACTGCCCTGGCTTTCTTACTTCATTGAGTAGTTTTTAAAATAAGGTGTTGGAATGTTTGACTCTTTGTTTTATCATGTTTGAGAACAGTGGACTATAACCTTATGTTTCTACAACAATTTGTGTAATTTGCAGTTATGTCAAATTTGCTTTCCTTTAGAACTCTGTGGGCTTCCCAGGACCCAGCGGTCAAGAATCTGCCTGCCAATGCAGGAGGTGCAGGGTTCGATCCCTGGGTTGGGAAAATCCCAACCCATTCTAGTATTCTTGCCTGGAAAATTCCGTGGATAGAGAAGTCTGATGGGCTACAGTCTATGAAGTCCAAGGAGTCGGACATGACTGAGCTCACATGCATGAGTAGATGTTTGTGGACATCTTACTGTCTTCTGGCTTTGAGTGTGGCTGTGAGAATTCTGAAAACAGCCTGATGTTTTCCCCTCTTCTTTTTAATTGAAAATAAAGAGAGATTTTTAAAAAAAATTTAAATGCCATATCAAGTTTATTTGAATAATAATTGTATGCATATGATTTTTTTTTCATGCTTATTCTGCTTATTTTTATCTCTGAGGTCCAATAATTCAACTAGGATGTGTCTTCTTGATGTCTATCATGATTTATTTATTTTGATCATTATTTTCTTGGATGTTCAATAGTATAAATAGGCTACATCTTGATGTCTATTATTCTGAAATAATTATTCTTGATATTTTATGATATATGTATCATTTTGAATGGCTGATTCTTCCTTCATTTCAATGAAATTTTCCTGTATTATATTTCAGGATATTTCTTGATTCCTATTTTTTAAAACTTAGGGGCACCAATTATTCTTACACTTGTTAATCTTTGTCCTCTACACCTGTATGTAATTCCCTAATTTCTTGAATCTCTGTTTTGTTTTCTCCTCATTCACTGTGATTACATCAGGTCTTTCCCCAAACATGTAGTTCTTTTGTGAGCTGAGTCTGTTTCATTCTATGTAGCTTTTTCTAATTTATCTATTAGATTTGTAGAAACTTTATTTTGGTTCATAATTTGTCTCCTCAGCTTTGTGAAATTCCTTGTAATTTCATTTTGTTATTCTATCATGCACTATTTGTTGATTTTAAATTTTTATTGAGTTTTATAGACTAAAACTCTCTTGGGGAACTCAGTTCTATTCCTTAGGTTACTTTTTCCCCTAGACTGTTAGATTGGGTTTTTAATCTTTATTTTTCCTGTTGTCTCTCTCCCAGTGGCCTTTCCTGACTCTGCAGAGGCCTCATGGATGGAAGGGCTTCTGTTCACTGGAATTTCCCCTCAGCTCTTCCTAGATCTGTCTGCTTATTCTCTCAGGTCACATCTCCTCAAATTGTAGAGGATTTGTGAGAATTCTCAGGAATCTCTGGACTCAGTATGTTCCTACGCTCTACACTTGTAAAAAATGATGTAAGCAGTCATTCTGATCACACCAGAATATCGTGTTTCTTTTCTTGGCTATCATTTTGGAATTCTATGGCATAAGTTTTGACTCCTCTTCAGTGGTTGCTGCTCATGACTTTTTTTGCTGGCTTGTTTTCACTTTTTTGCTTTATTTCATTGAATATTTGAAGAGAGAGATTCTGTGTTCTCGCTCAGGTGATTCCACCCAGAAGTCTGCACTGTTTTTACAATCAGAAAAAATACTTTGACTTTTAAGGCAAAGAAATCTCAGTTATTTCCACTGTCTTGACCAACTGTTCATGTATGCTTTTGAGTTTATTAACATCTGCCTGTATGAATAACTTAAATAAGAGCACCCTTTTTAACTTGACTGCTTATTTGTACACAGCTTCGAACAAAAATATAGAGAGCAAGGTTGAACCACACTCTCTGTCATTACACACGCTTCACTTTCACAGACAATTCTGAACTTGACCTCAAAGAGGACTTCAATGTTTAGATTTGCTAATTTGATTTTGCTTTTCATTGTATTGATCCTTGTTAGCATTCCTCTTCTTTCAGTGTAGAAACTGAGATTTTCTTTCAGAGCTTACTTCTAGTTTTTGAATGTTGTCACAAGAGAGAAGGTTATGTGCAATCATTGCACAGGGGTTTAGTTCATTTGTTTCGTAATTGAGTTTTGATAACAACAACAAAAAACCGTATGATGAGCCTATATATGGAATCCATATAATAACCTAAGTAAATTTTACACTCAGACTGATTGTTGGTTACAACTCACTGGCACTGTCAAGGTCATCAGTGGCAGCCTAAAGGACAATACCAAGTCAGTTACCACCTTGGATGATTTTTGGAATGTTCTGAATATCTGATTATCAAGTTAATGTTTCAAACTTTTGGTTGTTTCTATCTATCCCAGTTCCAAGTTTCAACTCGAATTTCATAATATTATGCTTGGAAAAGATACATGCAAAATTCCATAATTTCTGGAACTTTGCGTTATTGAGGAATTTACTCCAACAGTATGTGGGGGTTAGCTTTGGCTTGCTCTGGCAAATGAAAATAGTTGGTGTGGCTCAGTTGGCTTATTTGATTGCAGGCAAGTCCAAAATTTACAAATTTACAAATGCTGAGCAGGCTGGGAGTCTGGAAAACTGTTGGACAGGAGTTGCTGCTGCTGTCTACAGGCTGAGTTTCTTTTTCCTCCAGAAAACTTCAGGTTTGTTCTCAAGGCCTCTCAACCTGTTGGATGAGGCCCAGGTAATATTATCAAGGATAATATTTCCTTAAAGTCATCTGACTGTAAATATTAATTAGATCTACATAACACCTTGGAAATCACACCTATATTGGGGTTTGATTGGATAACTGGGTGCTATGGCTGAGCCATGCTGACATACAAAACTAACCATCATGAAAAGGAAATGGGGGTGGAAAGGGAAACGATGAAATAGCAGAGGGGTTGGTTTGGGACATTACTCTCTCCAGAATTTAATAGGCTAAAGTCACCTTCCCACTCCTTGGCTTTGGCAGACATAACCAACATTATATAACTCAGCAAGCACATTCTTGGAGACGCCCCCCAATGAACTGTTCATAAGAAGGTGCGCTCTGTGTGCGTCTGCATGCTACATCCCCCGTTGCAGATTCATTATGTGAGTCACCAGATTGAAAACCAGAGAAATCCATAGCAATCATCTTTTTGTTTTAATCTGGCTTTTCCCAAACTCATTTGACCGTGAAACCTTTTCTTTCTTTTCCCCATGTAATATCCAGCAACATGCTTAGGGAAAGGCTGGCTTAATCATCCCTCCCTCAAGTAATAGCCCAGTCTACTTGGATACTGCTGAGCTTTCCTTGATGACACAAAAAAGAACAACTTCTTCAATCACTTGCTGCATGCAAACATTACCTGCTTTCCTAGTCTTCATGAAAAGTACAAGATTGGCTGACACGGGAAAGTGGAGTTTTGCTGCTTCTGTCTTGTCCTTATGACAAAACCTTTTAAGTGATAAACAGTTCAAAACCCCTTTCAGCAAGTCTTTGAGCAAAATGGTCTCTAGAAAGGTGCTGCTTGCAGATCACTTGGCAGACTGCAGGGTGCCCTTGGGGGCATCAGAGCCCAGGGGAAAGTGTGCCCTTGCACTCTTTTGAGAGTGTACCCCCTGGCAGCAAGGGGCCAGTAATGAACAATTGGTCTTGTTGTTTTTCAGTGGCTAAGTCATGTCCAACTCTTTGTGACCCCGGGGACTGTAGCCCACTAGACTCCTCTGTCCATTGGATTTCCCAAGCAAGAACTGGGAGTGGGTTGCCATTTCCTTCTCCAGGGGATCTTCTTGACCCAGGGATCCAATCCATTTCTCCTGCATTGGCAGGCAGATTCTTTACAACTGAGCTACCAGGGAAGCCCACAGTTGATCTTATTGAACCACAAATTCCTTAACTAATTCTTGAATATCTACCAGGGGCTGGGCCACAGTGTGTGTGTGTGCACAGAAGTCAAGAGCTAATAGTTTACGTTAATGGACTTTTGGGGTAGGGTTTGATTTACTAACGGAGACCTTCAAATAGTACTTTCTTAGACAAGGCTAAGTAAGGTTTATTTGCCAGGGTCTGCTAGGCAGAACCCAGCTAAAACGGGATTCCAAGGTACAAGGTACCTGGGTTCTGGCATTTCTAAGGCATTTCGTTCATCATCTAAAATTGCTCAATGCCACATCCTCATTCCAGCTAAGAAGGAGGCAGAAATGGCACTAAGAAGGGCATGTTTTCTCCTTTTAAGGATATAACTCAGAAGTTTCATATACCACCTACTGTACATCCCGTTGTCACTTAGCCACATATATAGCTTCAAGGAGGGGGAGGCCTAGAAACATAATCCTCATTCCAAATCCTCATATTAACCAGGAAATATCACAGATCATGTTATTCTGGAGAACAGGAGAGTGGATTTTGGGGAACAAATAACATTTACTTCCACAGGGTTTTATAAAATACGAAAAGGCATTGATGAAGCCCTTGACTTTTCTAAGCAAGAGTGTACAATAGGCCTTCAATTACAAAGACTGGCTAAGAGATTTGGATTCGAAGAGCTGAAAACCAGGAGGTGCGTATCACTTATACCTATGAGAAAATGTGAGCCATCCTAGAATATGAAACATTTAAGGCTGACATCCCTGTTTCCAAAGTCTCCCAGAGTACTCTTATTTTTAACAGAAACTTAACTTTGCATTATAATTACTTCTGAGTGTGGATGTGTCTGTCTCCCCAATTATACTGTGCTCCTGTGGGGCGGGGACGCTGTTCTGTGTCTGACTCATGGTAGGTACTTAGTAAACATCGTCTGATCTGTTGCAGGAAGCTGACACACATTTCCATTCCCACTTCTGCCTTCTTGCTTCCTGAACTCTGACCTTCCCTTTTGAGAATTCATTGGCAGTGCTGAGGGTGAATCCAAGTAATAGCTGAGGACCTGGATTCAGGGCATCAACTCTAGTCTTGGGATTCCTGGTTGCTTCCTCGACTGAGGCTAACTTCATCTGGGGACTCTACTCCAGCACACCCTCTGTTCTGACTATCCATTGCCATGCAACAAACTACCCCAAAACTTAGTGGCATTAAAGAACTGCTCACAGACTGTCAGGAATTTGAACAGGGCACAAGTAGAGATGGTTTCTTTCTGTTCCACAATGTTGGGGTCTCAACCAGAAGACTCGGAGGCTGGGGGTGACTCAACAGCTGGGTTTAGCACTATCTGAAGGTCTCCTCACTCTGATATCTGGCAGTTGACGCTGGCTGTTTGGCTGGTACCCTGGCTGGGACTATTGCTAGAACACCTTTTACACTAGGCCTCCCAGGTGGCTCAATGGTAAAGAATGCTCCTGCCAATGCAGGAGGCAATAGGAGATGCGAATTCCATCCCCGGGTGGGGAAGATCCCCTGGAGAAGGAAATGACAACCCACTCCAGTATTCTTTGTCTGGGAAATCCCATGGATGGAGGAGCTGGTGGGCTACAGCCCATGGGGTCTCAGAGTCAGACAGGACTAAGCAAGAACACATTCTCCCTCAGTACCCAACCCTTGCCCACAGCTCTCTGAACCTCCTCACCTGAGTGAGGTGCTTCTAATCCTTTCCCTCCTCTGCCTTGCTTCGCCCACCTCTCTCCCTCGCCTCCTCCCTCTCTGCCTTCTCAGCTCACTCCCACCCCCACTTTTTCTCTGCCACATTCTCTGCACCCTATCTTTGTCTCTTTATCCCGTTCTCTCTTAAAAAAAAAATCAATCCACAGAGCGATTAGATTTGCAAATGAGCGGGCAGGAAACGGGGGAACAAAGGGAACCAGAGCCAAAGAGAGAGCAGGTATAATTACTGTAATTAACTCAAGCAGCCAGGACACATCCCCACGCCCCGCAGTGGCTGCTGAGAGGTGCTGAGAGGTGCTGCGAGGCACCACAGGGGAGGCCGAGGGGAGCCCCCCATGAAAGATACTCAGACCGTTCCCCCTCCTCAGGGCCAGGGTGCTTGGAGGGGCCCAGCTGGGAAGCCCCTCCTGGAATAGTGCCTGTTCAAGGATCCATCTCATCTCCTGTCCCAGGCTCAGCCGGAGAAGGGAGCGGGGAATCTCGGCCCTGGCAGAGTGGGGCCAGGGAACAAAATCCTCTCTTTCCTCTCTTACCTGGACACTTAGCTCTTTATCTGTTCTATGACATCCTGAGAGTCTCTCTGGTTTCCCTGGGATCCACACGTTTCAAGAGACCTTGGAGGAGGAAATTTGTCTCCCATCCCATGAAACTGACATATCTATGTCCCCAGTTCAGTTCGGTTGCTCAGTCGTGTCTGACTCTTTACAACCCCATGGACTGCAGCACACCAGGCCTCCCTGTCCATTGCCAACTCCTGGAGTTTACTCGAACTCATGTCCATTGAGTCGGTGATGCCATCCAACCATCTCATCCTCTGTTGTCCCCTTCTCCTCCTGCCTTCAATCTTTCCCAGCATCAGGGTCTTTTCAAATGAGTCAGATCTTCACATCAGGTGGCCCAAGTATTGGAGCTTCAGCTTCAGCATCAATCCTTCCAATGAATATCCAGGACTGATTTCCTCTAGGATCGACTGGTTGGATCTCCTTTCCGTCTATGTCCCTAGTCAACCCCCAAACCACACCTCTGGGCACTTGGGGTTTTCAGCCGCACCTTTGCAACCTGACCTCGGAGTGCCCCTCATGTCTTCATCCTCTAGCCAAATTTGACCTTTCAATACATCCTAAACTTGTGCTGCATTCTTTTCTATAGTGATCTCACCCCTCTACAGAGGTCCGCAGGCCTTGTCTCTTTTATGGACTTAACTTACTATATTTCCTGTCCAACTCCTGTTCTTCAGAGAAGGTAGACAGACCCTGGCTTTGGGTTCCTGGAGTTTGTCACCTCGGGAGGTCTGTATCAGTCAGACCCCTTTCACCTTCCAGTGACAGAAACCCCAAGGCAAACTGGCATAAACAACAAAGGGAATTTACTCATTTGCCGCCAGGCATGGCTGGATCCTGGAGCTCAAATCTTATCGTCAGATCTTTCTCTCTCCTGTCTTTCTCAGTGTGTGTCTAGGCAGACCTCTCTACAGTGTAGCCCCCCAGCACCCCCAAGCTGACATCATTCTCAGAACCAGCTGTCTTAGGGAGAGAGTTTCTTCCTCCCAAAGTTCCAGCACACACCTGAGATCATCGGGCTGGATGGGGTTCAGACTGCTGAGTTGGGAGAAATGAAGCCCAGTGATTGAGCAGACTGGCATCAAACCCTCGCCCCTGGAGTCTGAGGGAGCGGTGTGGTCAGGCCTATTCAAACCACAGGGATTCCCAGTGGGGAGGAAACTTCAAAGGACAATGGAAGAATAGAGGAGGGATGTTGTCCAGGTGGAAACAACAGATGCCTGTCGCTCCCTGAGAACACCCAGGGGAGGACCCGGTCCCTGGAAATGCCCTATATCCTCCCAGCCTGTCCTTCAATACTCAGCCCATGTCCATCAGCTCTCTGATGCTTCCTCACCTGCTCTAGGTGCCCAGGGCAAGTCACTCAGTTGTGTCCGACTCTTTGTGGCCCCATGAACTACGTAGTCCATGGAATTCTCCAGGCCAGAGTACTGGAGTGTGTAGCTTTTCCCTTCCCCAGGGAATCTTCCCAACCCAGGGATCGAACGCAGGTCTCCCACATTGCAGGTGGATTCTCTACCAGCTGAGCCACCAGGGAAGCCCTAGGTGCCCAGAGTCTGTGTCATTTAGCCAGGTACACACCTTTATGCTGCCCTCTCATGATATTTCTGTGTTCATTTGTTATAGCCTCATCTGAGCCCCGAGATTACAGACCCACTGGGAGCAGGGATGTGGCCATGTTTATGTGCTCCCCTCCCACCCTGATACAGCCCTGGGCACCTGGACGGCACTCTGGTGGACCCAGCCCCGTGTGCAGATGATGGCCAGGTCTGAGAAATGGATGGGTCCCTTACTAGCTGAGTGACCTTGTGGAGTCCCTTGACTCTGCCAAGCCTCAGTTTTCACCTCTAGAAATTGGGGGATATGAAAATACCTATTTTACAGAACTGTGAAAATCTCTTCTTGGCTAAGCCCAGACTGTCATCCTCCAATTGCATGATGGGTATTTAATTACCACTGAAGTAAGAAACAGGCGTTCAGCTCCTTCTTTTTGTGACAGTGAGCTCTCCAGGCTTCCCTCTGTCTCCCTAGTTATTTGTTTAATTTTTCTCGGCTGGCTCCTCTCACTTTTTCCGTACATATTAAACAATGGGCGTGTGCATGGTGAATGGCAGAGGTGTGGGTCCTACATCGCCCCTATTGGGGTTGCAGTTACACCACTTGTGAGAGTGTAACCTTAGATGTCATTTTACTTCTCAGGGACCCAGTTCCTTCGTTTAGGGATCAATCCTCACAAAGTCTTTCTGGATGCCTAACCTCCTCCTCCCAGGATGGTCTAGATGCCTCACCTATAGCACCCTGGGAATATCTCTATCCTAGAAATTTGTCATTTTTCTTGTCTATCTCCTCCACTAGACCATAAACATTAAAGACAAGGTTTTCATGTTCAAATGCCTAAAATGTTCAAATGAGAAATCTCAGTAGTATTGAGTGAGTTAATTTGTGTAAAGCACCTAGAATAGGACTTGGTAGGGGGTATTATAAAATTGTTAACTATTATTTCTATTTTAATGTTCCAAACTGAAATACATTATCCTGCAGCATCAAGTCCAGTCAATTCTTTCTCGGTAAAACTTCTCAAATTCATTTTTTCACTTTTCTCCATCCCTTCTCCTAATTTCCTTTTTAATTACTTTTTTTAATTGAAGGATAATAGCTTTATAGAATTTTGTTGTTTTCTTAACTCAGGCCCTCATCATATCCAGCATGGATTATTCCCTCATTCTTTTAATTGGTCTTCCTTATCTGTCTTGCCTTCTAATTTAGTTTCCACACAAAAATCTGATCATATATCTCCCCTGTTTTAAGTTTTTGAATGGCATCCCACGATGAGGATACAAAATCCAAACTCACAGAGTATGATGTACAATGTGCTTCATGATTTTTTTCTTGCTTATTTTTTTAGTCTCATCTATCTCCACTGACCCCTCATGTCTGAACACATCTGCTTTCATTTCTCTCTTAGTCTAGAATGCTCCTACTCCCTTTTTTCCTATGACCACTTCTTTGGTATCCACTGAGCCTTCATTTAGGGATCACTCCTCACAAAGTCTTTCTGGATGTCTAACCCCTCCTCCCACAATGGTCTAGATGCCTCACCTACAGCACCCTGGGAATATCTCTATCCTAGCAATTTGTCAATTTCCATGTCTGTCTCCTCCACTAGACCATAAACTTATTAAAGACAAAGATCTCATGTTCAAATGCCTAGCTCTTGGCACAGTTTCTGGCACCTCATCTGTGCTCAGTGCTTGTTGAATTAATTGAATAATGATCCCTACTGAATTTGTCAGGTGCCTTCTGACTGCAAGTGACAGAAATTGGCGTTAGGCATCACTGGATCCCTGTACTCAAATGACACCACTAGGACAATATCTCTCTCCAGCTCTTGGCTTTGTTTTCTTCTGTCTTGGTTTCATTCTCAAGCTAGTGCCCTGAAAATAACTACCAGGAGCTTTGCAACCCTGAAAAATCCTTATATTAATGGCCTCTCTTTCCCAACATTTTCAGTGAAAGTCTGGACACTACTGTCATTAGACCAATTTGATTTATTTGCTATCCCAGGGGCATGAAATGTGGTGATTCGTCAGAAATAACAGAAATTTATTTCTTATAGTTCTGGAGGCTGGAAGTTCAAGATCAATGGACTGCTAGGTTCTGTATCTATACTTCCTAGATGCTCATCTTTTGCTGTAATCATACATGGCAGAAGGGATGATGGAATGCTCTAGCATCTCTCTCTTTTTCTTTTTTAATCATCAGATAATTTGTATTTGGTTTGTTTATAGTAAATCCAGTCTTAATAATATATATGACCTGTTGCTTTACAGAAAAAAAAAAAACTACGATTAGTAATACTTCAGCTAAAGGTAGGTTTAAACTACATAGATTTCATTAACAAATCAAATTTATTTAACAAACTGGCTTTACTTTTTTTAACTTTTTATTTTATATTGAAATAGTTTATTACCAGTGTTGTGTTAGTTTCAGGTGTACAGCAAACTGATTCAGTTATACATATACATGTATCTCTTCTTTTTCAATTTTTTTTTCAAATCCAGCAGCTCTTATATGAGGGCACTAACTGCATTCCTGAGGGCTCCACCCTCATGATCTAATCACCCCAGAGACCCCACCACCTAAGATCATAATAATATGCCTATCTCTGGAACTGAGGGATGGTCAGGGTCACCTGAAACAAAAGGACAAAATTAATTTCATCCATGAGAAATCCGAGGCTTGGAGTGTTTCAGTGATTTGCCTGAGTTAAACTAGCTTAGAAGAGATAGAGCCAGATTCTCAAATAGTCTGACTGCAGAGACTGCCCTCTTAAAAAATTTTTTTTAAAGGAATATATATACACAGTAAAAATTCCAAACAGCAAAAAAGGTGTGTAGTGAACAAGAAACTATATTTCAAGCCCTGATCCTGGTCCCCAACTCCTCTTTTCTTCCCTGAAATCATTCACCCAGGAGGTTTCATCACTTCTCTGCTTTATTATGCTGAACCAGAATACTTTTTTGTTTAGATCTAATATGTCCCCACTTCCAAGGATTTTTACCCCATGCCCAGTTTATTATGAGGTCTTTCCATTTGGGCTGGCAGGAACACAAACTAGTTCCAGCTGGGTGTGAAACTGAGAATCTGTTGGACTTACTGCTTTGCAGTGGTTCTTTCTCAGCCTCTAGTAGCTTCTCACACATGTACTGACCAGTTCTCAGGCAGTAACTACAGGGAATCCCTCTGCAAGCTGCAGGAGCTCTCCCTTCTCTGACACTCTGCCCTGTCAATCTAGCTGATGTGAACACCCTGATACAATCTCTGTCTCCTTATCTCAGGGAGGCCACCAGTTTCTACCTGGAAAGGACCGCCTAGCAGTAAGCTGGGGGAATTATGTGGCCACTTTCTTCCTTTTCTTTCTCTTATTGTTGTTGTTCAGTCGCTCAGTCATCTCTGACTCTTTGTGACCCCATGGACTGCAGCATGCCAGGCTTTTCTCTTAGCCATCAGCAACTCTTCCAGCACTGTCTGCTGCACAATGTCTTAAAGTGTTATTTCCTTTTGTCATTAAAAAAAAAAAAAACTGAATAAGGAAAGAGGGTAAATCTGCTTCCTATTACTGCACCATGGCCAGAAGGAGTGCTGCTTTCACCAGGATTTATGAATCCTTCCAGAGATATTCAGTGCATAAACAAGCATATATATCCTCTCCTCTTTTTGCTGCAGTTTTGCACCTTACTTTAGTTTCTTATTATATTGCAGATTGTTCCCTATAGATTGACTTTAGTCTTTTAAAGACAGAGCCTGCACTCCTAACCCTTACTCTAGTCTGCTTCAGTGAATGACAGCTGAGTTATAATTGGCTGTAATTGATGCTCAGTAAATAGTTGACGAGTTAAATAAATTATGTTGAAACTGCATCCAGGTGGCTGGACTCTCATGTTCTGATGACTGGAGGAAACAGGATATACCATATTCAGTTTGGGGTCCTTTGTATTCCAGATTGCTCTGTCCTCTCCTTTTATTTCTCTGAAGTTTCTTCTTGCTTTCTGGCCCATTGAGGCTAAGATGCAATAATATCTAAATCTCAGCTCTTGTCTTATCTCCTATTTGATAGTCTAATTTATAGGACGTAGCCACATCCTCTGTATAAAAAGAGGCACATGTACCCTTTTGGGGCAGCACTGTAAGTGTTGGAAGATATGGAAGTGTGCCTGGACAGTGCTTGGCCTCTAGAAGCTTAGCAAATACTCTTTAGATGAACCTAGGGCTTACTTGTGTCTTGTGCAATTCCTCCTTAGGCTTCTGGTTGTCTGACATCTATTTAGGATCTATTAAGTGAGGCTGTCAAAGATGAGTATATAGAGATAATTCATTCTTACAAATAGAAATGGAAAAATACCCTAAATAATCATAGCAACAGAATTTTGTTGTTAGATAAAGTTATTAAATAATGGTGAAAGATTAGCATATAGCAAGACCCTGATGCTGGGAAAGATTGAAGGCAGGAGGAGAAGGGGACGACAGAGGATGAGATGGTTGGATGGCATCACTGACTCGATGGACATGAGTTTGAGCAAACTCTGGGAGTTGGTGATGGACAGGGAAGCCTGGCGTGCTGCAGTCCATGGGGTCACAAAGTGTTGGAAATGACTGAGTCACTGAACTGATTAGTATTATCTTAGTCTGTTTGGACTATGACAGAAATACCACAGACTAGGTGCTTTGTACACAAAAACTTATTTCTCACAGTTCTGGAGGATGGGAAGGCTAAGATCAAGGTTCTGGAAGATTTAATGTCTGATGAGAGCCTGCTTCCTGATTCACTGGTAACCATCTTCCTATTGCATTGTCACATGGCAACTGGGACATGGAACTCTCTGGAGCCTCTTTAATAAGGACACTAACCCAGTTCATGAGGGTTCCACCCTCATGACCCATCACCTTCTAAAAGCCTTGAAGCAGGAGATAGATAGGCCCCAGGCTGAGCAGCTGGGGTTGGTTCCCTGTGCACAGATACTCCAAGATGAAGATAATAGCAGGAGTAAAGAGTAGTTGAGCTCTGCCCATATAAAAGATGAATAGACCATGTATTTATCATCCTTGAGATCAAGGAGACCTTCGCAACTTCACATGCACAAAAAGGCTCCTTGGGGGTCAGAAAGGGAGGGAGCACCACCCTGTAGTAGGTGACGTCAGCCTACAACAGGCCTCTTCGCTAGAATGTTTTTGGCTAAGAGATGCATGTGCACACAGGGGAGGACCTTGGGACAAACTAAACATGGATTCAAAGCCTGGAAGGCAAGATGATTGGCTAGAGGAAGCCCAGAAGAAATGGCCCACGTAAGTGATTCAAACCACCGTGAGGGCGTGACTCTCGGAGGCCACCCCGAGAGTCTATTCACACAGAAATTTTTCCTCCAGAAGGAGCATATGTATACCCATGTCAGTTTCATGTCAATGTATGGCAAAACCAACACAATAAAGTAAAGAAAATTAAAAAAAGAAAAAGTAAAAAAAAAAAAGAAATTTTTCCTCCTAATAACCACTTGATTATTTTCACTATTTTCCATCTCTTTGTGGAAATTCATTTCTACAAAGTCAGTGGGCAAGGCCTTGTCACTGGCCACTGGCCTGGTGGATAGGATTCAGTGCTCTCACTGCAGTGGGCTGACTTCAGTCTCTGGCCCGCAACTGAGACCCCAATTCGAGCTGTTGCAGTCTGTGGCCACCCACAGCCAGCCCCATCTCTTAATAGCATTATACTGGGGCATAGGATTTAATACATAAATGCGGAGGGGGACAAACATTCAGTTTGTAGCAAGTATTGACTCAATATATAGCTCTTAAAAACGTGCGTGTGTGTGTGTGTGATAAAGGTTAACATGACCCCCAAATGCAAGTCAGTCACTTCATTTGGACTTTAACTTTTCCTTATCACAGTCTGGAATCTAACACTCAGCCTGAGGTACTAGCTTACTATTTAACATCCCTTCTAGTTCTCACAGCACCCCGAATAAGTGGCATTATTTGCCTCATTCCTACAGAACTAGTCAGGGACATATAGCTAACATATGGAGGAACTAGGATTTGAGTTCAGGTCTTTCTGACCCTGAAGCCTGAGCTCCAACTGCTCGTGGGGGTTAAAACATTGTTCCCAAAGTGTGGTCTGCAGAAATCTGCTCCGATGGATGGTTATAAGCAAAAATGTGCCCTATTCCCTAAGAATTTGTTTTTGAGGAATTTGCATTTTAGCTGTGATTTAAAATGGGAGACAGCTCACACAGTGTAGGCACATGCCATTTTATTGGTATTTATTTGCAGGTAAAGTATTTTATTTGTTTACAAATTGAAGGTTTGTGGCAACCCTGAATCAGCCAAGTGTATTGGTGCCATTTTTTGCTCACTTCCTGACTCTGTGCACATTTTGGCAATTCTCACAATATTTCAAACTTCTTCATTATTGCTATACTTGTTATTGTGATCTGTGATCAGTGATCTTTGCTGTGATCAGTGATCTTTTGCTGCAAAAAAGATTAGAACTCACTGAAGGCTCAGATCATGTTTAGCATTCTTTAGCAAGACAGTATTTTTTAATTAAGGTATGTACATAGCTTTTTTAGACATAATGCTATTGCACACTTCAGAGACTACAGTATAGTGTAAGCATAACTTTCATATGCACTGGGAAATAAAAAAAATTTGTATGACTGGCTTTGTTGTGATATTAGCTATGCTATGGTGTTCTGGAGCCAAACCTGCACTATCTCCAAGGTGTGCCTGTATTTCCCATCTTCTGCCTGTGGTTCAGAGAGGAGTTTTAAACAGATGGTGGCTGGGTTGACACCTTGGTATATATGGTAGCTATTTCTACAAGCTGCTCAGATTGTAGAAATCAGTATCAGGATGAGGGAGGCTCCAGAAATAATTATTTAGGCCCACCTCTTCATTTTAAAAATGAGGAAATTGAGGCAAATGGAGACTACCTTATTCAAGGACACCACTTGCTTTGGCTGAGAGTATCTAGAACTTCCTGACTCCTAGTCCAGTGCTTTTTACTCCTGGGAATAAGACTGTGTGTGCTAAGTTGCTTCATTTGTGTCTGACTCTTTGTGACCTTATGGACTCTAGCCTTCCAGGCTCCTCTGTCCATGGGATTCTCCAGGCAAGACTACACGAGTGGGTTGCCATACCTTCCTCCAGGGGATCTTCCTGACCCAGGGATTGAACCCACGTCTCCTGTGATTCCTGCATTACAAGTGGATTCTTTACCGCTGAGCCACTGGGGAAGCCTGGGAATAAGAGAGTTCTTTCTCAATTTCCTGGCAATTGATCAGTGGTTTTATGTATATTTTTCCCTCTGATTCCATTTCTCTGTGCTTATGTTCTTACTTATGTTCTTACTCTTTCTGTCTCAGGCCTCCTCCTGACTGTTCACAGTGAGAGGACAGGTTGATCCAAAGAAAAGGGGGCTAGAGAGTTCTGCAGAGGGGGCTTTAAGATGTAAGACTGCAGTCTTGCATCAACTCTAATAGGGAGAGTGGTGCATCATTACACCCTGGATTTGTGACTGAAAAGCTATATGTACAGGTAAGATTTTATGAGTGAATCATATTAGGGACGCTTCCTATATAAGACTACCACACACACTTTGCCTTATCCATTCCATCTCTAGAGATTTAACTTACAAAGATACATGAAAAAGGATGTTTTGGAAAGCACTGTATACAATAGCAAGAGACTATAAACATCCTGAGATACCACTGATGGGGACATGATTATAAAAACTATGGTACACCCAAACAGTGGAGTATACATGAGATGCAACATGGCAGATCACATGGGCTAATATGGTGCAGCCGACAAAATATATTAAGTTAAAAAAACAAAGTGTATATATGTCTTGGTTTCGGTTTCCTTGAAAGAAAGCCTCAGACAAGGACTTGGGTGCTGAGTCATATACCATTGTGTGTGTGAGTGCTTATCTTGCGTCTTCTTTATCCATTCATCTGTTGATGGACACAGAGGCTGTTTCCTTATCTTGGCAATTGTAAATAATGCTACTGTGAACATTGAGGGGCATGTATCTTTTCAAATTAGTGGGCTTTTGGATATATTACTATACCCAGGAGTGGGATTGCTGGATCATATGGTAGTTCTGTTTTTAAAGAAGCCTTCATATTGTTTTCACTAATGGCTACACAAACTTACTTTTCCACCAATGGTGTACAAGGATTCTCTTTTCTCCACATTCTCGCCAACATTTGTTATTTGTGTTCCTTTTGATGATAACCATTTTGACAGGTGTGAGGTGATATCTTATTATGGTTTTGATTTGCATTTCCCTGGTGATTAGTGATGTTGAGCATGTTTTCTTGGCTATCTGCATTTCCTCCTTGGAAAAATGTCTCTTCAGTTTTTCTGCCCATTCTTTAATTTTTTTTGTTTTTTTAGTTGTATGAGTTGTTTGTATATATTGCATATTAATCCCTTATTGGTCATATCATTTGCAAATATTTTCTCCCAGTTAGTCGGTCATCTTTTTGTTTTATCAATGGCTTTCAACAGCTTTTAAGTTTAGTTAGATCCCATTGTTTTTTTTTCTTTTGTTTCTTCTTACTTTAGGAGACATATCAAAAGAATATTCCTGCAATTTATGTCAAAGAGTACTCGGCCTATATTTTCCTCTAGGAATTTTTTATTATAGTGCCTGGTCTTAGGTGTTTAATCCATTTTGAGTTTATTTTTGTACATACTGCTAGAGAATGTTGTATTTTCATTCTTCTACCTGTAACTGTCCAGTTTTCCCAGCACCACTTACTGAAGAGACTATCTTTCTTCATAGTATATTCTTTAATCATCAATGAAGTTTTGATCAATGATCATTTAAAATTAATTTTTGTTTATAGTATAAAGCAACGTTGAAAGTTTATTTATTCCTGGGATATTCAATTGTCCTAGCAACAATTGTTTAAAATTTTTTCCCATTGGATTACTTTGGCAGTTTTGTCAAAAATTAATTGACCATATATGATTTGGTCTATTTCTGGACCCTTTATTCTGTTTCACCCATCTATACGTCTCTCCTATGTTAATAGCACACTGTCTTTCTTATTGTAGCTTTATGAGAAATCCAAAAGCAGTGTAAGAGCCAAGTGTGATTCTTACACTGTCTCTGGATGTAGTGTAGGAGGTAGGGTAAGTCCTCCAACTTTGTTCTTTTTTTTCAAAGTTGCTTTGGCTACTTTAAATTCTTAACATTTACATACAAATTTTATCATCAGTTCATCAATTTCTATTAAAAACACCCCCTGAGATTACATTGAATCCCAATACATTGGACAATATTAAATATCTTAATAATAGTGCATCTGTATCTGACAATCTGTAAGTGTTGCATATACTCCCTTCATTTAGGTCTTAATTTTTTCAGGATTTTGTCATTTTCAGTGTGGAGGATTAGCATGTACCTTGTTAAATTGATCCACAAGTGTTTCACATTTTTTGATGCAGTCACAAGCAGTGTTTGTGGCAGCCAGGGGTCAGGTTGGCCCCCAGTGCTCCTTCTCTGCTGGCATTCAAGCCCTTGTACAGCAGCCCCGAAACACACATACATTATGCCAGGTCTGCGTGACTAACAGGACACAGCAAGCGATGGAGCGCCACTTCGGGGAGCAGGCAGTAGAGAGGCTGCGTGGCTTCTTGCTCTCCCTTGGACCGCTTGCACTGGGAGACGTGAGAACAGCTCTACTTGGTGGTCCAGTGGGGTGAAGCACGATGCCATCGTAGGCGAGGAGCTGAGGTTCTGCTAACAAGCGGTGAATGAGTGATCCTGCAAGTGGGTCCTGCAGACCCAGCCGAGCCTTCAGATGGCCAGCATCTGGGCTGCTACCTCCCGAGAGACCCTGAGCCAGGCCACCTGGTGAGTCTCCTCCCAGGTCCCAGACTCGTGGAGACTGTGATAATCGATGTTTGTTGTTTCCAGCTGCTAACTTGATAATTCATTATGCAGCAATTGAGGACTACTACAGTAGTTAAAAAAATGATATCTATTTTATTTCAACTTCTAACGCTTTGTTTCTACCATTTAGAAATTCTTATATGTATATATACACACAGACATGTATACATGTCTATATACACATACACACGTGTACACATATGTGAAGATAGAACTTGTTTTCTGTGTCCTTTCTAAAAATTAGCTCTTTGGCAGATATTTTAGAATTTTCTACATAAGCAATTCTGTCATCTGTGGCAAAGACAGTTTTTCTCCTTTTCAAATCTGGATGCTTTTTGTTTATTCTACCACCTTATTGATAGGACTTTTAGTATAGTGTTGAATAAAATGGTGAGAACAGATATTCTTGCCTTGTTTGGATCTTAAGAGGAAAGTCATTTAGTCATTCACCATAAGTATAATGTTAGCTGTAGGTTTTTCTGAGATGTCATTTATCGGGCTGAGGAAGTTTTCTTCTGTTCTTAATTTACTGAGAAGTTTAAAATTTTTTCTCTTTTTTTATTATCAATACTAGATTTATAGTTTTATTATGGTAAAAAGTAGTTGTTACAGTGAGACCTACACACATATACAGGATGACATTTAAATTAATATAGAACAATATTTATGTTTTAAGTTATACTTGAAATTAGAAGATGAAGTGCAGCTTAAGCTTTACAACAAAGAAAATTACACGAAGTAATAATAGAGTTAACAGTAACAATGAAACCATCTGTTCTTAATACAGCATGTGCAAACTTTTTGTCAAAATGCTATAATAATCTTCTTAATCTGATTATCTAAATCATTAAAATATGGGCAGCTCAGTTTTATTTTGCCAGCAGTTTGTTTGATAGGATTATAAATTAACATTTTTGAAAACAAATCCAAGCCATTTTCAACCAAGTTTTTGACATGGGATGGTAGGCTTCCTGGTTTTCACTTGGGAAATGTATTCTTACAGTCTTATAGTCATATATTCTTGTAAGTTGCTCTGGCCACACTTCATATTGGGGTGCCCAAAGCTCTGAATATTTTGAAGAGCTGATTAACTTCTGAATTCACATGGAAAGTGGCTTCTTTGTTGTTAACTCTATATGGTGTCTGTACTCCAAATGTCAACTGGAGTTGAGCAGTGAGCTGCCTTCAGTAGTGCTGGAGATCTATACCAGAGTGTTACTATCTCATGTATATAGATTCTAATAGGCATTCCAGAAGCTCTGGCAAAACCAAAATCAACTCATTTAAACATTCCTTTGTTATCAATAGGTTTTGAGGTTTTAAATCTCTGTGAAGAATTCTCCTAGGCTGACAAACCACAGTCCATCGTAGGATTTGGTACAGATAACTCTTAACAAGTGGAGAATCCATGAAGAGACCTGGAGGGATAGAGTTTAAAAGTCGGAGATGAGATGTAACCTGGATTCCTGCACAACCACATCTGAAGATGGACTATATTTGGGTGACAGAGTTCTAAAAGTGAAATTCCCTGATTTGCAACACGGGAACATTTCCTCTTTACTTTCTAGTCTGATTTTCTTCATGGTTACCACTTGATCTGTAGTTTACCCTTACACAGAACTTCATAGATACCTTCTCCAACTTCCTCTATTTTGGAATATTCATCTATGACTACTCAATCGGAATGGTAGATCTGGATTATTATTCTGTGGTGGTGGACAATGGGGTTGGGGTGTCAGAGGGTGTTGGGGTTGGTGGAGGCAGTGACACAGTCACCATATCTGTGTCACTTTTCCTCAACTCCAAGAGCCCTGAGATCTTTTATTATGAATAATTTTATACTAATCTTTCTGGGTCTATTGAGATAATTATGTTCTTTCTTTTTTGTTTTGTTAATATGTTGAATTGCATTGCTTGATATTTGAATGTTAAACCAGCTTTGCATTCCTGAGATAAAATCCAATTGATCATCATGTATGAATTGTTTCTGAAAATATTTGATGAATTGTTGTTCAGTTACCTAGTTGTGTCTGACTCTTTGCAACCCCATGGACTGTAGCACACCAGGCTTCTCTGTCCTTTGCCATCTCCTGAAGTTTGCCCAAGTTTATTTCCATTGCATCTGTGAGGCCATCCAGCCATCTCATCCTCAGGTGCCCTCTTCTTCTTCTGCCCTCAATCTCTCCCAGCATCAGGGACTTTTCTGATGAGTCAGCTGTTAGCATCAGATGACCAAAATATTAGAGTCTCGACTTCAGCATCAGTCCTTCCAATGAGTATTCAGGGTTGATTTCCCTTAAGATTGACTGGTTTGATCTCCTCTCTGTCCAAAGGGCTCTCAGGAGCCTTCTCCAGCAGTTGGAAGGTATCAATTCTTCAGTGCTTCTTTACAGTCCAGCTCTCACAGTTCTTGACCACTGGGAAGACCACAGCCTTGACTATATGGACCTTTGTCAGCAGAGTAAAGTCTGCTTTTCAGCACACTGCTGAGGTTTGTCATAGCTTTCCTGCCAAGAAGCAAATGTCTTCTGATTTCACGGTGGCAGTCACCATCAGCAGTGATTTTAGAGCTGAAGAAGAGGAAGTCTGTCATTACTACCACCTTTTCCCCCTCTATTTGCCATGAAGTAATGGTACTGGATGCCATGATCTTAGTTTTTTTAATATTCAATTTTAAGCCAGTTTTTCTATTATTTGAGGCACATTTGCATTTCCTCTGAGAGAAGCCAGGAACCCATCGGCTGCTTTTGGGATCACAGTGCTTCCTTGGTGCTTCGAATTTGGATAAATGGGTTTTCATAACCGTTTGAGATCCTTGAGGGAAGTGTCCAGACTGAGACATTTGGGAATTTTGGTAAACTGCTGATAATTTCCTGTCCCCTTGAATCAATATATTTGTTCAATCAAAATGTTTGTTCAACTTTAATTTGGAAGAGGAGCTGAAAACTGGGATAGTGAAAAAAAGAATGAAGAAGGAGGGCTGCTGGTATAAACCTCAAAATAGAGAGAAAATTAAGATATTAGCTACCCTAAATGACAAATATTTACTATTGAAATCATGGCCTTTAGGGATCTTAGCCACAACTTCAGGATCATTTTACATTATTTCTTTAAACACACCTTTTATTTTCCTGAGAAGAGTTTTGAAATTGCAGTTTTCCTCCTTCTCCTTAATTTCCAGTGACATACCAGCATCCGGTGATGTTTTAGCATACCTTTCCTTCTGTACTGATGTCTGGCAGAGCCACTCCTTATTCTGACTCTGGCCTAACTCCCTTCCGTGCTTTGAGGTCAGTAAGAGTTTGATCAGAATTTGTTGAGAGTTTAGTGTCCCCTTCTTCAAGACTCCAGGGAGATGGGTATGAGGTATTATGATAATTTATTTTCACTCAAGGTCATTAAGACCAGAAAAAGCCTCTGTTGGCCTACTTCAGAGGCCGGGGTTAATGTCCGTATGTTATGAGCAGGGAGACTGAGACATGGGATTCTGAAAAGGATACTTTCAATTGATAAAATGATAGAAAAGAGTCTGGGTGGCTCCATCAAGTCCCAAACAGCTATCAACTTCTCAAGGTTAACATGTGGAGAAAGGCTAGAACCTCTTCGCTTTCTCCTGCTTTCAAGCAGCTATGGGTCTTGGAGACTGTGAAAATGAGTGCTGAGCCGAGTATAGCAATGCAGTCTCTCTCTGTCCTCTGTCTCATTTTTCATTCTCTCTCCTTGATCCCCCTCTAATCTAGACTGGGACAATCAGATGACAAAAGAGTTCTACTTTAAAACAAGTGCGCTCAGGTATTTATAGTAAGGAAATGGACTGAATGAGCCAGCTGCTAAAAAATAGAAGGTCTGATTTTCTCCATTCAGGAAGATTGTGGCCCAATGCAGTTAGGGATAAAATAAATGAATTCAGATCTAATAGTTAGAAAACTTATCCCAGATTGGAATCGCTGGCCTCTCATGAGACAAGCTATAGATTTTTCCAAACTGGCAGCAATGGTGGGGATAGACTTTGCAAGGAAAAGGCTTGACATTAGCCTGGACATTGGAAGATATTCTCAAGTCTGTTTTAGTTTCTCTCCAGAAAAATTGGTCCAAGTTGTATAAGCTCTGTACTATATAAATGTGAGTAAAGGCTGAGTCCTTAAGGGAGGTTTTGGGGCTCTGACTTATGTTTGGGGAATTCTAATTCTACGCCAATTGTGTGGTAGATATTCATTCAATTTTCACACATGGGAAAGTTCAGTGAATGAATAAACATATGCATAGCATTTACTGGGATTTCCTGCTGGCTCAGATGGTAAAGAATCTGCCTGCAATGCAGAAGACCTGGGTTCGATTCCTGGGTCGGGAAGATCCCCTGGAGAAAGGCATGGCTACCCACTCCACTATTCTTGCCTGGAGAATCCCATGGACAGAGGAGCCTGGGGGCTGCAGTCCACAGAGTTGCAAAGAGTTGGACACGACAGGTCGATCAACACTTTCACTTTCATTATTGAGCACTTGCTGAGTGCCATGCACCATGCTAGGCCCTTCTCATTCTATTTTATTTAGGTCTCATCATAATCTTGGCATATGGTCTCCATTTTGCTGATACACAAACTGAGTCTCAGCTAGGATTTTTCAAAGTCATGTTGGTTGAGAAGAGCAGATTGAGATTTATCTAGCATGCAGGATAGATATGGAATCTTGATTTATGCAGTCCTCCTGGCGTTTTATTCTGGCCTGTGCACTTAGGGCCCTCAATCAGCATTTATAATGAAGGCTTTCTTAACTACACCTCTCATTATCTCTTTCTCCTTTGAGTTCAATAGCCTACTTATACTGAGATGGTTGGATGGCATCACTGACCCGATGGACAGGAGTTTGAGTAAACTCCGGGAGCTGTGATGGACAGGGAGGCCTGGTGTGCTGCAGTCCATGGGGTTGCAAAGAGTCAGATACGACTGAGCAACTGAACTGAACTGAACTGAATGGTTCAACTTTGCATCTACGTTGTTTTCTTTTCCACTGTATCAGTTTAGAAATGCTTTAAGGCACAAGGGAAAAACCTCAACCAATGTGGTGTTTAAAAAAAAAAAGTTTCAAATTCTTTGATACACCTCCAGTTGAGATCTAGCATCTCTGTCCCCTCTCTCCTTGAATCTGATAACTGCTTTGACCAACTGAATAATGAAGAAATGACACTGATTCCTGCGTGAGGCTGAATCATAAAAATCCATGAAACTTCTACATAGGCCTCTTGGAATGCTTGCTCTTAGAACACAGCCATAGTACTGTGAAAAGCCTAAACCTTAGGGAGAGGCCAGGTGTGCTGGCGCTTGGTCAACAGTCCCAGGTGAGTCTAATCTTTGGTCCTTCCAGCCTGACTACCAGAAATGTGAATGAAGAGGTACTCGTGGGATTGGATTCTGCAGGTCCAGTTTTTCTAGTTCCTGGGTGTTTGAGTCACTTACCTGGTTGAACCTTCTCAATAGAGGCCCCAGAGACAAACCATTCCAGATAGACCCCGTGTGAATTCCTGACCTGCAGTCTGTGAGTTTAATAAAATGACTTACTTTAATGTCACTAAGTTTTAAAGTAGCTTGTTACATAGTACAAGTAACTGGGATATCCAGCTAATACTGGTTTACAGCAATTGAAATATTTATATTTGTATTTAATGAAGTGAGAGATCCAGAGGTAAGCCCTTGTTGGCGTTAGTTCATTGCTCAGCTGTGCCATTAGGGACCCAGGAACTTTTCATACATTCATATTGCCACCCTTAATGTTACCTTTTGTCCTCATGCTTATTGCCTCATAGTTTTGGCATAAATGCCATAGCTCCAGGCATTGCATCAGCATTCAGGTTAGGAAGAAGAAGGACAGTAGAGCTTGCCTCATCTATATGGTTTTATTAGGAAAGCAAAACTTTTCCCAGAAGCCCTCAGGTCCTTACTTATGTCTCACCAGTTATAATTTTGTCATATGGCCACTCTGATGGAAAGAGAGGCTGAAAAAATGAGCATTTATCTCTCATATTTCTATCCTAAACACAGTTTGGATTTGCTTGGCAAGGACACCAGAGACCATGAGCACCACACGGGCAAGGCTGGTGTCTGCCGCATACCTCAATTGCTTTGCATTATTTTTTCTGGTTGGTTCAACTAGGTAGTGAGTTACTGAAAACAGAGATAATAATGATTACTTCTCTGGAATGCTTCTTAGCATCCAACATAACACTGAGAATGCCATTTCTATTCAATGCATTCACCTGTTGAAGGAAGAGGAACAAATAAGGAGGTGATTTCCAGAGCAGAAGTCTTCACATTTTTTTCCCTGCATAGCCCCTGAAAACATTTTGAGAGACAATGTACTTCCTTGTACATTTTTAACCTGGTATTTGCAGTTTTTGTTATAAATTTACATAAAAAATTACAATGAATATAATTTTTGCCAAGTAGTTAATACTGAAATTTTAAAATAAACCTTTATATTGCTTTTTAAAATTTCCAGTAAATACCATACTGGTTTGATACTACTGTCTTCTGTTTTAAAATTTGCAAATGAGTTTTCCTTTAGTAGTTAGAAAATTTTACATCTTTTCTTTTTCTCCTTGTACTCACATTTTCATTCCAGTTTCCTCACAGAATTTTATACTAATGTAATATATCTTTAGGCTTGAAAGTTCGCTTTGTTGATTTCTGTATCATGCTTCTTTGCAACAAAAACATACATATAAGTTGAAACAGCAATTTAAAAAAACATTTTATGTGACTAAAAGGCTCTAAGTACTAAAACATTTCTTCTGGATTGAATAATCATTGAAATTTTTATACTATATAATTGAGAAAAGCAACATAAGTGTATTACACCTTTTGATACGGAATTATTAAACGCAGAAGTGAAATTCATTGCAAATGTATCTGCTGTGAGATGGATGGGATTTTAAAAGCTTATATCATGTATCTATGTATGAATATTACTTATTGCTTGAATGAAACAGTCTGGCATCAATTTCAAGCCTAGTTTTGTTTATTAAGACATAAGTGTGGACAAATGTTAAGTAGACTTATTGTGGTCATCATTTTGCAAAATTTACAAGTATTGAATCATTACATTATACACCTGAAATTAGTGTAATGTTATATTTCAATTAAAATAAGATGAAAGTGTTGAACACTTTCACAGAAGTAAATGGGTATGTAAGGAATATTATTACCTTTGAATTATTTGAACTACTTCCATGTTGTATATCAAAAGTCACATAGTGACCTGTCTTCAAAAATTATTTTTAATGATCTATCAGCTGACAGCTCAATTAGGTCCTCTTTCGAGTAGGTGGAAAACACCTGACTTGGAAAATAACTTGCAACCAGTCATTTGAGCTGTTCTCTTGCAAATGGATTTTCTCTGCTTATTAGAGACATTCACAACCTCAGTATTTCTATTTCCTACCCCCTGGTTGGAAGTTTGTGCTCCAGGATACATCATAGTAAGATTTGGGATGAGGGAGCCCTTTGTCTTGCTGGGAGGAGGGCTGATGTGAAAGAGAACTAGGGAAGATGGGGAGGAGAACTGGCCTGATGCCCCAGCTGCAGGCAGATCAAGTTTAGGAGAGTGTAGGAAAACTGAGGAAAATGGATCAAATCCTCATCAGTCTATCCGGGTCCCTAAACCAAGAGCCTGTATACCCCAACTTGAAGACTGCTGTTCCAAAGGCTGTCAGAGCTCACAGAGATGCTATCACTCTTGGAGAGGCTGAGTTTGAGTTCCCTGTAGTCATACTGCCTCTCACTCAATGAGCTGCTCTATGCTGCTGCTGCTGCCAAGTCGTGTCAGTCGTGTCCGACTCTGTGCCACCTCATAGACGGCAGCCCACCAGGCTCCCCCATCCCTGGGATTCTCCAGGCAAGCACACTGGAGTGGGTTGCCATTTCCTTCTCCAATGCATGAAAGTGAAAAGGGAAAGTGAAGTCACTCAGTCGTGTCTGACTCTTCCCGACCCCATGGACTGCAGCCCACCAGGCTTCTCCATCCATGGGATTTTCCAGGCAAGAGTACTGGAGTGGGGTGCCATTGCCTTTTCTGGCTGCTCTATGCAGTGCCTTAAAAGTCTTATCTCTGTTTTGCAGATGAGGAGGCAGTGGTGAGGGGAAGGAGCAGCCAGTGGGCACCAAAACTGGGGTTCAGACTCGGGCGATGGGTGTACAGAGCCTAAGCTGTTTAGCTACTTTCATTTGAGTGGGGTTCTGGGAACAGGGATCCCAGCTCTTCACAGGAGCTGTTGCTGGGACTGCTGTTGCTTTTATCTATGTTTCCTTCCTGGCAAATTTCTCTAAAGCAGTGGTTCTCAAACCCAGGTGGCTGGGCCTCACCTCTCGAATTTCTGATTCTGTAGGTGTGGGTGAGGCCGAGAATCTGCATTCCTAACAAGTTCCCAGGTGTGGAGAGGAGAGGGCTCACTTCTCTAAAGCCTGTCCAGTCTCTGGGGGAGATTCCCATTTCTAATGTATGTAGAGGCTGATGCTTCCCCTCCTTACGTTTTTTTAGGACTGAGGTTGTCACTTGCCTGCTAAGTTGCTTCAGTTCTGTCTGACTCTTTGCAACTCCACGGATTGTAGCTCGCCAGGCTTCTCTGATTGTAGCCCGCCAGGCTTCTCTGTCCATGGGATTCTCCAGGCAAGAATACTGGAGTGGGTTATCATTCACTTACCTAGAAGTGAGTATATATGAAATGCACATTGCATATATATTTCAGCTCCTGAAACAACTTTGAAAAATCTTGTGCTGCAGGAATTTTTGTTGGAGATTTCTTTGCTGATATTGTACATAGGCATACCTGCATCAGGGGCAATTGTGTTTCCATGTTTTTATTTATTGGCATATACTTTGCACACGAAGGTCCTCTGTGTCTCTGCTAAGTTGTTCACTCTGTCTGTCTGGATGGGATTTTCTTTCCTGCATTCTTTACTTATTGGTTCAATCCTCAAGGTTCATCTCAAAATAACGCGTTTTCTCTGAAATTTGCTGGTTAACTTAAGTGCCTCTTCCCTGAACCCCTCTAGCCTGGCATAGCATTGCATAGGCATGATCTTGCTTACATGTTCTTTCTCACATTGGTTGAAAAATCTGATACTCATAAATGCTAAATAAATAACAGCTAGCAAACATTTAATGAGCACTTACTAAATACTAAATACTTTTAAAAAAATGTTTACTAAAAACTAGGCATTTGCTAAACACCTTACATTTACTATTTCCTTAAATCCTTACAACAATTTTATGAGGTACTATTATCATCCATATTGAGGCCCAGAAAGGTAACTTGGCCGAGGGCACACAGCTGTTCCAGGGGCATTTCCTTGTTGAAGTCTCTGTGGCCTAGACTGACTCTCAGACTTGCAGCCCCAGATACTGACCTGTCAGCCTGTGAAGCTCATTGACATGAATGCACATAATTGAGAGAATGACAGTCCATCGGTTTGTGTGACAAGAACTGCCAAGGGGGGGGGGTCCTCTGGACGGTGTGTTCTGTCTCTTACGGCAGACTTCTCGGGAAGCCAAAGTATAAGCCTCGACGTGACTAGCCAGCAAAACGGCTCAGACCAGGAGAGTCAGAGACACAGGTCCCATCTGTTGTGGCCTCGGGTTAATACAGCTCATCGCTGCAACAAAGAAATTGCTGGGCAAGTCCTTGGGTACTGTTGCTTGGTGGATAAGAGCGGAGACTCTGCATCTAGACTGGGTGGTTCAAATTCCAGCGCTACCAGATACCAGCTTTGTGACGCTGAGCGAGTTACCTGTCTGACCAAGATATTCATGACAGTGGAACCCAGCTCACAGGCTTGTCTCAGGGCTCATATGTTTGTGTAAGGAACTTAGAGGTGTACCAGAGGTGTGCTGTTGTGACTGTTAACTGTATTGTATTCAGGGCAGGGCACATAGAGGCAGGTGCTCTATGCATAGTTTTGACTGAACGAATAAATGCCTGAATGATTAGTTGTTAGACTCTATCAGTGTTTCGGGCTTCCCAGGTGGTGCCAGTGGTAAAGAACCCACCTGCCAAGACAGGAGACTTAACAGACACAGGTTCGATCCCTGGGTTGGGAAGATTCACTGGAGGAGGGCATGGCAACTCATTCTAGTGTTTGTGCCTGGAGAATCTCATGGACAGAGGAGTCTGGTGGGCTGCAGTCCATAAGGTTCCAAAACGTTGGACACAGCTGAAGTGGTTTAGCATGCACACACGCATCAACGTTTACTTGAAAGCAAGTTTTTTTCCGACAGTGACTAATAGTAAAGAGATCCATTCCCACCCTGCCCCGCCCCCCGTAATCAGGTAGATTTGTTTTAAGTCAGTTTGGTACATGAAACAGATTAGTTTTGCAGTTTTTTAATGAACTGAAATAGAAATTTTAAATGCAGCAGTCTACCTGTGTAACAAATATCTGTAAGGTAAAATAAGGGATTTTTAATGGAACTACAATCTGCATGAACCAATCAGATGACAAGTGTGGAAAGGTTTCTATAACTTTTCTGAATTAAAAAAAACAAACCCCCAAATTATTAATGGCTCAGGATGGGGTGGGATGAGCTGTGGAGTGCTGGAAGGAGAGACGGGGTGGAACGTGTCCTGATGTGGGCTTAGAACTGTGTAGGCTCTGGACAGCCCTCCTGAAACACGGGGACCTGAGCAGCACTTGCTACTCTGGTCCTTGCTCACCGTCTCTGGTCACTCTCTGTTTTCTCAGGTTAACAGTCAGGACAGAATCCTTGGGAAACTTTTCTAGCCATCATCGTAGTTCTTTCCAAGGCTTCTGTATAAATGCCACATGTGCTACTAGTTCAAGTCAAAGGAGGGGAAAGAGACAGGCTGCGTGGTTGGGGGGAGCTCAGTCTGTCCGTAATAGTACTAACAACCGCTGATACCATTTACTGAGCATTTCTGAGCGTTGATACAGTGAGTTCTATCTCTTGATTCTAACTGGTAGCTGCATCTCTACTCATTTTGCGGCTCAGGTGACCTAGATTCATCTTTATTGTTTTAACATGTTAAACTCTCTTCTATTGTTTCTCTGAAATGCTAAACTGCACGGAGATCAAACCAGTCCATCCTAAAGGAAATCAGTCCTGAATATTCATTGGAAGGACTGATGCTGAAGCTGAAGCTCCAATACTTTGGCCACCTGATGAGAAGAACTGACTCACTAGAAAAGACCCTGATGCTGGGAAAGATTGAAGGCAGGAGGAGAAGGGGATGACAGAGGATGAGATGGTTGGATGGCATCACCGACTCGATGGACGTGAGTTTGAGTAAACTCCGGGAGTTGGTGATAGACATGGAAGCTTGGCATGCTGCAATCCATAGGGTCGCAAAGAGTTGGACATGACTGAGTGACTGAACTGAAAGCTAGCTCTCTCAATAATGGACATTTGGGGCTTTTGTCTATTTCTGGCTTAGGAGGGTAGAAACCGCCACCTGTCTTCTCACACTCTCTCTGTTGCTCTGTTTTTCCTTACTTTTCAAAAATGTGAGAGCCTTAGTATATTCCCACCCACAGACTCAGTAAAGTGGACACAAGATTTACTGACTTTGTACGTGTTCATATTTTCCAAGTATCCCCAAGCCTATTTGTCATCGATAGTTATTTTTACAATTTTTACAAAGTCTTCATCACTTCTTGTTTAAATGTGTTTCTTGGCCCCCTCCCTCCCTCCCTCCTTTCCTGTATTTTCACTATTCGAACAGTGGGTTATGGATTTTTGGATTTCATGGAGCGAAAGTTAAAAAAAAGAGAGGCAGGGTAGCCTACGTAGGGTTGCTATCTTTTAATATTTCCAAATAAAGATGAATACCATTTACTTCCACCATCACTTCACAAAAGAAGCTGCCCAGTGGAGTCCCAGAAGCATGGCAATTGCCTTTGTGGAGACAGAGTTTCCCAGGAGCTCTTCTTCCATGCTGATTCAAGTTCAGTGCAATTGCCTGGGCATCCACTGTGTGCTCAGCTTTGTGCTGGACATAAAAGAAAGACTGGACTTTTGCCTTCACCCTCAGGGATCCCAAAGGGGAGATAAAACAAGCAGCTCAGTAGGACTATAAATCTGGGTCTGCCTTTTCCATGAGACTGTGTTCTTTTTAAAGGTAAAGATCATGCCCTTATGTCTCCTACATCCCACTGCCCCAGCGTGTGTCTGACATATCATACACACTCTATCAATGTTTGCACACTCATAAAGAATTATGGGACAGTGCAAGGTGAACTATGTGTAGATCTTGAATTGAAGTCAGTCATGTACCACTACTGTATGGGACTGTATCATGAGTGGTAGGATAGCCCAGGAAGGGGGTGGGTCACAGCTGACTCAAGTCGGCAGGAAGACTTCATGGCGGGAGACGGTGAGGTTTGAGATGGGCCCTCAGGAGTGATTGGAACTCAAATGACCTGACAGTAGGCAGTGAAGCTCTGTTGGAAAGTAGCTTGAAGCCCAAGCATTAATACTCAGAAGAGGTTATGTCTTCGTTTTGCAAGGTAATGGCTTACTTGGGGCTTATGGTAGCATGGGATGATGATGGACGCCAAAGAACATCTAGGGCAATGGTTCACAATTGGGGGTGATTTTGCCCCCATGGGACATTTTCTAATCTAGAGATATTTTTGTTTCTTAGAACTGGGGAAGGGTGTTATTGGCAAGTAGTTCTGGTATATGGTAGAGGCCAGGGATGCTGCTAAATGCACACAGTGGTCCTCTTCTCCCACTGAAGACTTGACTGGTCACAAATGTCAGTAGCACTACAGTCTAGAAACTCTAGGGAATTCCCTGGTGGTCCAGTGGCTAGGACTCCATGCTTTCATTGTCGAGGACCCAAGTTTCATCCTTGGTTGGGGAACAAAGATCCCCCAAGCCACACAGTGTGGCCACAAAAAAAAAAAAAACACAAAAAACCTCTCTGACTTAGTGGGATTAAGAAGAAAGAAAATAAATATGGTATTATCAATAGCATTTCACAATCATGAGCAGTGCCTGGAAGCCAAAGTTGCTCTCACAGGGTAACAGTTTCTTTTCTCCCTCTCTCTTAGGCGCTTCCTTTCCCCTCCTTTCACCTGTCTCTCTCCTGGCTTGTGTTGTAGGCGTCCTTCTCTTATCTCATTACCTCTTCTTTGATTTCAGACCTTCAGAATTCCTGCTGGCCTCCTGCAAATTAAGACCTCAGAGCCACCTGGGGAGCTCTGGGAGGCTGTTTGGACCTGTCCACTGGGTCTGAGTTTGTCTTAACAGGGAAGGTTTGGGACTGGAACATAAACGTTTACTGGTCTCTCTGGGCTTGATAAAGCAAAACTCTGAGACATTTGAGAGCTGTGTTGGAGAAGACAGTCTAGACTCCAGACTTTTCTATGGGTTTCAGAGACCTCAGACCAATAGTATGGGAAAAGAAGAGGCCAGTTGGTTGCTCAGTGAGAAAAAGTCATTCCAGGGGGAGGGAGAATGTGGACAATCCCTATTGCCAGAAGTGCTACCAGAAACACCTGCCTGGGCTCTTCTAGAGAGGACCATTAAGACCCTTGCTGTCCACGAAGAAAAAAAAGCTTTATTTTGGAGCAGTGTTAGACGTACAGAAAATTGTGAAGCTAATACAGGGTATCCTCATATGCCCTCTATCCGGTTTCCTTTGGTATTAACACTTTATGTTTGTATGACACATTTATTACAATTGATGAATCAACACTGATATGTTCTTATTCACTAGAGTCTGTGCTTTATTCGGATTTCCTTAGTTTTTACCTAATGTTCTTTTTCTGTTCCAGAATCTCACACTACATTTGGGTTCTCCTTGGTTGTGATGATTTCTCAGACTTTCGTTGCTTTTGATGATCATGACGGTTTGGACGTGCACTGGTCAGGCATTTTGTAGACTGTCCCTCAGCTGGGTTTTGCTTGATGTGTTTCTTACAATCAGACTGAGGGTCATGGGTGATGGGGAGGAAGACCACAGAGATGAAGTGCCTTCTTATCAGGTAGTCTCAATGTGACTTTCCACTGATGATGCTGACTTTGACCACCTGGCTAAGACAGCGTTTGTCAGGTTTCTCCAATGTTATTATTAGTGCTTTTGTCCCTTTTATACTGTACTCTTTAGAAAGTAGTCACACTATGGACAGTGCACACTTATGGAGTGGGAAGTTAGGCTCCCCTTCCTTGGGAGGGGTCTTTAGTTTTAAAAGAAAAAATAGTTATTTCAACCCTTGTTTGCCTCCCAGGTGCAGTGAGTGAGCCCATTCTCATTTCTTCCTCCATGTCTGACAGCTAATCGAGGTGTGGGGATTTACTTAAGCTGACAAATGATTATCCTTCCCTGTAGAAGGGTTACCGGAATGCTGAATTTGCTCATTACTCTTCTCTCTGCTTCTCCCAAGCAGTGATCTGGAGAGAGATGGGACAGATCTCTTTAGTGAGAGCTGCAACCCAGGAAACCGGGGGGCTGAGGATGAGGGAGGGGTGGCCACTTACCAAAAGTGAAGCAGGAGAAGTGGATGAAGAATTGCGTGGCGCAAGGGGAAATGACATGGCTAAGAGGGAATTAATGGGGAGTCTGGTCACTGGGCTTAATTGAACTTTCTCAGTCTGTGCTGTCCCTTAGCATTGCTTCTGGATTTCTGTTTGTACCTCTGCTGATGGGGGGTGAGCAGAAAATTTATTTTGGGACAGTGGCTGGAAGAAAAGGCTGCTTGGAGTCTGTCTTTTCCCCCAAACTTGTGGAGTCCATGTCCTCTACATCAGGCTTTTGCTGCTTGACACATTAGTTTGAACCCAGAAGGATAAGTATAGGCACAAGTAATGCTTGATCCCCATTCACACTTTTGGCAGATACTGCTAACTGATCACGTCTCTCTCTGCTGCCAAGACAGACATGTCCTCAGACTCTTTCTCAACACACTGCTGTGGGTATTAACCATGTATCAGCTGGCGTGGGCAATGAGTAAATGATTTGCCATTCCTGGTCTAGACAGATACTTTTTTAAGATATTAAGAATCGAGTTACACAATTCATTCTTTATTTAATCAGCAAATACTTCTGAGTACCTACATGTGCTAGGCATTGAGCCAGAGGCTGGGTATTTATTGGTGAATACAATAGACAAGGTTCTTGCATTTGTGGAGTGTACAGATTGTAAAATCTTTGATAAGTGTCATGTGTAGTATCTCAGTAGCTCTTTGTATGAAGTGAAGTGTTAGTTGCTCAATCATGTCTGACTCTGTGATCCCATGGACTGTAGCCTGCCAGGCTCTTCTGTCCATGGAATTCTCCAGGCAAGAATCCTGGAGTGGGTTGCCATTCCCTTCTCCAGGGAATCTTCCAAATCTAGGGATCAAACCCAGGTCTCCTACATTGCAGGTGGATTCTTTACCAATTAAGCCATCAAGGAAGCTCTTTGTATAGTTTAGGGCAATCAAAATCAGCTATGGCAGGAGGGGTAGTAAGTAGATTTCATTAAGCATCTTGGGCAAAGTTCAAATATATGATCTAATTTAATCCTCACAGCCACCTTATAAGTTAGGAAGCAGTAGTCACAATCTACAAATGAGAAAAGCAAGGCATGCAGAAGAAGTTGCCCAAGAACCAAGAGCAGAGATTGAATCTTTGTCAGTCTGATGCCAACAGTATTGGTTCTTACACCATGCCTCACTCATCCAAGCTTTTTGTTCTTTAATAAAGAGGGGATGTTTCCAGAAAAGGAGGGTAGATTGGAGTCCATGGAAGGGAGAAGGGAGGCTGGGTCCATGTAGATGCTGACCTATGGATGCTGGAGGCTCTGGCTGAGGTTGCTGGGTGGGGCTGAGGCAGCCAGTGGAACAGGGCTCTGGCTAGAACAATGCAGTAAATGATGCCAGCCCCGAGACTGTGCTTCATCACATCACAGCAGTCTGATTTCTTCCCAGGCCTACCTTGGACTTGCAATGTAACCAGTCCTCCCAGTTTCTACCAGCTGCTGAAAGCGTGGAGATTTCCCCTCATGCTGTTGGGTTGCCTGGAGATAGGTTGTGCTCTGGAAAGATGTGCTGTGGGAAGAGGAGGAAAGGGTATATATTGGGCACAGCTGGGCTGAACTTTCCCTCCTGCCACTGGCTCCGCTCCAAGCCTAGACCTCCACCCGGGCCTGAGCACCCAGCCGGGCCTTGCTCTGTTCTCACATTTAGTCCAGAGCTTTCCACCTGAATAGCTTTCCAGCAATGTAGCTCCTGAATGCTCGGAGCTTCATTCACAGATTGATGTTGTTTGGAGTCCCAGAAAGTCCTCCTTGAATAGTAGGTCCAGTGTGGGTGAAATAAAGGACTTCCCTGGAAAAGAACTAGGGAAGAAAATCTCTGAGGCTTCACTTAGTTATTTCCAGAGACTGGGAAGGTCCCATGTCTCATGGAGAAGCAAACCTTTTCTTCTTTTCCTAAATACCAGTTGAGTGGGCTGTGGGACTCTCTCCTCCCTTAAGAGTGAACCAAACATCCAAGTTGGTCCGTGTTGTTTTCATTCCAGTTTCTCTGAGAGCAGAGTTTGAAGCCAGGACTTGGGCACAGGTAGTTTGCCTGGGAGGGGTGGTGGACGCTGGATGCACCATCACATCTCCCCTTAGCAATGAAGGGCTGATTCCCTACCTGCTGGGAGCACTGTGGCTGAGAGCCCTTGGCTGTCAGGAATGCCCCTCCTCCCCCGACACAGGATGACCTCAGTTACCAAGGCCCACCCAGCTCAATGTTACACTCATTTCTGGGGGTACTTACATCCGATGACTGATGGGAGCCAGGGTACAAAGCTCTAGTTCCCTTCCCCCATCTCAGGATGAATTTGAAGCTGGAGGCATCATCTCAGCTTCAAAACTCTTCTGAGGGTCAGTGGAGGCTCACCTGGTGTTTCCTCCCCCCTCCTTCCCCTCCACAGGTGTTGTTGATTCCTAGAGTCCTCCATAATGAACCCGACCCACGTCTGTAGCTGCCTGGCATAGTCTGGGGCAGGGGATTCTAGGACGGGATTTAGGAGCTGAATCACCACTGCCTGGCTGGCTGCAAGGGCCGTGTTACTCATGGTAGGTGTGGCAGTACAAGCTTTAACTTGTGGAGATTTGGGAGGTATACCTAGTGGAAAACATGGGTTAGCTGGTAAAGTGTATCACCATTTGAGAAATAAGGGATACATAGTAGCCATGAGGCCAGTGAAATTGGATAGATGTTGCTAAGCCCAAATAATGCGTTGGAAGAAGATATTGAAGAGTTGAGAGTGATTGATTACAACTATAAAGCTAAGTGGGAAGACCAGAGGACTTCCTTGTGGCTTTGTAAAGAGGTTCTCATTACCAGAAGGAGAACAGGGAAATCTGAGGCCCAGGCTCAGGACTTAATCATTAGAAAGAGCAGTGACTTCAAAGTTAAATAACCAACATACGCAAGCGCTTGAAAGTGAAAGTGATAATTGCTCAGTTGTATCCAACTCTTCCCCACCCCATGGACTATGCAATGCAGTCCATGGAATTCTCCAGGCCAGAATACTGGAGTGGGTAGCCTTTTCCTTCTCCAAGGGCTCTTCCCAATGCAGGGATCAAATTCAGCTCTCCTGCATTGCAGGTGGATTCTTTACCAGCTGAGCCACAAGGGAAGCCCACACAAGTGCTTAGGTCAAGTCTAATCAACGTCAGGGCCCTGGTTAGGAAAGAATGGGACCATGACACGTGGAATGGGGACTTCTGGTTGATGTACAATACGTGACAACCTTGAATCACAGATTTCCCCATAACCACTGGGTCTGCAGGAATGACCGTTTTCTCCCTATTAAGGGCTAGCACTCCCTTTACCTTGAAGACAATGCAAAGATCTCTGCAAGATAGCATGTGCCTGCCCAAGAATGCCCCAACTCTTATCCTGGTCACTGGGCCAAAAATAAGGGTATGATCACCATACCTGGTTTGGCCATTTCAAGGCGTTGCAGGACCCAAATAATATATTCCAATGAGAACCAAGAGAGCATGCTTGGGGCTGAGTTTTGAGATGCTTGATGAGGTGGGGCAGAAGGTAAAGTTGGCTGATGGAGATTTTATCATTTTGGGAGTATGTCCTCTGGCTGGAGTACACTGCTAAGATAGGTCCAGAAGGTTGGGTAAAGTGTTGGCCCACATTAAGAGATGTCTGGATTTCTCTGGTGCTTGGTGGGAGGGAAGAGGGGTCCAAATGTTGAGAGAAATAAGCATGGTAGAGTGGATATACTATTGAAGCCAGGAAACCCACAAAGGATGACGATGCATGGAAGACCCTGAGGATTTATGGAAGCAATACAGAAATGTGTTCAGAGACACACCCTCATCCGTGAGGTGGCTCTCCTCCAGAGACCAAGGATAGGTGGCAGGAGATGTTTCACAGAATAGGGATCAATGAGAGCAATGGAGAAGGTAGGAACCCGATGCAACAGAACCCAGGTGACGGGGCTCCCCTTCAGAAGCCAGGTGGACACAATTATTGTAGTGCGCAGAAAGGTCGTGGGCCGTCCGAGGGGTCCTCGGCTGTGTTGAGGGATGGTTAATTGAACGTGGCATCTCTAGGGGCCACTGACAAGGCTGCTACTCAAACAGCGTAACGAATTAGCAGGATGATCATCATGGCTGTTTACTCGGGTGGCTACACGGGGAAGGGAGAGTGGCCTAAACTTGTGAAGGATGGGTGACACAGGATCAGAATTGACATTGATACTTGGAGACCTGGAGTGTCATTCTGAACTCTGGCTGGTTGGAACCTGGACTCTTTGGGTTTTGCAGGGGAATTATCTTGCCTACACGTTTTCAGCGCGTCTTTCCCTAAGTCTCAGGTAGTTCCTTCTCATAGAGGTGCACACTGGTGCTCTGCAAATTACTTGAGAAGAGTTTTCAGCAGTGTTTCCTCCCTGGTTCTCTGCCCCACAAATTCTAGCCACCATGGGGTTCTTGAGCTTTGATTTCTGGCTTCCTGACTCAGCGAGAGAGACTGCCGGGCTCTGCTTGTGCACCCCCTCCTTTTGCTGTGGTCAGAAACTCCCTCTATGCTGTAAAGTAGGCTGGTATGATAGGAGGGCTCATCTGGCTTGTTTTTCTTTGCTCAGTGATCATAGTCTCCTGTGTTGCCTGTTATCTAGTCTCTGAAAACTTCTGTTTCTACGTTTTGTTTGATTTTCCAAGTTGCTTAAGGTGTGAGAGTAACTCTAGGCCCTGTTGTTCCTTCTTGAAAGTGAGAAGTGAAAGTGAAGTCGTTCAGTCATGCCCGACTCTTTGCGACCCCATGGACTGTAGCCCAGGTTGCTCCATCCATGGGATTTTTCAGGCAAGAATACTGGAGTGGGCTGCCATTTCTTTCTCCAGGGGATCTTCCTGACCCAGGGATTGAACCAGGGTCTCCTGCACTGCAGGCAGACTCTTTGCTGTCTGAAACACAATGGAAGCTTCGTGACCATTGTCCTGTTCCTTCTTGCCCAGGAGTAAAAGCCCTCTGATTTTGTTCCTTGTTTGTTTAAACTGATCGCGCCACTCTAACAGCACAAAGGTTGTAAACAAGTATATGGATGGTGATTGTGGTGAGTAACTCTTTGGACAATAAAGCTTAGCCACTAACTTATCCAAGACTTGCCAAAATTTTCAGCTGAAACTGATAATTTTTCTGCCCAGGGGAAGTACCTCTCCCTTTTACTAACGGATCTTATTGGAGGCTGGTTGGTGTCTCTGTAATTGATGTGAGTAACCCATTGGTTGAGGCTCGAGGACCCACCAACATCCTCCAACAGGGAGCAGCTGTGTGTGCTGACAGTTTCCAGATTAGAGCTCTTTGATCTGGCTGGTGGTTACTAAGAATGTCTGATGGGTGCAGGAGCGAGGGAGTGTGTAACATTGGAGAAGCCACAGAGATGAGTGTAGGGTGTATAAAAATAGTGAAAGTGTTAGTCACTCTCTGCGACCCCATGGACTGTAGCCCACCAGGCTCCTCTGTCCATGGAATTCTCCGGGCAAGAATACTGGAGTGGATAGCCATTCTCTTCTCTAGGGGAATCTTCTGGACCCAGGGATCGAACCCTAGTTTCCTGCATTGTAGACAGATTCTTTACCATCTAAGTCACCAGGGAAGCATCAGGGGAAGCAGAATTCAATGGCTGGGGAGCCAAGTCAGGGAAGGAAGAGGCCACAGGAGATGGGGGAGCGGGGACTGAGGCTCTGTGACTGTGGCCTTGCCTGGGCTTGGGACAACAGAAGTTCTTTCTGAATGGGAGGGTGAGTGAGCCAGCTGAAGGTGTAGAGCTGGAGGCGGGGGGTGGGGCCTAGAAAGAGGGCTGAGGAGCTAGATTTATTGAGGCCAACCTTTATTCCTTCCTTCTGGGTCTGACCCCTCCCAGAGAGGGGAATTTGGTCAGATTTTGGTTCAGAAGCTCACGAGCAGCTTGGCCTCCGACAGAAGGACCAGGAAGGACGTCCTCCCTGTGTCTAGTGCGGCCCTTCTGGAAGAGGCTTCCTCAGAGACGGTTCTTGGAGGGGCTTTTCCTCCTTTGTCAGATAAGCTTGGAAAACACTGCACCTGCATCCCTATCTTGAAGAGCCATTAGCATGTTGAAAGTTCTTAAACAGAGCTTGAAGCGATGAAGAAAGCGGTGGAATTGTACCTCCCTTTCCCTCAGTTTGTGTGCCATGGGACGCCCCACTAGTAACCAGCTGGGGAGAGGTGGGTGGCACAAACCTTCGGTCTGTAACAGGAGTTGTAAGAGACTGTGTGTCCTCCTTTACACCATGCTCTCGACCAGGTCCGCCATTCTGGTCTTTGTGTTTCCAGAGTCCATCTCACTCTTCCAGCTAGCCGGCGCCTTTGCATGAGCAGCCCAGCTAGTTCCTTGTCCTAATGGTGCCCCCATCCCCTCACTGACCCCCAGCCCCACCTGGCTCTTCAATGGCTGCCTCATCCTTGCCTCCAGGCTTGCCTCACCTGCGATTTCCTGACCCCCCTTGCATAACGCTGGCCTCTGCAATTGTTTTCTTTAAAAGGATTCTCCTCTTCTGAAGTTAACTGATTTACTTCTCCTTCTGCTAGAATGAGATTTCCAGGAGAGCTGGGATCTTGTCTCCTCTACGGTGGTATGCCCACAGTCATCAGCTTCTTCATACAAGTTAATAGCTGATGGCCATCAGGTCTGTGGGAGCGACTCAGGTCCCTCCCTTGGAACATGCACTGCTCTTGGAGCTCTCCTTGTATTTGCTCATTTTTGAGACTTGTTGACTAGATTAATGAACCCCCCCCCCCCCCCCCCCCCCGCGCCACCCCGGCCCCCCCCCCCCCCCCCCCCCCCCCTGCTGGGCCCCCCCCCCCCTCCTTTCCCCCTGCTCATTTTTGAGACTTGTTGACTAGATTAATGAACCCCCCCACCCCCACCCCTGCTGTACGACTCTGGCCCACGGCTAGTCCTGCCCTGACTGTGCTGGCCAGCACTAGCTGTCTTCCTCCATCACACCACTTACTGCTTGGGAACGTCATCCCCCATGTGGATCACGACTTACCTGTGGATTCCCTTCTTATTAATTGGGTGGTTTTCTACAATACCAGCTTTACAACTTGCTTTCTAATGATTATTGTAGCTTTGCTGCCAAAAGGAAGTTTCTGAACTGTGCTGCAGTGTGGCTGAGAAGACCTTCACTGGGCTGGTCACACCTGAACAGGGGCTCCTTGGCAGCAGGAACTCTCATTGACTCACCTCCATCACCAGGGGTTCACTGAGCATGTAACATGGGCCAGGCACTAGGCAAGGTGCTGAGAGCAGTATTGAACAGATACGTATCACCCTGGAGCCCTGCTTACATCCTGGAGGAGTTTTCTGGTGGTTCTGCACATCCCGTGATGTTAACCCACAACTGAACATTCATTCAATCAATCATTGACTTACTCATTCATCAGTATTTAAGTACCAACCAGGTTCTAGGGTTTGTGCTTGGTGTAGGCATACAACAGTGAGTGTCAGCAGATACGTAACTCTCCAGACAGGGTAGAGGGGAATGGACAGAGTGCCATAAAGCACATCAAGCTGTATAAGGGAGTTTGCTAGAGTTTGGGGTACCCGGGCAGACTTCTGTGATCTGACAGATGAGGAGATGTTCCCTGGACACAGTGGGTTTCTTTTGTCGATGTTGGGAACAGAAGTGCCCCGAGGTAGAAGGAAGCTGTGATGCTCTGGAAACCCAGAGAAGGCCAGTGAGCTAGGAGCTGGGGTGAAGGGGCACCGCATGGGTCCCTGTGGACAAATAAGAACTCTCACAGTGGCTTTTTATTGAAACACAGACTTGCTTTCAGTGTAACTCAATCCTAGGCCTGCACCAAACAGTTCCCCTTCCTAGGGGAGAGGGAGGCTGGAGACAGACATGCCCTTTGGAAGAGGCCGCTAGCAAGGCCCTGCCCTGGGTGTCTGGAAGGAGGAGCAGGGGGTTGGTTGGTGGGCGAGCTGGCACTGAGCTCTGCAGGCTTGGAGGATTAATACCACCCGGGATAGGTTGTTGCTTACTGCCTCCTCTAAACCCCTCAGGCTCACAGTGAGGCGACTGCGTGTTCAAGGCAAACATTGATTCAGCTTCTGGTGGGAAGGGGTTCTGGGGTGGAGGGGGAGACAAAACCTGGCAGGGGATGAGAGTTGGGGGAGGCCCACTCAAGGGTTAATTCCTCCTGCCTTTGTCTCTGCCCCTCTCTGCTGGCAGGCTGTATTTATAGATGGGATAATTGCAGAGGCTTTGAAAGGAGCAGCTCACTGGAAGAGAGGGGCTGGTGGGTGGGGGCGGGGAGGCCCGAGTCCCACCTGCTTCTGGGAGCTTCCCCTCCTCCATCCTCCCTTCTTTCCTTCTTAGGGGACTCAGCTTGGGCAAACAGGGTTGCCTACCAACCCTCTACCCTCCACCCTACCCCACTAGCAGTGTTTTCACAGGTATGTAAATGCCTCACATTTAATACCCCCAAACTGGGGGAGAGTGCGGTCACTTTCCTCCAGCTTCTTGGTAAGACCTTTCCTGAGCACCTTGGCTAAAGGGGCCTACACCTGAACACCCACCAGCCATCCTCTAGGACCTCGCCAGGTTTTTACTTCTTTCCTAGCACTGGTCATAATCAGGCAGTTATCTTATTACTTTTTCCCACTTGTTTTTAGTGTCTGCTTTGGCCACCTGATGTGAAGAACTGACTCATTAGAAAAGACCCTGATGCTGGAAAAGACTGAAGTCAGGAGGAGAAGGGGAGGACAGAGGATGAGATGGTTGGAGGGCATTACCGACTCAGTGATGTGAGTTTGAGCAAGCTCCGGGAGTTGGTGATGGACAGGGAAGCCTGGCATGCTGTAGTCCATGGGGTCGTAAACAGTCAGAGGGAGCTGAACTGACATGTCTGCTTTATCTATCTTGCTTGCTGAATGTCTGGCCTAGGATAGGCACTCAGTAAATATTTGTTGAATAAATGAAAGCTTATTGAACAGAACAGGAAACTGAGGCTTAGAGCAGTGAAGGAGTTCTCTGGGTCAGGTGAGATGTAAAGTGACTTAGCTGAAATTAGCTTTCCTTCTGCTTATCTTAGGATTCCCTGGTGACTCAGTGGTGAAGAATCTGCCTGCAATGCAAGAGACGTGGGTTTGAATCCTGGGTTAGAAAGGTCCCCTGGAGAAGGAAATGGCAACCCATTCTAGTATTCTTGCCTGGAAAAGCCCATGGATAGAGGACCCCACGGTGGGCTACAGTCCATGGAATCACAAAGGGTTGGACGCAACTGAGCAACTAAACCACCACCTCCACCTGCTCGTCTGCAGAACTTAAGGTCCTGCCAGTGGAACCTCAAACACAGGGCCCAGGCTACTATGGTGAGTGAGTGACGGGTGTAGGTGTGTGTGTGTGTGTCTACCCTGGCTGAAGGGACCGATGCTGTTTAGTTGTGGCTAATTGTTGCTGGATCTTCCAATTTTTAGAATGAGCCAGAAATCTGGATTTTTATGTGAGTTGCCCTGGATTTTAAATGCTGGCAACAAACCCACATTTAAAAAACACACTACCCAGAGCATGGCCAAGCCTAACACAGCTGAGAGCTGGATGGGGCCATGGTTTGCAATCTCTGTTCTCAACTCACCTGTCTTGTGTTGAAAAGCAACATGAATAATGCTCATCCCTTTTATGGACACTGCACATTGGGCATTTCATAGCGTTTCTTTACCTGATGTTTCATCGAACATTCACAGTGTTTCAGGAGAGAGGTCAGGGAGATTGCTGTACCCATTTTAGGGATTAGCACACAGAGACCTGGAGGGACTCTTACGAAGCCACAGGGAAGTGGCAGTGAGTTCTCACTCTTGGGCTCTTTCGCCTTCTAGCCCAGTGTTGTGTGTCCTGCCAAGGACTTCCTCTCCCCGTGGGTTTCGTTTCTCCTTCTTGACTAGAGATATAGGAGAGAGGCTCTGTGTGGAGAGTGTGGATGAAGGAATCCCATGCTGTGCCTCCCACAGGTCCGGGGTGCCCCCAACAGGATTTATTGCCAGCTCTGTGGAGAGTGGCCTAGGCTGCTGCTTGTTTGGAGAGGCAGTTTTCAAAATATTGCCACTCTTTGTAATGATACAGCTCCATCAGCATGCTCTAATTCTGATGAGGCCTGACAGTCGTCAATGAGCCCAGCAAGAGAAGGGGTACCCTTGGCTAATTTGCAAACTCCGGTATGGTGCTGTGTTCCCCTTATTCAGCTCTGGGTCACCCCAAGAGTGAAGAGCACCAGTTGTTGAAAGAATGAATGAATGATCCACAAGTGCCCATGGAGTGGGGAGGGAAGAGGGAATGGGACCTCTAATCACACTATCATAGCCGTGGCTAGCTTTCATTGTGCACCTACATATCCCAGATACTGCTTTGAACCTTTTCCACATCTGCGGGGATAATCTGTGAATCTAGAAGGGTGACTGCCCTCGGTAAGTGCTGGGAACACGTTACCCATCAGTGTTCCTTGTCATCTTCACAGCAGCCCTGGGAGGGAGGCATTATCATCCTGGTTTCTACATAAGGGAAGCCAAGTCACAGGGAGGCCAAGCGACTCTGTCTAGGAAATCCAACCAGCAGTGAGGCACCCCGGGCTTGAACCCCCAGCTGGCAGACCCCGGAGCTTAGGCTCCCCCTTACCTGGGAGCTGCAGAGGAGGGAGATCAGAGAAGCGGGGAAGGGCATCCCAAGAGTCGAGAAATGTGCGTGTGAGAACCGGGCATGTCGGAAAGGGCAGAGAGTGGGGCAGAAAAAAGGGCAAGTGTGAGTCAAATTAGAACCTGATTCACGGCCCCCCTCCCGGCTGCCACCTTTCCTGCGTGAACATGATGGAAGCTGACAGATCCAGGATTAATCTAAAGGCTTCGGTTCTCTGAGTACCAGGTGGAAATTTGCCTCAAGCTGGGCCAGAACGTGATTTGTAAGCGGGACTTGACCTTGGCTGCCCACCAGGCTTCGTAACCCCCTCCACACTTCTCCATGGAGGCTACAAGGGCCAGGGGCTGCCTGCTGAGACAGGTCAAGAGGGTTTAAAAACAAGCAAGAAACAAGAGAACGGATCAATTTTTCTCAGTGAACTTAACGCTCTGTGAAGGAAGTCTGTAATTTCACGAAGGTTCCTGTGTGGGGAGAGACCCATAGCTGCCTGTCTGCATGTCTCTCTCACGGTGTACCACCCGTGGGTGGTCTGAAACCTTTTTCAGTGTATGTCTCCACAGCTCATTTGGGTGAGGAAGGTGAGAAAAGGCAGGTGCTTTCAAGCTCTTTTTGCTCATGGCCTGTAGCAAGAGAAACCTCTGATGTCATCACGTAGTACACAAACACAAACCATGGCACCCATCTCTGTGGTCCCCTAGGGGCCCGTCCTGGGAGCCAGGGCTGCTGGTGGGTCTGGTGGGGGCCACAGCAAAGCCCAGCCCTCGCCTTCAGGGAGGCTGAACTGGTGCGGTCGTGTCAGGAGATGAGCTGAAGATAGTGGTGGTTGGTTTGAGCCTTCTCCTGGAGCAAGCCAGGCCAAGTAAATGTGGGAAGGCGCTTAACATGGGATCAGGGTAGGTTGATTTCAGTTCTCCTCGTCTGATGGTCTAATGTGACTGTGACTAAGTTTCGGCCAGTGAGCTGCAACAGTAAGACTTTTGAGGTCTTCTGGGAAGGGTGTTTCCTTCCTGATAAGTGAGAAGTATGGAAGGAAAAAGCCATTTGTGCTGTTCTCTTTTTAAAAGAAATAATTTTTTATATATTTTAAAGATTATTGTGCGTTTGTAATTATTTCAAAATATTGGCTATATTCCCCATGTAGTACAAAGTATCCTTGGATGCTGGTTTGTTTTTTATACCTGTGAGTCTGCTTCTTTTATTAAATCCACTAGTTTGTTGCATTAAAAAAATTTCACATGTAAGCGACTTATTTCATTTAGCATAATGCCCTCAAAGTTTATCTGTGTTGTTGCAAATGGCAAAATTTCATTCTTTTTTTCATGGCTGAGTAATAGTCCATTGTGTGTGTGTTTGTATCACATCTTTTTTTAATCCAGTCATCTGGTGAGGGACACTTAGGTTGCTTCCATATTTTGACAACTGTAAATAATGCTACTATGAACATTGGGGTGCATGTAATATTTCAAATTAGTGGTTTTGGTTTTGGGGGGATATATACCCATGAGTGGAATTGCTGGATCATATGGTATTTCTGATTTTAGTGTTTTGAGAAACAGATGCATTGTTTTTCATAATAGCTGTCCTAATTTGTCTTCCTACCAACAATGTACGAGGGTTCCCTTTTATCCACATCCTTGTCAACATTTGTTGTTTGCATTCTTTTTTGATGATATCCATTCTGACAGGTGTGAGGTGATACTTCATTGTGGTTTTGATTTGCATTTCCCTAATAATTAGTGACATTGGGCATCTTTTCATATGCCTGTTTTCCATCTACATTTCCTCTTTGAAAAAATTCAGTTCTGTCCATTTTTTGATCAGACTTTTTTTTTTTATGTTGAGTTGTATGAGCTGTTTATGCTGCTGCTCTCTTTCTTGAATAGTGTTTTGGATACCATTGAGTGATGATAAGATGGTTGGAATATGACAGCCACGGTACAATTATGAGGGGAATGCAATATTAATATAAGGAGAATGGCAGAGGATTACTGATGGAACTAGGTCCCAAAGATGTGGACAAGCTGGGATACTTACCCTGGGACCACCTACCTCTGCTTCTTATCTAGGAAGTAATATTTGTCTCTATAGTTTAAGCCACTGTTGGTCATATTGCTTCTCTTGCCGCTGAAGTAATCCTAACTGATTTAGAAGCATAAACTTGGGGGCTGTGTTTCTGGGTTTTAGGAGGTCCAGACTTTTGACCTGAGTCCTAGAAACAATGTTGGGTGATTCAGAACAGTGGGTTGGCTTGCATCTTACTTCTTTGTGCGATGGAAGTTAGTGTAGCCCCTCATAGCATTGGCTCAGGGTGCCTATTCCATGGTGTGTTTTGCTCTATTTGATTTCCTTGCTGCTTTTCCATTTCATAAGAAGAATATCAAATCACTTTGAGTTGATGAGGGAATTTCAGTTTCATTTTTAATTAAGTTGCCCTGGCCGAGTGCATTGGAAGAACTTCACATAAGGACCTAAGTACACAAGGTTGATGGCAGGAAGAGAATGGGGAAGGGAGCTTCTAAATAATTAACATTAATTGCAAGCCTATATGCTTGACATAAAAAACTTAATTCTGGGACTCATTTTTATTTCATTGATCTATATATTTATGGTTATGGCAGTGCCATACTATCTTGATTACTGTAGTTTTGAAATAACTTTTGAAACTGGAAAGTATAAGTCCTTCAACTTAGTTCTTTTGCAAGATTATTTTGGCTATTCTGGATCCCTTGAATTTCCATATAAGTTTTAGGATGAGTTTGTCAATTTCTGCAAAAAGGCAGTAGGGATTTTGATATACAAAATCCATACTTTTGAGGTATACTACTGTCTTACCAATATTAATCTTCTGATCCATGAACGTGGGATGGTTTTCTATTTTTTAGGTCTTTCATTTCAACAAGGTTTTCAGAATATAAGCTTGCACTTCTTTTGTTAAGTTTATACCAAGGTGTTTAATTCTCTTTGCTACTGTTAATAAATCAAGTTGTTCTTAATTTCAGTTTTAGATTGTTCATTGAACTATATAGAAATATAATTGATTTTTGTATATTGATCTTGCAATCTTACTGAACTCAGTTTTTCTAGGTAATTCTTTATGGGACAAGTATTTTTTTCTTCTTAATTCTACTTGCTGTTGATCTCCAATCTTATCTCTATAAGGTTTTTTTTTTTTTTAATAATTGTAAGCAGACAGAACATTACATACATAAAAGCATGTAAACTTGGTGAGACTAGACATTTCTCCATTTTTTTTAAATTGGTTTCACTTTTGCCTTGATTCTGAGATATGGAGCAAGATGGGGAATAACCTTAGGTATTTGGGGTTCAGAAAAAGCCATGTCAGTGTCTCTGTCACCTAGCCTGGTTGCCCAGCAACTTGCCCTGAGTGGCTCTTCAGTGTTGGTGAGGCTGGGAGTGAAGAACACAGCTGCCACCAGGTTCTCAATGTTGGTATCAACTAGTGTTGCATGTCTGCTACATGTTTGGCACTTACATTCAAGACTCTTTAAAATGTTCTGGATGGTAGATGATGATAGCTCTGTTTTACAGGCAGTGAAATCAAGTCCAGGGAAGGTCAGGAACTTTCCCAGTTCATTTCAGTTCAGCCACTCAGTCGTATCTGACTCTTTGAGACCCCATGGACTGCAGCATGCCAGTCCTCACTGTCCATCACCGACTCCTGGAGCTTGCTCAAACTCATGTCCATCAAGTCGGTGATGGACAAAGTCAAAACCTGAGAACTGGCTTCTTTGACTTCCAAACCTGCCTTCCTCCTGCAGAGCCGCACAGCCTCTCGAGCCCTGGGTTGGGGAGGTTTTCTCTCTTCTACCTCCTGCAGCCAGTGCTTCCCAATTGTCCTCTGAAAATTCTCTTCTGGCAGGATGCGTGTGTGCGTGGTGCTCCTTGATCTGCCTTCTAGCACCTTTTCGCAAAGTATCTTTAACTCAGCTCTTGCCCTGATAGCCAGTGCTTTCTGTCTTATTTGGCACTTTTCTGGGAGCTGGGAGAGCAGGGATGGGAAAGGTGAAACACACTCCTTCCTGCCCTCAAAGTTCTATCACCAATTCTCTACATAGATTGGGAGATGAGTGTTCTTTGTGTTTGAGCAACTGGCCTGTTGGATTCAGTTTTGCAAATAGAGGAGAAGCCCATGGCCATGCTACTAAGACCTGGGCGTGACATGGTAATACATGGCCACCTAGAAATGCAACTGGAATGTAACTTGGGTCTCAGAAACATTTGTCGACTGAATTCTGGTCCTTGCCCAGCACCAGGGTTATAAGGAGCTGAAACCTGTTAACGATTTTCAAAATGGGAGGCAGTCCTGTTTAGAATATGTGGCAGGACAGTGTTATAGTAGGTCTCACCTTCATAAACTCATCTGTCTATTGAGTGAACAAATAATTTATTGCTTTCTGAAGAGGTGACAGGGACAGACCAACCAGTGAGTCTGGTACTAGGAGAATTCAGAATTTAGAGGGGGAAAATGGACATAAAGCAAGCAGTTTGTTACAGGTACCCAGATCCTGGGCACTGTTGTCTTCTGTCACAATGGGGCGTTTCTTGACTAAACCGCAGTCTTGCCTGCTGCTTTCTCCTCTTTTTAGCTCTCTCTGCTACTTCCTCACTCCTGGCCACCCTTCTCTCCTCAACTCTGGGCGTGAGTTTACCCTTCTTCCTGCAGCAGGAGCTCCAGGCAGACATTCCTCACGAGGCTCTTGTTCATCTCTCTCCGCGAGTCACTCCCCTGCCTGTCTCCACCAGTAGATTCTGGTGGAGCTTGCCTTGGTCAGAATGGGCTCTGCAGGGCACTTTTACCACCGGAAGGGCAGTTCTGGGGAGAGACTGCCACAGAAAAGTATAATTTTGTAAAATGTATTTATTTATTTGCTGGCTGCGCGGGGTCCTCATTGCATTGCGAGGGCTGATCTCTAGTTGTGGCGAGTCGGGGCGCAGCTCCCCTCCAGCTGTGCACACAGCTCCTCACTGCAGTGGCTTCTCTGCTGTGGGGCTTGAGCTCCTGGGTGTGCAGGCTTCAGTAATTGTAGCTCTCGGGCTCTAGAGTGCTGGCTGAGTAGTCTCCCCGGGGCTGGCTTTAGTAGTCCTGTGGCACGTGGGATCTTCCTGGACCAGGGATCGAACCTGTGTTCCCTCAATTGGCAGATGGATTCTTAATCACTGGGCGACAAGGAAAGTCCTGAAAAGTATCATTTTAGGTTTAATTCTTCCTGAGTGAATTGCATCTGACTGAGTTCCTGCCCCTGGACAGGAAAGCCTGGGGTACTGCAGTCCACGGGGTCGCAAAGAGTCAGACACGACTGAGCGCAACTGACTGAAGTGAATGGAGTTCCTGCCCCTGGAGGGAAGCATTTTTAATGCTCATTTCCATCACTGTCCCCTTCACTGAATGTGTCTTTAAGGACATTTGGTGAGTCAGATACAGGGCCAGGAGGCTGGAGATGTGTGTGATCAGTCCCCACCCCCTTTCTTGACCTTTTGGGGAGATAGGAAGTGCCTATCAAATAATAGTTGATAGGACATGGAATTATAGAATCTTAAGATTAGGAGGGACCTTATCATTTATTCCAATACTTTTCAAACTTCTTTGATCACGACTAACAATTTAAAATTTTATATTTTTTACATGCCCCAGTATACATGCATATACTTGCTAGTACATATGCACACACGTATTAAATAAATAAACAAATGTATAACAAATGTTGTACAAGGTCAAATTATACTTACGATGCCTATATTTCTATTTTATTTCATTTAAAAACACTGACCCTACAACTCATGAAGTTCATTTTTATGACTCAATATCACAATATGAAGTATCAAGCTACAGTTTGAAAAGTACTAATCTAACAGTACCCTGGAGCTTACGCTCTATCCTGTTGTCAAGCACTTGTCCAGCCTTCGTGGGATTTCTCTGGTGAGCAGGAATTCAGTCCTAACCTAGGAAGTCCATTCTATCTTCGGACACTTTTGTCTGTTTAAAAGTTTCCTTATGATTTAAATCTAGTCTTCCACATACCACTCATTCTTTTTTTTAATTTGTAAAATATTCAATTGGCGGATAATTGCTTCACAATGCTGTGTTGGGCTCTGCCATACAATAATGTGAATCAGCCATGAGTATACAAATGTCCCCCTTCCTCTTAAACCTCCTGCCCACCCCATCCCACCCCTCTAGGTTGTCACAGAGCAGCATGAAAACATATACATTTCCATACGTAAAACAGATAGCTAGTGGGAAGCTGCTGTATAACGACTCACTCATACTCCATGTAAAATCCCCTCAGAACCGTGATTGTGCGGTCTTGCATTTCTTGGTCTTGTATAACGTTGTGACTCTGGATCAGTGGTGTGCTTAGTCAGTGTGCACCAGCTTGTGATAGCCAATTTCCAAATTTTAGGAGTTCTGTGAATCAATTATTAAAGTCATGATTAAAAATTAAATTCAATGACTTATAGATTTATTAAAGCTGAAGGTAAGAACTCATCACTTTATTTGACTACATCTGACTCTCACTACGCTCTTGAAGCTGTGTCTGTTGAACTTGTGTGGTAGAAAGACCATACAGGGGTGTGCTCCTGCCCATCTCTTCCCAGCTCCGTGCTCAATGACATCACATAGGCAGCGTGAAATCAGCCATGGTGGGGGCATGTACACCACGAAAATCAGCAGATACAACAGTCCTCCACCCCTAGGAGAGCCAGCGGTTGGGGACTTATCGGCACACTACTGCTCTGCAGCTGCACTGGAGTTCCGTTTCAGCTACAGCACTTGGGAGCTGTGTGACTCGAGTGAGTTAGTTAACATCTCTGTGGTGCAGTTTCTTTGCACGATGCCCATATTTCTAGGGTTGCTTTGAGGATTAAATGAATTCATGTATATGAAATGCTTAGAACAATGCCTCTGTAGGTGTTAGCTGTCATCTAGGCTATTTGCTGCTAAATTATTCCTTCCTTCCTGGAAAGCTATGGTTTCCAGAAATCCCTCAGCCTTGCTTTCACCTTGCTTTCACCTTCGACAGGTAGGTTTGTCTTCTCTTTCCAGCCAGATCGCAGGGCCCCTGCCATAGGGGTGGTTGCCTTTTTCTTTGCAATCTCTAAGTCCAAGCCTTGGGTTGGGTGCAGGGTGGAAGCTCAATCTCCTTGACGAATGGAAGGCCTCAGGGGGCTCTGGCTGTTCCCAGCATGGGGCCCTGTTCCCAGTGGAGGGCTCCAGGCTTGGCTGGTTGATCTGCGGATGAATAAGTGTTTTGGTTGCCGCAGCCCTGAACTGGCTAGCAGTCTCAGACAGCCCAGCTGCCACCAGGTGGTTGGCCTATAAATCACCAGGCCTTACCCTCCCTGCACCTCGATAAAGCTGGGTGTAAATGGCATGCTGTGTCAGTGATGGAGCATCTGGCACCTCCCTCAGCTCTGGACGGGGCCTCGTGGAGCTCGTTTAGACCCTGATTCTTTCTTGCACACAGCTGCTGTGCTCTTTGAAGAAGTCGGGAGACTCTCCCGCCTCCTAACAGCTCCATGGTGCCTGTATTTTACCATTAGGGATTTATTTTTTGAGGGTGAACCGTGCTTTCTTTGTAGGGTTTTATTTTAAAATGGTGGTGCCTTGGGAGAGTGGTGTCTTACTGAGCCTCTAGAATCTTAGTGTGAATGTACTTATCAGCTACATTGCCCCTGCTCCACTGCCATCTCTTATCACAGAGGGCGGCCACCCCAAAAATACTGGAGGCAGCACTCTGGAGTGTCGATTCCCCAACCTGGCTGCGCTTTCAGAAGCACCAGGAGGTGCTTTTGCTTATTAGAAAAATTTTAATTTGATAACTGTTGACACCCTCCCCCCAAAGTAAATGTCACCCATACAATAGCATTATTTAAATAGATGTTTCTGTATATTATTAGTAAGAAACAAAAATTTCCACCTCAGCTTTTTAAAAAAATTTATTTCTATTTTTGGCTCTGCTGGGTCTTCGTTGCTGTGGGGTTTTTCTCTGGTTGTGGCAAGCAGGGGCTTCTCTTTAGTTATGGTGTGTGGGCTTCTCACTGCAGTGGCTTTTCTTGGGGAGCTCGGGCTCTAGGGTGTGCGGGCTTCAGGAGCTGTAGCACGTGGGCTCAGCAATTGCAGCTCCCGGGATCCAGGGCACAGGCTCAACCGTTCTGCTGCAGGGACTTAGTCGCTCTGCGGCATATGGGATCTTCCCTGACCAGGGAGCGAACCCATGTCTCCAGCATTGGCAGGTGGATTCTTTACCCACGGAGCCACCAGGGAAGCCCTTCTCCCTCAACTTATCCACTTCCATACTGGGAAGTCTTTCAAAAGCAATGATTTCCTAGGTCCTTCCTTAAACCTTAAACCTGGACTTCCCTGGTGGCTCAGACAGTTCAGTTCAGTTCAGTCGCTCAGTCGTGTCTGACTCTTTGCGACCCCATGAACTGCAGCATGCCAGGCCTCCCGGTCCATCACCAACTCTTGGAGTTTACCCAAACTCATGTCCATTGAGTTGGTGATGCCATCTAACCATCTCATTCTCTGTCATCCCCTTCTCCTCCTGCCCTCAATCTTTCCCAATATTAGGGTCTTTTCAATTGAGTCAGACCTTCGCATCAGGTGGCCAAAATATTGGGGTTTCAGCTTCAACATCATTCCTTCCAATGAACACCCAGGACTGATCTCCTTTAAGATGGACTGGTTGGTTGGATCTTCTTGCAGTCCAAGAAGTCTAGGTGAGTGATCACACCATTGTGATTATCTCGATTGTGAAGATCTTTTTTGTATAATTCTTCTGTGTATTCTTGCCACGTCTTCTTAATATCTTCTGCTTCTGTCAGGTCCCTACCATTTCTGTCCTTTATTGAGCCCATCTTTGCATGAAATATTCCCTTGGTATTTCTAATTTTCTTGAAGAGATCTCTAGTCTTCCCCATTCTATTATTTTCCTCTGTTTCTTTGCATTGATCACTGAGGAAGGCCTTCTTATCTCTCCTTGCTATTCTTTGGAACTCTGCATTCAGATGGGAATATCTTTCCTTTTCTCCTTTGCTTTTTGCTTCTCTTCTTTTCACAGTTATTTGTAAGGCCTCCTCAGACAGCCATTTTGCTTTTTTGCATTTCTTTTTCTTGGGGATGGTTTTGATCCCTGTCTCCTGTACAATGTCATGAACCTCCATCCATAGTTCATCAGGCGCTCTGTCTATCAGATCTAGTCCCTTAAATCTATTTCTCACTTCCACTGTAAAATCATAAGGGATTTGATTTAGGTCATACCTGAATGGTCTAGTGGTTTTTCCTGACTTTCTTCAATTTAAGTCTGTATTTGGCAATAAGGAGTTCATGATCTGAGCCACAGTCAGCTCCTGGTCTTGTTTTTGCTGACTGTGTAGAGCCTTTCCATCTTTGGCTACAAAGAATATAATCAGTCTGATTTTGGTGTTGACCATCTGGTGACGTCCATGTGTAGAGTCTTCTCCTGTGTTGTTAGAAGAGAGTGTTTGCTGTGACAGAGAGTAAAGGCAGTAAAGTGTCTGCCTATGATGTGGGAGACCCGGGTTTGTTCCCTGGGTTGGGAAGATCCCCTGGAGAAGGAAATGGCAACCCACTCCAGTACTCTTGCCTGGAAAATCCCATGGACGGAGGATCCTGGAAGGCTACAGTCCATGGGGTCACAAAGAGTTGGACACAACTGAGCGAATTCACTTCACTTCACTTCCTTATACCTACAGAGATGGAATATTCTGGAGAAGGGTCAAGAATCATTAAAAATACTCTCTTCCAGTGACTCGTGTTGTACAGACAGATGTGGGAAGAAGTAGAGAAGTGGATTGAGGTTTCTTAGTGATAAGTACCCTATTTGATCCATTTTCTTGTTCCCGCGTCTACTCACCCTGGGCTTGTGCACAGCAGCACACAGTCAGTGCTTGATCAGTGATCTTTAAACTGCAAGAGGCTAGGAGTTGGGCAGACCTGGGTTTGAGGCTAAGCTCTGCCACTTCCTGTGTGCCCTGGGCGGATGACCTCCTCCTGATCTGGGAAAGCAGGATGATAATGTGCACAAGAACAGGGCCAAGGTCCCGCCCCGTCATGCCTCCCCTCCTGGGACAGTCACGGGAAAGGAGGCAGGCATCGGAGGACAGGGCGAGTCCCAGGGGCTTGTGTTTCAGTTACTTACGGGCAACCAGAAGCCTCCTTCATGCACTGGCCTCACCCTGCTGCCACAGGTCTTCCGGCACTGCCTGCGGGCTGTGCACAGAAAAAGCCGCTGACAGTGGTCCTGCTGGGATCGATCCCGTCACTGCCTGCCTGTGGCTGGATTGATCTGATACCTGCTTGATATCTGCAATTAGGAGACCCATGGAAGCTAATTTCCAGCTCGACCTGCCACCCTGCTCCCGAGGGTCAGGCAGGAGGTTGCCCTTGAGGAAGGCAAGAGACTAGAAGGAGCTTGCAGAGAAGGGGAAGGGCATTCCTCTGGGGGTGGGACTGTGTGTGTGTGTCTCCTGCCGTCTTCACATGTAAGGGAGGGAGCTGTGACCCCCTGCCCTCCATCTTACTGGGACTTATTGACACCTGCTCTTCCCGGTCCTTTTCCTTCTAATGTTGACGATCGTCGTTTTTATGGATGTCTCCTTGAATGGGGGACTTGGCGTGCTTCGGAGAGGGGCAGCATAAGCATCAGCCAGTGTGTGTCTGCCCTCTGTGGCCTCCTCCTTTCGAAAGAAGTGGGTAGGCTTGTGTCGCTTCAGGGATTGGTTTCTGGCTGAGGTCTCTGGGAAAACTCCAGAGCAAATTCTTGGAGTGGTGAGAGGTGGAAAAGAGCGTGCTGCTCTTTTGGGGGCTCAGTTGTTCTAGGAATTGAGGCTCCTTGAGTTTGTTTCCTTTATCTGTAAAATGGGATGGGCTGAGTTGTTCAGTGGTGTCCAACTCCTTGTAGCCCACCAGGCTCCTCCGTCCATGGGATTCTCCAGGCAGGAATACTGGAGTGGGCTGCCATGGCCTCCTCCAGGGGAGCTTCCCAACTCAGGGTTTGAACCTGTGTCTCTTACGTCTCCTGCACTGGGAGGCGGATTCTTTACCACTAGTAAAATGGATGGCAATATCTATTTTACAAGGGGGTAAGGATTCAATGAGTTAACAGGAAAAGAACCTTGTACAGTCCTTGAAATATAGTAGCTGCTCAATGAAATTGAAAGTGAAAGCCGCTCAGTCATGTCCGACTCTTTGCGACCCCATGGACTATACAGTCCATGGAATTCTCCAGGCCAGAACACTGGAGTGGGTAGCTGTTCCCTTCTCCAGGTGATCTTCCCAACCTGGGGATCGAATAAACGATAACTATTGTGGGTGTTAAAATTTTTTCTCAGTTTCTCCTCTATTATGAGACTACCCCCACCCCGTTTTAAAGGATCTGAGATCATGTCGTGTCTTGCAGTCAGTATGTACACTTTTGGTAAGTTGTTTTGCTCCTCTCCTCCACCAAGAACTGTTATTAAATCAGTGATGACTTTTATGGCTAAGAGTTTCTCAGACCTGAGAAAACATAGTGTCAGAGTTCTGTTTCCCAGCCCTCAGTTGGATTAAAGTGAGACACAGGTTTGTTTGGCCAGTAACTCTTTTTTTCAAAAGGGGAGATTAACAGGAGGAAAAAAGTGTGTTCATAGCTAATGAGCAAAATGCAAGAGGCGTTGAAAGAAAGGGCAAGCTTTGCAGAAAAGTAGGTAATTCTGTGAAGCTTCACACAGAGGAAAGGATCTAGGAACTTCTCTGATCTTGGCATCTCCAGGACCCGTGTTTCTTGCTGCGTGCTACTCACCCCCCTACCTCTTTGGAGCAGCCCATCTCCTCCTAAGGGGTTATCTGCCCTAGAGGTCCTAGTAGAGTCTGAAGGACGAGGTGTCTGTCAGTTTGTGGCCAGTATCTTGGCTCCCCCGACACAGGCCAGTCTACAAATGCATTCAATTAAAATTTAAAAAAAAATTAAAGCTTAATTCCTAAGACATTAGGAAATAGCCAGATGAGGTATAATTGTGGCCTGTCCCTTCATGAGGACCACATAAGGCATTTGAAGATGTCTTAACTCTTCCTTGTTTTGTATGATGTGTGCATGCATGTGTGCTGTGCAATTAGGAGACCTGAAGTTCCTGAGAGAATCTCCTATTGGAATCATTCCAGAGAATTAACACCTTGCTGCAGGCATCCAGCAGCCGAAGGAAGCTTGCAAGCCTGCTGTGGGTTCCAGGTGCTAGGCTGTGAGTGGCATCCTTCTGGGGTCTTGTGTTTCATGCCCACCTTTTTGGCAGGTAGGAAGCGGATGGTGCTTTCACCAGAGTGAAGCCCTGCAGGCTGATGATGCAACTCTTACTGATTCTTCCACCGCTGCCTTAGCTAGGAGCTGACACTTGTTGAAGGCTTGCTGTGTGGCAGGTATCATGCTCAACATGTAACTTGCAATTCCTAATTTGATTCTCAAGGTATTCGCATTAGAGAAATTCTATCTCATGAACAGCATTTTGCAGATGAGGTAATATAACCCCAGAAGCCTTGCTTTATGGTTCTCAAGTCAGCCTGACTCTACACTCCCGAGTTTTCTCTGTCAAGATCACTGCCTCTGGTAGCCCGAATAAGGGTGCTGAGCATGTGGGTAGATGTGCTGGGAGGGGTTTTGGGGGGTCCTGAGCTGTGAGTGTTCCATCTGAGCCTGGCTCTGTCCTGGGTGGCCCCTGCCTAGATCTCTCTTAGGGGTGCTCAGCATGTGACTCCAGGAAGCACCATGCACATCTTGGTCTATGGCAAAACACAGCGCACTTGTAAAAGGCCAGATGCTATTTTTGGCTTTGTAGGCATTACAATCTCTGTGGCAAATACTCACCTCTGCTGTCACGGTGTGAAAGCCACCACTCGTAGATGAATGGACGGGGCTGTGTGCCGATAATCAAACCAGGTGACAGGTTGTGGCGTGCCAGCCTCAGGTCTGTGGTAGTCGGAGGGGTGACATTCACAAACAACTGGGGGGAGGATGCCCCTCTGGAGGGGTTCACTGAGTGAGCCCTGCCTTTTGATGTCTGAAGAATACTTCTGAGGAGGAGAGAATGGGCAGCTGGATTGAATGAAGCTTGTGTGTGTGTTTCAGGGCTTGGGGATGGAGGCAGTGGGGAGTATGTATATGTGTCGTCACGTAAATGAATCACACTCCATATTAAAACCATCCTAGTTTCATAATCCTTATGAAAACAAAAGCAAAACTGTCAGCATTGTCAGGAGGGCCTTGCAGGTAGGGAAGGATGGTGTAACTCGGGGGCTCCTTGAGTTTCAGTTGTCTTTGGTGGGGGAGGGGTTCCCTGTGGTCACTGAAACACTAATCCCAGGGATGTGCTATTCCCCCCTTTAACCTTTAACCTTTGTTAGGTCCCAGTGCAGGCAAACATTTTCCTTAGTCCTTTTTGATGCAGCCCAAAGATGCAGAGATTCAAGATTTTGAGTGCATTCAGAGGAAGCCAAAGGAAAAAATGCATTTAAGACCCAAAACAGCACATGCAGACTCTAACCCTACCCCAGCCAGCTTGTCCTCATGGCTCTCTGAGTCTGTCCTGTTTTATACTCTATTCTGTTACCTTCTAATTAAGTCTTGCTTCAAGCCCAAGGATACCACCCTCCCTAGGTCATCCCTGGCACATGGGATTTGTCATTACAAATGACCCACCGAGGGGACCTCATTCTCAACATCCAAAGAAGGGCCCACAGCCATGAGATGCCAATTAGCTTGACATGAATTAAACATCATTGTTAAGTAGCACAAGGAAAATACAGTAGATGTAGAAAGAAAGGAAATAAAAATCCGCTGTAGTCCTTCCATTCAGGGAGGACCACCGCACGCGCTGCGGCGTCTTTCTCCGTGCCCTTTCGGCAACGTGTTCCTTGTCTTTCTTGAAACCACAAATATAAATCCACACAACAGTGATGACCGTGCAGTAATAGAAGGGTCGTTCAGTCCCAGCAGAATAAGCACTCAGAGATGTTCGGTGAGCGGGGAGGGGAGGGGAGAGAAACAGGGCCATGCACGGTGGCGGTGCTGGGGAGAGGCTGTGCCTCTGCTGCTTTGTGGGCGCTCTGCAGGGGAACCGGCGAGGAGGGGGCGGGCTGGGTGTGCACAGCTGTCTGAGGTGCCCTCGCCTTCCCTTCCCTTGGAAGGGAGGCAGCAACTGTGCTGCCAATGGAGATGGGCTCGGGGTGGGAGCCGGGGCCGCCTTCTCATTCTCTGCAGCTGCCCGTCCACCCTGGTCAATGATGCTTGTCCATCACTGCCGAGGTCCAAGTCCAGCCATGTGCGAGGGGAACATCTGTTCCCGTGGCTGCAGGGCCCTGCAATCCTGAAGCCAGAGTGACTGCAGAAGCCAAGCATGGGATCAGTAGCAGTGTGTGTGCCTTGGGAGTGGAGAGAGGGTGCTGAAGGGTGCCAGGTGGAGGGCACGGTGTCTGGTGCATTGAAGGCCCTGCCTCTTACCCTCTCGGCAGCTGACATAACCGACCCGTTGGATGCTGGGGCTCATGGGCCTCCTGGGGCAGGCTCTGGCAGAGGGATGTAGGCAGTGGCTCTCCTTGGGTGCTGAGTAGGCTGTGGGTAGAGAGTGGAGCATAGAAGGTGTTTGTCTCCTGATCTCTGTGCCACTCAGTGTCAGCGGTGGGACAGAGGATGAGTTTCTCCTGGTACCATATTCTGAGGGCTTTATGGACACAGCTCCTTGTAGCCTCAGACACCAGTTGTTCACAGCAGGACCTGCTTCCGTCTTTTCTTTAGTCTGCCTCCAGTGCTGCACAGACAGCACAGGAGTAAGAACCTGTGCTCTGGAGTTGAACCAAAGTGGGTCCAAAGACAAGCTCCTGTGTGTGCTGGCTGTGTGACCTTGAGCAGGAGACGAAATCTCTATGTGCCTGTTTCCACCCTTGAGGACGAGGCTAACAATGCCTGTTTTGGGATGTGTGGGAAGGATAAGTTGAATTAATCACCCAGCCGCATCTGTAGCTGCCAGTAGGGTCTGTGCTGATTGCTTCTTTTCTCCCTTGATTTTGTTCACATCTACAGACTCTTTGAGGTACCCAGGGCATCTGCCATTCAGGAAAGGATCAAGGTCAGTGGCTTTAAGCTCCCTGGTTGATCTGGTGATGGCCATCTGGTCACTGCCACTCCCTGTTAACCCTGGTGGCCTGTTTCCCAGGCCTTAAGGGTATGAGAGTGCTAGAAGGTCACGTGGATGGCCATGACCCATTTCCCTTCCTGCTGCTTGACTTCACCTGTTACCTGGAACCTCAGCCCTGCAGAGCCCCTCCATGCTTGACAAGTCTGGGAGTGCCTGGGGCAGGGGTCTCGGGCCGACGCATCAGAGCGCGTCTGCAGCCTCAGAGCTCTGCGGCTGTTGCTCTGGTCCCCCAAGTCCACAGGCTCTTCCCTCATCAGGCTCCCCCACTGTTTGCCAGTGGATGCTGCTGCCTTCCAGAGGTCTCGCTCCAGGGCTGTCCATCCTTTCTCTGAAAGTTCTTGAGTCATCAAGGCTGTCCCCTCTCTGCTGAAGCATGCCTTGGTGGGAATAGGGTAAGAGCCGAGAATTTCTTTGAATGTAATTTTGGGGTCACCCTCAGCTGGGAGGTAGTATCCTAAAGCCATTCTGCATCTCAGCTCTTTTCTTGAGATGTCTCTCTTCACATTTTTATTTCCAGCATCCTTGCTGCCATCCCTGGGCTTGAGACCTGGTCCCTTGGAGGACTGGCTGGGACTAGGTCTGAGAGCTGGACTAGATTCATCCCTCCTTCCTGACCCTGGGCTTCTGTGGATTTCAAGATCTTCCAGAAAGCTCCTCAGACCTCACAGAGAGGCTCTGGCAGGCCTGCCCCACTGGGCTCTGTGCCAAGCCCAGGTGCCCTGGCTCAGGCGGGAAGGCTTCATGCCCACATGATTATTTACCATTTGCTTGGAGACTGCCATGGGTCATCTGGCCTCTTTTCCAACTCAATAATCCTGTTTCCTACAACTCTCCTCTTATGTGCTTTGTCGTACTCTTGTGATCCTTTCAATTCAGCTGGGTTTTTTTTCTGGGGTAGGGGCTCAGTTATGGTCCTGGGGACAGTCTGAGCCATGCTGAATAGCATCGGAGGTTGCAGCATCTCCTGCATGCCTTGTGCTTTGTATCAGGTGACCTTTATGGGGACATGCCCGGGGCTGGAGGCTTCTCTGGAGTCATGGGGGTCTTCCTCAGGGGCAGCAAAGCTCTTGCCATCTCTGCTCCCCACTAGTCCAGATGACCTTCCCTTCCCAACTAGTGGTAATGCTGGCTTGCCCTGGGGATCACCCTCTCTCCTCTGAAGGCCAGTGGTCAGGGTGTGGTCTGAGGACCACCTTTAGGGTCACCCTGGCATTCTTGCTAAAAAACCAGAGTCCTGAGCCCTTCCTAGACTCATCATCTTTGTATCCTTTCAGCGCTTTAGGCATAGCACATGGTGGAAAAATATACAAGCACTTCAGGGGCTTTTGTAAATATTTGAATCCCAAGGAGGAAAAAAAGAATATTGGTCACAATATATAAAAAGAAAATTGCAAAATCAAATTAATAAATATTTAATTAAATGTCTAGAAAATACAGCTATGTCAACACATGAACCACAAATCAGTTCACACTCACATAGCTGCATGTCATTTATATTTATAGTGAGAGGAAAATGGCTTTTAATATGCTCCTTATGGAGTAACAGTCTTATGATGACTCTGTTCAGATTCTTTGAAACCTGAATCTCTGGGGTGGGACCAGCATTCTGCCTGTCTGTCTCCCAGGTGACTCCCAAGAGCAGTGGCTTCTTGGCCTTCCTGAGAGTCACTGTGCTGACTGAGAGGGTGAATATTGAGGGACAAGGGCTGTCTGCTGGAGTGTGGCAGTTCCCAAACCTAGGTGATCAGAAGAACCTCCAAGGAAGTTAAAAATAAAAACACAGTGGCCTGGGCCCCCTCCAGGCCTGATTGATAGGCTCATCTGGGGTGGAGCCTGGAATCTACATTTTCAAAAGTTCTGGTGGGGGGGTACCTAATGATTATATAGCTAGATGTGAGAACCATCAGAATTAAGGGAAGGAACCAGATGGATGCGTCCCAGACTTCGATGTATGCAGAGATGAGCCGGAGAGCCTGTGAAGCCTTGGGTTTTGACTCAGCCCCTCTGGGATGCGCATTTCGCATTTGTAACAAGCTTAGCAATGTTGTCTCTGCTTGTTCACAAACCACATCAAGGGTGTGAGCACTAAGGACCCCGACTGCAATCTTGGTTTAGCTACTTACCACCTATGAAAGCTTCATATGTTTTAGTAACTTTGGAAAACCCTGGAAAAGAGATTGCGATCAGCTTACCCTGAGGGCCTGGAGAGTTTTAAGACAGGTCTCTCGGGTTGTGGGTTTGGATGGTTCATTTTCCTCTTCTTGGCTCACCCCTGGATTAGAGTGATTGCCCCAAGGCCGAGGCCACCCTGTGGATTTCCTGGATTTTCCAGATTACAGCCAACAGAATCTGATTTGTGGCTGTTATTTTTCTCCGGGCTTTTTTATTTCCCAGAGAAACACTTATGATGTGATTAGATACTGTTCTTCAGAGATTGGTCCTCTTGGAAATTCTGTGAGCTCTCTAGTATCCTTTACCAAATTGCTATTCTTCTTAAATTAATCAGAGTGGATTCTGTTTGCAGTCAAGAACCCAGACTACTATGTGTGTGAAGGCATCAGGGCTCCAAGCTGTAGGAAATGTTAGAAACGGCTGTCCTACCCACTGCCTGCGCTCCTCAGGCAGCTAGGAATCTCAAGTTCCCCTTTGTCCTCCAAATGCCTCTACAATTTATTTCTCTTTATTGTGTTTGTGTGTTTCCTCTTGATAATTTAATTGAAAGCCTCTTGAGGGCGGGATTTGTTGTTGTTTAGTCACTAAGTCATGTTCAGCTCTTCTGTGACCTCAGGGGGCTATAGCCCACCAGGCTCCTCTGACCATGGGATTTCCCAGGCAAGAATACTGGAGCAAGTTGCCATTTTCTTCTCCAGGGGATCATCCCAACACAAGGGTCGAACCTGAGTCACCTGCTTGGCAGGCGGATTCTTGACCACTGAGCCACTTAGGAAGTGCTGAGGGCAGGATTGAGTGTTCTTATATATCTTCATTCACATAGTCAATCAATACACATTCATTGAATGCCAACCATGTGCCTTCTAGGTACCAGCTGTCTTAGCCTGGGTTTCCTAGAAAGCAGAACCTGAGACAAATGGCTTATGTGGGAGTCCTTTATTGAGGAGTGATCCTGGGGGGCAGGAGCAAGGGACAGGAAAAGCAAAACAAGGGAGGTGGGAGATCCCAACAAGAGTTATTACTGAGTTGGTTACAGCTATGAGTATCTGGGTGATAGGCAATACAGGACATCTGAGAAGCCATATGAAACATATGCCGGGACAGTCTGTCGAGGGTGGGCAAGGACGAAGCATGTATCCATCCACTTCTATATTCCATGTGTATTAGTTTTCTTGGGCTGCCAAGACAAATTACCACAAAGAACAGAAATTTATCTTTTCACAGTTTTGAAGCTAAAATTCTTAAATCAACTAGTTGACAAAAGCAATTTTCCATCTGAAGGCCCCAGGGAAGCATCTTTCCTTGCTTCTTCTTAGCTTCTAGTGGTTGCTGGCATCCTTAGCTTTCCTTGGCTTGTAGCTGCTTCATTCTAATTTCTGCTATTTCACATGGGGTTCTTCCCTCTCTGTCTCCAAGCCCTTTTTCCCTTATAAGGACTCTTGGGAAACACTCTAATTAAGTATGTCCTTATCCTAACTTGGTTACATCTGCAAAGACCCTACTTCAAATAAGATAGTATTTATAGGTACTGGGGTGAAAGGGGCAACACTCTGTTTCTCCAAGGACTCACAGTGCTACTCTTGTAGAGCCTAAGCAACTCCATCTTAAGAAAAGGAGCCACCATCTTGTAACAAAGGACAACACCTAAGTTCCTGAAAAAACTGCAGTATAGTCCAGCCCTCACCCTCTGGCACCACCCTAGACATGATCAATCACCATGTGTCGGGGAGGCGCCACAAAATGTCAATCAGGGGGCTGTTTGTGGTTAAATATACCTATCAGGGGCTAGCTGCATAAAACCCCTGACCTCCCCTCCCGTCCTGGCCAATCACAGGACGCTGAGGCACATCACCCCATTCGTGGTCTCCTTCCCTTTGTCTCTTTCCCTTAAAAGCCTTGTACCATGCGGCTCGGGCCGCTGCCCCCACTCCGCTGTGTCGGTGTGTGTGTGTGTGTGTGTGTGTGTGTGCGCGCGCACGCGGTCCAGACCCAGGTCTGCAATAAACTACCTCTTGCGCTTGCATTGCGCTTTCATCGGTGAGTGGCCTCCTGGTGGTTTGTGGAGATTGGGATCTGGGCCCAACACTCTCAGTACTTCACTTCTGACACCAAATATTTGGTGTTTTGTTCTCATACCAAGCAATTCTGGGTGTCCTCAGTTTAACCCAATTCTGACACTGCCTGCAGATAGCATTGGATCTCACATAAAAGTTCAGTCCCGCAAGACTGAACACCCACTTCGGATGCCAATCACAAGTCCAGGTTGTCACCTGTACTTCTGATTGGTCAGCTCTGAATTGGAAGTCCCTACAGCTCCTTCCTCAGGCTCAATAATGAACTAGAGTGGCTCAAAGAACTCAGATTACTTACTAGATTGCCAGTTGACTATAAAAGAACACTACTCAGGAACAGCCAGCCAGATGGAAGAGATGCATGGGGTAAGGTATGGGGAAGGGGGTGCAGTGTTTTCATGTCCTATCTAGACATGCCACTCTCCCAGAACCTTCAAGAGTTCACCACCCTGGAAGCCAGTACTTTGGGGATCTTTATGGAGGCTTCCTTCCTTAGACACGATTGATTAAATTACTGGCTATCAGTGATTTGACTCATTCATTAGCCCCATTCCCCGTCCCTGGAGGTGTGGGGGTGAGTGGGTACAGCTGAGATTTCCAATGCTATAATCACAGAGTTGGTTCCCTTGGCAACCAGCCCCTATCCTGAGGCTATCCAGGAGACCCCAGGCCACCAGTTATCTTATTAGCACACAAAAAGACACTTAGGACTTTAGAAGATTCCAAGGGGTTTAGGAGCTGTGTGCCAGGGCATATGTATTTCTTAGGTCACAGCGGCTAAGACTTCAGTATAGCTTTTTGTGGGATGCAGTTCAACCCACAACACCACAGCTAAAGGTTCTTCCCAACATGCTAGCTCCACTGTAGTCCCAGGTTGTATTTACCTGGGGGCCAAGGCTTGGCAAGAGCAGAGGAGCCTCAGGGTGGGAAGTGAGGAGTCAGATGTGGGTCTAAGGTGGATGGACTGTCAGGCTGTATCCGTAGAAGCCTGTCAGAAGCCACACTGAACTGCTGGCTGCACCCGGGACTAGAACAAGAAGAAAGGCCAAAAGGATTTCAAATGCTGCGTCCAGGGTATCCTGACCGACAGTGATTATGCTGGGAGCTGACGTTCGGCCCTTATGTGCCAGATCCTGTGCTAAACAGATCAAATTCAAATTTTACAACAACCCCGAGATGTAGGTGCTATTATCCTTATCTTACTGATGAAGAATCTGAAGTTCAACAGGTATGTCTTACTCAAGGTTAAACCTCCCCTGTAAGCTTCATAGAAACAGACTGCTATAGCCTCAGCAGCTAGAAAAAGTTCTGGTATACAGCTGGTGCTCCATAAATGTTTGCTTCCTGCCCAAATGATGGAACTGCAATTTGGACCCAGGTAGTCTGATGCCTTTAACCTGACTAAGGGAATTTGTGATGATCAAAACAGAGAGATGACCTCCCTTTCGTGAGCTACAACCCCATACAGGAGACACGCTTAAAAAAGTAATTCTAAATATTCAGTCTGGGGTTGGCCCTTGCTCGAGTGACAGGCAAGCAATGGGTACTGCACACACACCTGATGGGTTGGTGCTGGGCTCACATGTTGTTGGGATCCGTTCTGGATCCACTGCAGGACGACAAAGTCATGGCACACCCAAGAAGAAACTGCAAAGCCATTTCTCTCCAGGATGGAAACCTTCCCTCCTTCCTGTTTCTGTGCTTTTGTTGTGGTTAATTCTGTTTCATTCCTTGATGACTGGAGTTGCAGAAGGTTCCATGACGAGGTCATGAGAGTCTAGAGAAAAGGAAAAATGATCCCCTGCCCCAGAGACATATTCCCAAAATGGTTAAATCTACTGAGGCCCCTGGATGATGGGCTCTTAACACTCAGCCAGAGAAGAAGGCCATGTTTACTTGAAAAACAAGTCCTAAGCCCATTGTGACCTGACTTCAGGAGGAGATTGTTATTGATGACTGAAAGATTTGGATCACGTATCAGGAAAATTACAGAAACTAAGTCAATTGCCATTCTTCAAGAGACTGGGACGCTAGAGAGATTTGTTCCCCCTAGAAACTGAGTGCAGGCAAAAGGAAATATTTGAGTCATATTCTAGGTGGTTTTCAGGGTAAACAGTGAGGGGTTTGCCCCTGCCAGAAATAGTCTTGTGTTATGTGGGGAAATGGTAAACAGACCACCACTGACAGTGGCTGTACTTTGAGAAATCTTTGATCTTAGGTATTACTATAGTGCTTATTCGCTGGAGCAAGACTTTGTATTTGCTGAAGTAGTAGACTATGCTAACTAAGTAGATAGAGCAATGTGATTTACGATATAGAATAATGTGATTTACAATGACACACGACACAGATCCTGTTCCTTGGTAAAATAAAGATAGGTTTCTGAGTACAGCTGTAACCAGAATGTAACAAAGGACTAGGACAAAAATCTTTAGTACATCTTAGAATAGGAAAATATTGTGAAAATCATTACAAAGGTTATTGACCTAAAAAATGTGCTATATAAGTAGAAACAAAAAGCAGTAAAGCGCGGCTGTCTTCAGACCATCCAGAGACTTGGTATGATTCCTTCCCCTCACTTCCCTCCCCTCCTAACCCTAACCCTGCCCCTTCCCCTCGCCAGCGCAGCTCATCCCTTTGGGCATTCCTGAACCTGCTGGAGCAGGACTCTGGCAGCATGTCGCAGGGTTTGCCCCTTCTGCCGGGTCTGGCCCATCCTCGGCGATTGCACTTTGGTCTCATCTGCAAAGGCCAGGCTTTGCCTGCCAGATGTATTTCATGACACTAATAAACATTCACACCTACCTAGAGCATTTAGACAGAAAATGGAGCCTAAAAGCTCCATGCAGCAACGTGCTTCCTCTCCTGCAAGCCGGGGGAACATTAAGTGAAACACATACGCTACGGAAACGGGCTGCATCATTACTGGACCTGATGCATCCTCACTCTGACCAATCTGTTTTTATTTGAAGCACTTACATTGCATGAAACCAAGCATAATAACTACAGTCAATAGAGATGTATTTGTTTTTATTTAAACTCATAAATGTGCTAACGCCAATAAAGATTTTTTTTCCCTTTGAAAAGTGAGACAGATATGGAGGAGATGGAAATTTACACATCCATCAAGCCACGAAGGCCCATTTTCTCAGAAACCGTTTTTTGAATTGCCAGTGATTTATGGTGGCAGACTGAAGACTGAGTCGGTGTGGTTGGGAGAAGGAGAGGGAGAAAACCCTTCAATACAGTTAATTTATTCCATTCCATTTAAAGAGCAGAGGACTCAAGGCTGGAGAGTGGAGGGCAGAGGTGAGTTATCTGAGTAAGAGTTGGGTCCTCATTGTCCTCATTTTTTGTTCAAATATACTTTGGGAATTTGGAAATCAGATGGAGTGGAGAGAGTAACCTGACCTTAGAAGACCTAGATTTGCTTCTGTCCAGTCATGGGTCTTGGGCTTCCTCATCTGTAAACGAGACATTAATTTTGGTCTTGCTTGGTGGCTAAGGGCACAGATTCTCTAGCGCCAGACTTTTGGACTTAAATCCTGGCTCTGGCACTCCCACTTGTAGCTGTGTGGGCTGGGCAAGTTACCTCTCTAGGTTCTGGTTTGCTCCTTCATCTGTGGGGGATGCTAATGCTACAGACCTGTGATATTGTTGTTTATGACAAGAAATATGTATTTGACCTTTGTTCCATTTCTGGCAGAGAGTTCCTAAAACCCTCGGAAATTCCTGTGTGATGAGAGCTGGAAAGGTGTCTTTTGTTATGTTAATGGAGTGACTTTTGGACGGCTTCTAGGTAACCTAATGGGGGCTGTTGTCAGGGGACCCAGACACATGATTGGAGGTGTGGGACTTTCAGTCTTACTTCCTAACCTGTGGGAGGGGAGAGGGGTTGGAGGTCAAGTTAATCATCAACGGCCAATGGATTAATCAACCATGCCTAAGTAATGTGTGCGTGCGAAGTCACTTCAGTTGCATCTAACTCTTTGCAACCCTGTGGACTGTAGCTTTCTGTCCATGGGATTCTCCAAGCAAGAATACTGGAGTGAATTGCCATGCCCTCCTCCAGGGGATCTCCCCAACCCAAAGATCGAACCCATGCCTCTTAACATCTCCTGCATTGGGCAGGTGAGTTCTTTACCACTAATGCCATCTGGGAAACTCCTGTAAAAACCACAAGTATGGGGTTTGGAGAGTCTCTGGGTTGGTGAACCTGTGGAGTTGCTGGGAGCACGGTATACCCGGAGAGGCATGGAAATTCTGTGCCCTTTTCCTGAACCTTGTCCAAAGCACCTCTTCCCTCTGACCGTTTGAGTTACATCCTTTCATAATAAACTGATAACCTAGTAAGTAATGCTAGCCACCCTAGAAAATTAATCAAGCGGAAGGAGGAGGTCCTGGACACTTTCAGTCCATAGCAGATTGGTCAGAATTACAGGTGACAACTGGGCTTGCAACTTTTGTCTGAAATTGGGAGAGGGGGGAACAGTTTTGTAGGACAGAACACTTAACCTGTGGTAGCTGATGCTATCTCTTGGTAGATGTGTCAGAATTGAGTCAAATGAGAGGATACCCAGCTGGTGTCAGAGAATTGTGTTGGTGAGGATGTGGAGAAATTGGAACCCTTGTTGGTGGGAATGTAAAATGGTGTAGCTGCTGTGAAAAACAGTATCCATTTTTGAGCTCAGTCATGTCCGACTCTTGCGATGCCATGGACCATAGCCCGCCAGGCTCCTTTGTCCATGGGATTTTCCAGGCAAGAATACTGGAGTGGGTTGCCATTTCCTTCTCCAAGGGATCTTCCCAACCCAGGGATTGAACCTGTGTCTCCTGCATTGCAGGCGAATTCTTTACCTGCTGAGGCACTGTATGGCACTTCCTCAAAAAATTAAACAGAGAACAACCATAAGATCCAGCAGTCCCACATCTCAGATATGTCCCAAAGAATGGCAAGTGGGGACATGAATACTTGTACATCCATGTTCACAGCAACATTATTCACAATGGCTAAGACATAGAAACAATCTCAGTGACCATTGATGGATGATTGGATAAACAAAATATGGCATATCCATACAGCAGAATATTATTCATTTTTAAAAAGAGAGGAAAACCTGACACATGGTACATGGATGAACCTTGAAGACATTATGCTAAGTAAAATAAGCCAGTCACAAAAAGACAAATACTGTGTGATTCCATTTGTATGAAGTACCTTGAGTCATCAAATTATTAGAGACGGAAAGAAGAATGATGGTTACCAGGAGCTGGAGGGAGAAGGGAATGGGTCATTCTTGTTTATTGTGACAGAGTTTTAATTTTGTAAGATGAAAAGTTCTGGGGAAAGAAGGAAGGGAGTGATGTTTGCACAAATGTGAGTGTACTCACATTAATGCCGCTGAACTGTATACTTAAAAATGTTAAAATAGTGAAAAAGCAAGGTGAAAACAACCCAACAAAAGTACATACTCCAAACCTAGAAACAATGATAGGCAGCTATCGGTAGGGCAGCTGAGGCTGACGTGGGGTGAAATACCTGCGTTCTGACTTTCCATTTCCCTTCTACCTTCTGTAGAGGCCCCGAGATACCTCCCTGCAATGCCTTGCTCCCACTACAAATTCTCTCACTGGAGGAAAAGTTGTTCTGTCCTTGAATGGGTTCTGAGTGGCAGCCGAGGTGGAGAAACACAGGCCCGGGAGAAACATGGGCGATGCGCTGCCTCCCAGGAGTCCGCCTTTGGGGCTCCTGAAGTGACCGGCTGTGGCCGCATCACGTCACCCCGCCTCTCAGGGCAGTGAGCCTCTGGGCTTTGCTGAAGAAGGGGAAGGTGAGCGCGTGTGGAGCAGACTTGTGCTGACAGCCGGCCGCTTCCCTGGGCGGACCTGCCCCTGTGGGGCGGGGAGCCCTCTGAAGGCCCCCGTGCAGGTCGGTCTCAGAAGCGCTTCAGGGTTAAGTGGAGAAATGGCGCCACAAGCAGAAGACGCAGAGCATCCTCAGGTGGCCCAGGTACCAGCTGGTTTGCAGTTTACACTCCAGGGTGGCATCTTCCTTGGCTTCAGCCCATGGCTCTGCCCACGAGCGGATAGTCTCAGCCTACGAGCAGATAGTCTCAGCCTAGGTGAGAATGTGGCTTTCTCTTCTTCTGACTTTGACCTCTCCTTTCTCTCTTCCTTCACCTTCTTTCACCTTCTTCCTGCCGGCTGGTCCCTGTGGGCTGACAACTTGGCCGTACTGGCTGCTGGAATCCAAGACTCAGCCAGAGTGGGTTCTGAATGAGAGGCTGGGTCATCAGCTCAGGACGGTTGGACAGCGTTGTTCCTTCTGGGTTTCCCAGGGCTGCCCTAGGCTGTGCCTCTGACTATTGAACCATGGGTTGGTTTAAGCAAGTTGGGGTGGAAGCGGGCCATGGAAAGGGATTGGTGATAGAAAGAGCACCTCACCTGTTTCAAGGATCAAGAAATACCTGTCACTAGGCTGTGTACAGAAAGGCTCCCAAAAGTAATAGGCATAACATTATAGGAGTTAGAGATAAGAGCTGTGGCCACATCCTGGAGGACCTTGAAGAGGAGTCAGGGATTAAAAATGGGCCATGAGGGGTATGGGGAGGGATTCCCTTTTGTTTGTGAACAGAAAAAATAGTTTAAGCAAAAGCAAAAAACCAAAGTGTTATAGCCAAAACCTTCAGAGGTAGAAGTAGCTTGAGGTCCAATCTTGGTTCTCAAGCAATGTCTCAGGAATCTTTCTCTCTATCTTTCAGTCCTGCTTTCTCTGTGTTGGCTTCTTTTCCCCCACATGTTGGCAACATGGCTTCTAGAAACTCCAGGCTTGTGCCCATCTGCTCAGCAGTGAGGCGGGTGGGCAGGCTGCTTGTGTGAGAGTAGAGGTTTCATGCAGGAGATAAATTTGGAAGATTCAAGATAAAAGTTTAAAAAATAGACTGGGTTCAGGTTGTGGGTGTTTTTGAATCTTAAGCAAAGAGTCTGGGATTTATTGAAGGTTTTGAATAGAAAAGTAACATGGCTAAGTTGGCATCTTGAGAAGCTAGTATTGCTGCAGTGAAGTTAGACTATAGAAGTAAGAGGCTGGGGTCTGAGAGATTATTTAGAAGGGTGTCTTAGAAGTCTAGGGGCGAGTGGAGGGCCTGGAGTGACCCTAGAGGGTTGTCCTACTCACATCGTTGCTGATTCTGGCATAGTCACCTAGATGTAGGGTCTAAGGCCCAGCCAGGGGCTCAGGAAATATTAAAATGTGGAGGGATGGCTGGGTGAATATCCCAAGTCCTAGACCAGGCCTTGCAAATGGATGGAAGGTGTGTGGAGAGAGGTATAAATGTGAGGACCGCCAGTAAGGATGCCCATGCATGAATTTTCACCTGGGGTAAGCAGATCCCAGCAAGACAGAGAAGTGTCCGTTGCCTCCAGCCTGCTCTTGCCAGCACTGAGAATTCCGCCCACAAGTCAGCAGAGATTAGGAGCCAATACTTCCTTTCTCTGACTTCCTGAGCATCTGGCGTCAGGTAATTGTTTCCATGAGGAAATTTTATTTTCTTTTCAAGACTTTGACATTTATGAAGAATTCTTCAGGATGATCTCACTAATCCCAGGTAATGCAATCTTTGCAAACTTCTCTGCAAAGGGAAAAGGGTCATGCTGCCCCCCTTTTTTTTTAAGTGGAGTAGAGCTGATTTACAATATTGAATTAGCTTTTGCTGTACAGCAAAGTGAGTTAGTTATACATACACATATATCCACTCTTTTTTAGGTTTTATTCCCATATCGATCATTATACAGTATTGAATAGAATTCCCTGTGCTATTCAGTAGATTCTTATTAGTTATCTATTCTATAAATAGTAGTGTGTATATGTCAATTGAGGTCTCCCAGTTTATCCCCCTTACCCACCCCTTAACCACGAGTGTGTTTTCTGCATCTGTGACTCAACTTCTGTTTTGTAAATAGGTTCATTTGTGCCATTTCTTTAGATTCTGCAAATAAGTGATATCATATGATGCTTGTCTTTCTCTGTCCGACTTACTTCATTTAGTATGACACTCTCTAGGTTCATCCATGTCACTGCAAATGGCACTATTTCCTTCTTTTCTATGGCTCAGTGATACTGCCTTGTATATGTGCTCTACGTCTTCATCTAGTCTTCCGTCAGTGGACATGTAGATTGCTTCTATGTCCTGGGGCTTCCCTGGTGGCTTAGAGGGTAAATCATCTCCCTGCAATGCGGGAGACCCAGGTTCGATCCCTGGGTCAGAAAGATCCCCAGAGAAGGAAATGGCAAGCCATTCTAGTACTCTTGCCTGGAAAATCCCATGGATGGAGAAGCCTGGTAGGCTACAGTCCATGGGATCACAGAATTGGACAAGACTGAGCGACCTCACTTTCACTTTCTTTCACTTTCCACATCCTAGCCTTTGTAAATAGTGTTGCAATGAACATTGGGGTGCATGTATCTTTTCAAATTGTGGTTTTCTCCTGATGTATGCCCAGGAGTGGAATTGGTGGATCATATACTAGGTCTGTTTTCAGTTTTGAAAGGAATCTCTATACCATTCTCCATAGTGGCTGTACCAATTTACATTTCCACCAACAGTGTAGGAGGGTTCCCTTTTCTCCACAACCTCTCCAGCACTTATTGTCTGGAGATTTTTGATGATGGCCATTCTAACTGGTGCAAGCTGACCCCTCATAGTTTTGATTCGCATTTTTCTAGTCATCAGTGATGTTGAGCATCTTGCATGTGCATCCTGGCCATCTGTGTGTCTTCTTTGGAAAAATGTCTGTTTTAATCTGCCCATTTTTTGATTTGGTTCTTTGTCTTTTTTGATATTGAGTTGCATGAGTTTTTTGTATATTTTGGAGATCAATCCATTGTGGTTTATTTGCAAATATTTTCTCTCATTCTGTGGGTTTTTTTTCATTTTGTTGATGGTTTCTTTTGCTATACAAAATTCACTAGAAAATTTTAGCATGTTTCCCCCTTTCAGGGAAAACCAGAAGCAGAGTCTTTATATAATTTGTTGTTTCAGGAAAGGTTGGCACCCAAGAATCCTTTCCCATACACCACAGAACATTCTGTCATTGTTCTTAATCTTATCTCATGTAGAGTGGCAGAGGGAAATTGGACTTTCATGAATTTAAAACGAAGTTATTGAGTATCTACCATATGATGAAATTTTGTGGTAGGTCCTGGGAGTAAAAGATGAATAAAAAGAAAATTTATCATTTGGTGATTCTTTTGATTGCAACTAATAGAAACTGACCATGGCTAATGTAAGCCAAATGGGTAATTAATTTTAAGGCTAGAGGTGGTGTCAGACTCTGCAGAAGAGACTAGCCAGGCCTCAGGAAGAGCAGGAAACAGGCCTGCCTAGAGTTCCCAGTTGCCCCCTTACCAGGGGTCTGAGACAGCAAAGCTCCTTAAGTCGCAGATTCCTGTGTGAGAGAATCTGATTGGCTCAGGCTTGGATCAGGTGTCTTTCTTGGAACTGATAAGCTGGAGGTTCAGAGTCACAGAGCAGAGACACAGCTACCCTTGGGAAATGGACCAGAGAAAAGGAAATAAGCTATTGTTGTGAGTCAGGCAGCTACCTCATATGTCTTTACTACAAAAGCCCCTGTTTCAAAGGCTACTAGACTAATCCCCCCTCATTCTTGGTTTGGAGTGAATGGGAAGGTCTGACCCAGTATCCATCTCGATTCCCTGATTTTCACACTTGTGCAGTGGGTTGTCCCATTCCCTGGCAGGAAATCATTTCCTCTAGACACTTGGAGATGCTCGTCCCATCTTTGAGCCAAACAAAGTAAACAGACCTATTTCATTGATTTCTAGGACACTCGTAAGGCTGGAAAACCTACAGACTGCTCTGATGCCAAAGGGGCTACTGGGCGTGGTCCAGATTTCCTTAGTAACTCACCTTCAGGACATGTTCAGTAGCATCAGCAGTAGGTAAATCAGTGAAGGCGGCTTCTCCATCATTCCCTCTTATTTGCAATCAGTTAAATTTGTGGTCATCTATTTTTTTTTTGCCCTCCTGGATAGTGTTTGTGATTGGTATTTCTGTTGTAAGTGGGTCAGAGCCTAAATAGGTCATGTTGGCTCTCTGAATGTGATAATCCTGAAATGAACAGGGCAGGGGGGAGGGAGAGAGGAGTGCTTTACTGGAATGTGGAGGGAGGGGGAAGGTCAGTCTGGTTACCACTCTTAGGGTCCCATGTGTATGGGATCCTCTGGTACTGAGGGGCTAGGAATCCCTACGTGAATGGAAGGAGAAATGGCTTTTTGGGCTTCGGACAGAGTGAACGATGGTGTGTCTGAGAGCAGCTCTGGTTCCCTCTGATCTGATCTTTGAGGATGATAAGAACTGGCAGGGGTTCTGGATCTTTCAGCCATTGGAAATTTATGGGAGGGGGTGGAGGCAGGGAAGAGGAAGAATGTGAGTTGTTTCGTGCCAACTTGTGTCACCCCTAAATTCATGTTGAAAGCCTAACCCTCAGTATCTCAGAATGTGACTGTCTTTGGAGGGAAGATCTTTAGAGAGGGAATTTAATTAAAACTTGGTCGTATGGGTGGGCCCCAATCCCATATGACTGGTGCCCTTATTAAGACACAGACAAAAGGCCCCATGAAGACACACGGAGAAGATGGCCCTCTGCAAGTCAAGGAAAACAGCTAGAAGAAACCAACTCTCCTAACGCTTTGATCTTAGACTCCCAGCCTCCAGAACTGTGAGAAAATAAAGGTTTAAGCCACCCAGTCTGTGGTGCTTTGTTTTGGCAGACTAGCAGAGGGGCCTTCTGGAAGGTGACAGGGTTGCATCCCTCTCTTCTTCCTCTCCCATGAACAGGCGTGGCTTTTTGGGTTCCCCAGGCTTTTGCGTGTGGTGTCTGCTCTTGGAACTTACTGGCCCAGGACCGCTGGGACAGGTTCTGTCTTTAGCCTCAGTCTGTTTTCTCCACGGCTTGAGGAACTTTCCTATTTGACCATGAGACAACGGAGAGAGACTGTGCAGAGTTGACCTTGACTCTGACCCTGGGACTTTGTCTTTATTTTCTTTGTTTACCTTCATACTTTCACACTGAATGGCTGTTTTCAGTGCAACTGGAAGAGGGAGGGCAGAGGTCACGTCATTTTGGAGACAGAACCATGAAAGTCCTTCTCTCATATGTGAGCGAAGGACTTCACTGAGGCCAGAATCTGGGCCCCTTGACTCACTTTGGTGATTTTAGAAGATTACTCCAGCATCAGAACTTGCATCTCAGGCTCTGCCCAGCCAGGCTGTTTGATGGGGAGGCTGCAAAAGGTGCCCCAGAACATTTCCCTTGGGAAGCCCGTCTGAAATTCCATGTTTATTCAGGGTTTTTTTTTGTTGTTAAAGGCTTTGAGAACTTTGTAAAATTATCTGCTCTGTATGTGCATGCTCAGTTGTGTCCGACTCTTTGCGACCCCATGAACTGTAGCCCATCAGGCTCCTCTGTCCATGGAAGTTTTCAGGCGAGAATACTGGAATGGGTTACCATTTCCTCTTCTAGGGGATCTTCCTGACCTAGGGATCAAACCTGTGTCTTTTGCATTTCCTGCATAGCAGGCAGATTCTTTACCATTGTGTCACCTGGGAAGCCAAAATTATCTGGGAGGGCCACACCTTTTTTTTGTTTGTTTCCTAAACATTTTCTTAAAAATAAGAAGTCAATATTTGATTATTCGTTGCTAGTATATAGAAATACAATTGACTTTTATATATTTATATATTTCAGGGGTGTATTGTGTAACATTGATTATTGATTCATGTAGATTCCTTTGAATTTTCTGTATCACCAACTATGTTCTCTGTGCATAAGTTTTACTTCTTCCTTAGTAGTTTAGAAAGGCCCTTTATTATTATTATTATTGTTATTTTTGCCTGGTCACATTGGCTAGGACCTCCAGTAGAATGTTAAAAAATATGCTGAAAGGGGACATCTTTTTCTTTTTCCTGATGTTTGTAGAAAAGCCTTCCATCTTCTACTATTAAGTATGATGCTGTTGTTTAGTTGCAAAGTTGTGTCCGACTCTTTGTGACCCCATGGACTGTAGCCCACCAGGCTCCTCTGTCCATGGACTTTCCCAGGCAAGAATACTGGAGCGGGTTGCCATCTCCTTCTCCAGGGGATCTTCTGACCCAGGGATCCAACTCATCTCCTGCAATGGCAGGCAGGCTCTTTACCACTGAACCAGGGAAGCCCGAAGTATGATATTAACTTGTGAGTTTTATATAGATGTCCTCCATCAGGTTGAGGAGATTCTCCTCTATTCCTACCTTGCTGAGAGCTTCATTCTTTTAAATCAGGAATAGGTGTTGGATTTTACCAAATGCTTTTGTGTCTAGTGAGATGATCATATAGTTTTCTTTTTTAGTTTATTAATAAAATGAATTTAATTTATTTTTTGGAATATTAAACCAACCCTGCATTCCTGGGATAAATCGTACTTAGTTATGATATATTATCTTTTTATTATTGTTGGCTTCAAATTTGTTAAAATTTTGTTTAGAATTTTTCCACTTACATTTATGAGAGAATATTAGTTTCTAGTTTTCTTACAATGTATTTATCTGATTTTGATATCTAGATACTGCTGGCCTAATAAAAAGGAAAGATAGGAAGAGACAGGAAGTTATTTTTTCCTCTTCAGTTCCCTGGGAGGTTTGTATATAATTATAGTATTTGTTTTCTAAATGCTTGGTCCAGTTTACCAATGAAGCCATCTGGGCCTGCAGGTTTCTTTGCGGGAAGATTTTTCACCATGCATTCAATTTATTTAACATATAGAGCTATTCAGATTACCCGTTTCTTCTTTTATTTATTCTTTAATGGGAGTATAATTGCACTGCAATGTTGTCCTCGTTTCTGCTGTACAGTCACGTGAATCAGCTGTAGGTTTACCTGTATCCCCTCCCACACCCTCCCCCGCCCCCGCCCTCTAGGTCATCGCAGAGCACCAGGCTGAGCGCCCCGTGTTACCCAGCAGCTTCCCACTAGCTGTCTGTTTCACAGCTGGTCGTGTGTATGTGTTAGTCCATCCCACCCTCCCCTCCCCTCTCCCCCACCCCGTGTCCCCAAGTCTGTTCTCTACATTTCTACTACTGCCCTGCAAATAGTTTCATCAGATCTTTGCTATTGCTTCAGTGTTGTGTTGATGAATGACCTTGTATATGTGTCGTTTTACACATGTCAGCATATTTATAGACTAGGTTCCCAGCAATGGAACTGCAGAACTATAAGGCTCATTCATTTATAATTTTGATGGATTTTTCACTCAATTGTCCTCCACTGGGGTTGTATGAGTTCCTATAACTACTAGAAAGTAAGAGAGTGTCTGTTTCTCTATGGCTTCATCACCAAAGTATATGATCAAACTGTTAGAGTTCTGCCAATCTGATGAGTGAAAAATGGCACTGTAGTATATTTTAATTGGCTTTTCTCTTATTACAATGGAGATTGAGCATCTTTTCATATATTTAATAGTCATTATATTTTCTTTGAACTCTAATACTTTTTCCTCATTCTTCAGTGGACTTTATTCTTCAGTTCAGTTCAGTTACTCAGTCATGTCTGACTCTTTGAAACCCCATGGACTGCAGCATGCCAGGCTTCCCTGTCCATAACCAGCTCCCACAGCTTGCTCAAACTCATGTCCATTGAGTCAGTGATGCCATCCAACCATCTCATCCTCTGTCATCCCCTTATCTCCCTGCCTTCAATGTTTCCAGCATCAGGGTCTTTTCTAAGGAGTCAGTTCTTCACGTCAGGTGGCCAAAGTTTTAGAGCTTCCGTTTTAGCATCAGTCCTTCCAATGAATATTCGGGACTGATTTCCTTTAGGATGGACTGGTTTGATCTCATTGGGGACTTTCAAGAGTCTTCTCCAACACCACAGTTCAAAAACATCAATTCTTCAGTGCTCAACTTTCTTCATGGTCCAACTCACATCCATACATGCACACTGGAGAAACCATAGCTTTGACTATATGGACCTTTATTCTTATCCACTCTTTTTCTTACAGATTTTGACAGTTCACTATTAGGAAGATAGGGTCTTTACCTATGACACGAGTGAAAACTACATATATATATATATATATATATATGTTTGTATTTGCTGTGTGTCTTTTAACTCTTCATGATGAAGTTATTTTTATTAAAAATTTATGTAATTATATTTATTTATTGAAAAAAAAGCCTTATGGATTTTCAAGCATAGTTAGAAAAGACATCTTCCACTCTACTTGGTATACTTAGTTAAGATGCTTCTGGCACTATGCTATCTAAGAAGATGCTATAATTAATAGGTTACAAAGTCCCTCATCTAAGTGCCTTTGTTCTAAAGTCTCCCCTTTTCCTCCAGCTTCAAATCAGTCAGCTGATCAGATAAGTCACAGTGATTCATGCTTTGGTATGACTAACTGGTAGACCTAACTTTCCCAAAGATGACTCTGTTTAAATAAGGAACTGAATCAACTAAAATAACTTTCAGTTTGCTAGAAAGTTGGGCAAAATGGGAAAGAGGTCAAGGATACTGCAATAAGCTGGAGTGATGGCTTCTGTTCCCTCATTTCACTCGTCTAGAATTGCAGGAATGACTTAGCCTTGGAGGGAAAATGAGTCTTCCACCTTGGAGCCCCGCTTTGGATGGTGGTAGCTGTGATGCTTCATGTGGGCTGGCATCTGGTTGTAAAGTAGGAAGACTGAGCAGCGCTGGGCGAAATGTTGATTGAACTGAATTTGCCTGCTCTATCGATTGCTACCTTCCCGTCTCCTTCCTCCTTCCCTCCATCCTAATCTTGTCCCCTAGACCAGGGCCCAGTGGTTATGGATAAGAAGGGACTGGGCAATAAGATGGTTTTGTAGAGTTCCAAAATCACCGCAGATGGTGACTGCAGCCATGAAGTAAAAAGACGCTTACTTCTTGGAAGAAAAGTTATGACCAACCTAGACAGCATATTAAAAAGCAGAGATATGACTTTGCCAACAAAGGTCTGTCTAGTCAAGGCTCTGGTTTTTCCAGTAGTCATGTATGGATGTGAGAGATGGACTATAAAGAAAGCTGAGCACTGAAGAATTGATGTTTTTGAACTGTGGTGTTGGAGAAGACTCTTGAGAGTCCCTTGGAATGCAAGGAGATCCAACCAGTTCATCCTAAAGGAGATCAGTCCTGGGTATTCACTGGAAGGGCTGATGCTGAAGCTGAAACTCGAATACTTTGGCCACCTGATGCAAAGAACTGACTCCTTAGAAAAGACCCTGATGCTGAGAAATATCGAAGGCAGGAGGAGAAGGGGATGACAGAGGGATGAGATGGTTGGATGGCATCATTGACTCAATGGACATGAGTTTGAGTAAACTCTGGCAGTTGGTGATGGACAGGGAGACTTGGCTTGCTGCAGTCCATGGGTTCACAAAGAGTCGGACACGACTGAGTGACTGAACTTAACTGAACTGAGAGGAGGGAATTCTATGCTACCCTGGGCCCAACGTTTGTCACCATCATCATCTGTGTGATTTTATGTAAGTTCCTTGATCCCCCAGCTCTCAGTTTCCTCAAGTGAATGAGAGGAAATTCATTGCTAAAGACCTTACCATTTTTTGGCTTCCAGATCAGGTGGTTCAAAGATTTGCTTTCCTTTGGTTGAGGGTGGGTGGGAAAGTAGTTGAAAGCCCTCTGAGATGCCTCATGCTTTTGTTCCTCAAAACTTCCTCCTTGATGATGACCTCAGTTTCAGCATCTGTCCCCACTCCCTGTCCTGCACCCCAGCTGCCCCAGTTCTGCCCAGCCCCAGTGGAGCCAGATAGTCATTTACTAAATGAATAGTTTATGTAGTTCATTGCATTTACTAATTTGTAATTTCACTGAGCTACAAGTAGTGACCGAAAGTTTTAATAGGACAATCAATTCCATTAGTGTATTCTGTGCTTGAACATTAAAAAAATGAAATGATTTTACTGGGTCTTGGCCATTGGTCATCTTTCCACTACCCCCATCTTGTGTCCCAGAGATTAGTACTGCTGATGCTATAGCTTCAAGTTACAAAACATTTTTCAGAACAGAGGGCTACATATACAAAGCACATTATAAGTCTGTTTTATTGGTACATTTGCTCTTGAGTTCCTGGGAAGCCAGGAGGGCAGAGTTTCTGCAGAGTTCGCCCTGCAGTGAGTCTGTGAGGGCCGCTTCTCAGGACTAGCTGTAGGCTTTTTTGCCATATGACTTGTACAGAAGAAGTGGAGAACTCAAGTTGGATTGTGCCCGCTCTCTCTCAAGCCGTGTGGGATGAGGAAGAGATTTCTGAAAGAGAAAGGATTTCTGACCTTAGCCGATCAGAATTCCTGGTCTCGTTGCCTAAGTCCACAGACTATCAGCCAACCTGACACATCTCCTTCTTTTTTGCAAAGCAAGGATTAGGTCCCACGGCAGACAGCCCTTTTCGAGTTTCTATGGAGCCAGGATTCTTGTCCTGGAATATGCCCCCATGAGGCCCCACTCTAGAACTGAGACCCCACTCTTGGGTCTCCTTCCACATTTGGATCTGAGGGGAGAATACCCTGGGGGCCTGTCCCTTGCTTACTGGGGGAGGAAGGAGGAGGAGAGGTACCAAAGAAGGCAGATTTATGCTTAAGTGATAACAGGTCCCCAGGAAGAAGTCCCTTCCTGGACAGAAACAGAATTATTGCCACAAGGATGGCCTGTGGCTGGCGTTTTAGTGGCTGAAAACATACCAATCATGTTGGGAATAGCAGAGAATATTAACACCAACAGCCTGGTGTATAGTCTCTGACACCCATCCACATAGACATGCAAGGCAGACAGGTTTCTTGGTGCTGTGTTTATAACTGCTCCCTGGATCCTCTTTGAATATTTGGTGAAGGCTGGTATTTGTGGGGCTGTCAGCCTGTGAACTGTTGAGATGCTTCTGGGGATATTCTGGGTGCAAAGGAGTAGAGGCTATGGCAGGACAAAGGTGTTGGGTTTCCTCTCCTGGAGGACAAGTGGCTAAATTATCCAAGGCGCTGCATGCTGGGGACCTTTGAGTGTTTAGAGGTCGATGAATTCTCTGACTCCTGATAATAGGGAACCTCAGAAACTGTATAGCTCTCCCTTAGACGGATCTGTGTTTAGGGATATGTGCAGCCTAGGGTTTACTCTCTCCTGACCTGGAAGGTACACCTCACTGTGGTAAGCAGATTAAACAACATTGAAACAGGACTTTACAGAGCCTTTGCTAGCAGGAGTGGTGTACACATAAAGTGTATAGTATTTCCCAAGCCTACTCTAGCTTGACTATAAAGTTTTTTTCCCCTTAAGGACCATCATGAAGGGTTTATAGTCTGCAAACCATATTCTGGAGACGCTAATCTTGCCCACTGGCAAGATTTATGAATTAATAGCAGAGCCATGGTTTTCTAACCCACGGGCTTTCTGCTTTATCCTTGCTACTCAAAGTGTGGTCCATAAACCAGCATCAGCTGGGAGCTCGGTACAACAGATGCAGAATCTCAGGCCCACTCTAGACCTAGAAAATCCAAATCTGCGTATTAACAAGATCCCAGGTGACTGGTGGCGCGCTAAAAGCACACTCAAACCTGAGATACCCTGCCTTGCTCCATGCTGCTTCCTAGGCAGTGACAGAAACCGTGTTAGGTTTGTGTGTGGATAGGGAAGATTCCTGGGCCCCTTGATCCTATTGGGATGTCCAGGTTTTTGACTTCCAGGTGGCAGTAGTAACCTACAGCAGGGAGAGAGCCCAGGTCTATAAAAGGATTCAGAGTTAATAGAAAATATAGTGAGACCATGGGGAAAATGTAAAGAGAGTTGTTTATTTTTTTTTGTTAAACCTGGAAGATAAAGGTCCCTGGGTGGGTAAGCATGGACAAAATTAGAAGGAATTTTAGGCAGACTTATGCCAAGGGCTGTGATGTGTTAGGGGTGGCGGTGGGATGATGCTGTAAGCTTGTCACCCCCATCCTCTGATGGGAGGCTGGGAGAGGAGCTCAAAAGACATCTTTTTTTTTTGTAGCTGAATGTGAGAAGTCTCAGCCAGATCAGATGTTCAACTTTAAAACAAATGGAGGAAAAACGATCAAATGCAGTCAACTAGAAAAATCCACTTTTCCTATTTCATAAAAAGCAAGAGCCCATGTGATAATCCCTCCCTTGGCACATGTTCGAGATTTCTTTATTGTCTCTTCGCTCGCGGCCAGTTCTGCCACGCCCAGCGGGGGTCTGGGCTACAGTGACTTCATTTGCACCGGGTCAGCATGCCAGTTCCGAGCCAGTGAGTCTGGAGCTGAATTCTAGCATTTTTCAGGGAGAAGGGCATGCCTGTTTCTGGATGAGAGGAAGGAAAGAGGGAGAAGGGAGGAGAACAGAGGCCGCATCACCCCTCCCTTCTCCAGGCACAGAGGAGCGCATCTCCCAGCGTGGATGGTGGAGAGGGGCTGGGTCTGCGCCTCTCCTGAGCTAGAGCTCAGAGCCTGTTCAGTGCTGGGTCACGACCTCCCTGCTACATCCCAAAGATAAACACAGCACCTGGCATGTACCCTGGAGATGCTCAGTAAATATTTGTTGAATGAACTTTAACAAAATCAAACCATTGAGGTAATAGAAAGCACATGACATATGCAGTCAGGAGATACGGTCTCTAGGACTAAATGCCATGTGACCCTGGACAATCTGTCCATCTCTCTGAACCTTTGATTGTGAAGTGGTGATCATGGTGCCTACCTCCCTGAGATGTGGGGAGGACTCTGAGATCTCCTGTGAACAGCGTGGAACCAGTATGAAAGGGGTTCCTTTTCCCCATGTGTCATTATCCCTACAACTCCCCCAATTCATAATTAACCGTATGGCGAATGAAACAAAAGTAAAGAATAAAATGTCCTCACCACTTATTCTAGAGACCTTAGACTTGAGGGCTTCATAGGAATTGAGCTGAAAGCTCAGGGTTGGGTGTGGATAACCTTGGAGTTGACCTTGACTCCTCCTCGCCTTACCCTCCACATTCAGTCCTTTGGCCAGCTGTGATTTAGCCACTCATTACCTCCGCTGCCACTAACGTGACCCAGGACCCCGCTGTATTTCACCTGGATTTCAGCTGACTTTCTGGCCAGTCTTCCTGCTTCCTCCATTATACCACTCACGTCTTTTCTCAGCTTAAAATCCAGAATGATGCTGGCGAGACTTAGAGCTCTTCATGCCACTCTGCCCAGAAAACTTCAGTGGTTCCCTAGCTCCCTCCTCTAGAAGCCAGGGTTCCCTAGTGGGTTCAGACCTCCCCACCCCTTGACCTCTCTGACCCTTTTGTTTCCTCCTTGCTCACTAGGACCCAGACCTGCCAGCCTTGGTGCTCTTTGTCTCTGCCAGGCATGTGTATGCCTCGAGGCTTTTGCAGCTGCTATTCTCGCTGCTTGAAAATCTCTTCCCCCCATTGCTCCCTTACCTTCTCCGTGTCTTTGCTCGTGGTCACCGCTGTGTGAGGCTTCTCTGGCTCTGCTGGAAGCCACACATGGTTCCCTTCTCCCACCTGCTACTCCCTAAGTTCCTGTTCATACACTCATACTTTATTTCTCTCCATAGCACTGGTAGCCGTAGAGCACACTTTACCTTTTTCCTATTTGTCTGAATCCTCTACTAGGAGTTAAAAGGCCTGGGATCGTTTTGTTCATTGGTATATCATCAGCTCCCAGCACACTGCCTGGCACTGTGATGTAGATAGATCCTTGTTGAATGAATGAATTTCATGCAATCTTATATAATCTTGTTATAGGGCTTGGGTCAGAAGTTTGGAGCCCAAAGGACTCAGGCTTATTTTGGGGACACTACAGATTGTATCCTGAATTAGCTCCTTTAAGATGTCACTAAGTAGGGATTGGTATTGTGTTTGCTCAGCTTGTCTCAAGGACCCCTGAGTGAGGAATCTGCCACCGGGCAGAATTATTACTTGCCCTGGCAACTGCTTCCTGAGTTTCCGTTTTCTGAAACCTTGCTAATTTGCCTTATTTCCCTCTTACTCTCCATTATGACAGCCTCCTCCTTTCATCCTCCCTTTCCCCTTTCTTCCTCTGCATCTCTATCCATCATTTACTGAGCGTCTTCTTTCTGTCTCTCTGCCCACTCCACTACCCAGCCTCCGGGACTGGGAACTAGAACAGGCACCTATTTTACTTGGTTTTCAAGGTTCTGGCCTGGCAAGCTCCTAGTTTCTGCACATGGCAGGGTGCACCATGAGCTCCATTCTAAGTCTAGGGGTTCCACTGACTGGTTCCCCAGAAATCTTTGTTTTGAATGGTGTTGATCCTTGTGGGCCAAGCCAAGAATGGCTCTAAATGTTATTGGCACTCAGCAGGGACCCTGACTCTCATCCCGAGGGTCTCTATAGGTGTAGACATGAACCTGCTCTCCATGGCTTTGGGTTTGAGTCCTGACTTCGCTCACTATTGATAGCTCTTTGTCTTGAGCAAGTTACCTTACTTCTTTGAGCTGTTCTAAGCCTCAATCTACCTCTGTATAGAAAACAAGGGCCCTAGAAGCTACAGGGTTGCTATGAGGACTGACGGAGATCATGTAGGCATTTGGTGGAGAGCCTCACATGCAGGAAGTACTCACAGAATTGTTCTGTCATTATTGCCTTCATTATGTTGTTGTCATCGATAAAATCTAGTTCCTGGCTTACCTTCCTTACTAGGCAGCATGTGTGTGTGTGTGTGTGTGTGTGTGTGTGTGTAGGGAGATAGGTGTGGGAGAATTTACAAACTGTCATTGTAAACTCATCAAGAAATAAATAGGAGATTTATAGCTCCAGGGCAATTAATTCTGCAGCTTTGCCCAGCATTATCTCAGTTCCGGGAACAAATACACCCCTATAATGGATTATAATCTTTAGGTATGTGGAATATAAAACAGCTCCTTGGGTTCCTTATTGTGTTATGAGAAAACAATAACAGTTTAAAATGCAACCCACAGGCGGCCCTCCGGATGGTGTCAGTCCTCTTGCTATTGATTGGCCTGTGATGTCCTTCAAAGAAAGTTAGTGAAACAGATATTCTTAACTTCCCTATAATGGCACTGGAAGAGAAAGTAGAATCTAAGTGCTGGCACGGATCTTGATGGCGGCAGCAGTAAAAGGTTTTACCTTAGATGGAGATATTCACTCTTTTCCCTCCATTTAACCAGCAAGATCCAGATTCAATAGCCCGACCCTCCGGGGCAGAAGAAATCTCTCTTCCATCTTCCATAGCCCTAGGCTCATGCCCTCTCTCTGCCTCTGTCTCCTTAGGTTGTAATTCTCTTTCTGTGTCTCCACCCAGCTCTTCGAGGCAGGGAGATCCCTGAGGGCAGGGACAATGTTTAGGTAACTTTGCATCTCCAGGGCCAATGCAGGGTCTGGAGGGAGGAGATGAAACCTGCTGGTTGACTTCCTACCAGGTTCTTGGACACTTGGCCCCTGGTATGTTCCTTCTTCCTCATCACAGTCCTGCTGTGGGGGGCTGTCTCTTCTACACAGCAGCAAACAGACTCAGAAATTTTGCACAACTGGTCAGTTACTTTAATGACAGACGGTAGAGTCAGGCTTTGACCTCAGTTCTGTTTGTCTTCAGAGCCTGACCTTACCTACTTGCTTGCTTTCTTTGTTTTTGTTTTATTCCCCCTTCAAGTGGAGTGTAATGGTCAAGAGCATGGACTCAGGCCAGACTGCTGGCTTCAAACCTCAGCCTACTCGATATCAGCTGCATGCCTTAGGGCATGTTAGCTAGCTTTGGTTTCAGTTTCCCATTTATAAAGTTGAACAGCAGTAGTACTTCCCTCTAGGATCGTGCTGTGAGTTCAGTGAGATAATAGACATAAAGCCCTTAGAACAGTGTCCAGGAGTATGTAAATACTTGCAATTACTATTTTAATTTTCCTTCCTTCCCTTCCAAGTCATATTACATGTGCTCTTCCTAGCTGCTTATGTTATTCTTGCCCCCGCAGGTGTGGCCCTGGTGTTGAGTGGATGGATTAGGAGGATGGCCGAGTGCATCTGGCAAGTGCCTGGGCTCTCCTCCCAGGTGGATCTACCAGGTAGACTTGGATACACATTTGTGTGAATTTTTACCCTTTCCCTCTCCTGGCTTCAGAGGGCTACTGAAAACCATGACCTAACCTCCAGGAGGTCATGGTCAAATATGAGATCATTCTTGACATATAGCCATAATGACTCTCTAAAACATGTCCCCTGAATTGAAGTTACATCTTCAAATTGACACCCCCCTCTCCCAAACAGTATATAACAAGAGGCAGTATAACATAGTGGGCTCAGCAGCAACACTGGGACCAGACTGGCTGGGTTTGACTCTCAGCTCTGCTATTTGGTAACTGCATGACCTTAAGGCAACTTATTTAGGCAATCTTTGAACCTTGGTTTTTTAATCTGTAAAATGGAGATAATAATATGCCTTAGAGAGTATTATTGGATGGCTCAGATGGTAAAGAATCCGCCTGCAATGCGGGAGACCTGGGTTTGATCCCTGGGTTGGGAAGATCCCCTGGAGGAGGAAATGGCAACCTGCTCCAGTTTTCTTGCCTGGAGAATCCCCATGGACAGAGGAGCCTGGTTTGCCACAGTCCCTGGGGTCACAAAGAGCTGGACATGACTGAGGGACTAAACATCCATGCACAGGGTATTATTGTGAGGATTAAATTAATTAATGCCTATGAAACACTGAATCAGTGCTCGGCATATTGGAAGCGCTCAGTAGGCATCGTTGTCATTGTTACTGTTGTCGTCATTACAGGAGCTGGACTTGGTAAACTTACTGTATGAGCAAGTGACCAAGCAGAGAAGAAACTCTCTAGAGGTCAGGGCTCCCTGCCCATGAGGGAGAGAAGGTGGAATGAAGAAAATTCAATTCCTTCTCCCACATTCACACATCTGATATGTCTCTTCTTTTAAAGGGAGGAGCAGGGAGGGAGGGGGGCAGAGAGAGAGAGGTGAGGAGCGTTGTGCTGCTGTGTGGAAAGATGATGCCTCTGGCCAGGGTTCTCCCAACATCTGCCCCAGACTTGGTTCTCTGCTCCATCACAACAGAGCCCGATCTCACAGTTTATGTGAAATGCAAAGTTACTCTTGTTTCAAGTTATTTTTTAAACTGAGGGATAACTGACATTTTAGTTTCAGGTGTACAATATAATGATTCAGTATTTGTCTATGTTTCAAAATGATCACCTCAATCTGTCCAGAAAATATCCATTACCATACAGAGTTACAGGTTTTTTTCAATTTATTCTTGTACAAAGTATTAAGTTACTTTTTTTTATTTTACTTTTGTAGAGTAGAATTGCTTTATAATTTTGTGTTAGTTTCTGCTGTACAATGAAGTTAATCAGCTACATGTATACATATATCCCCACTCTTGGACCTTCCTTCCAGCCTCCCTCCACATCAAACCCATCTAGGCCATCACAGAACACTGAGCTGAGCTCCCTAGCCTATACCACAGGTTCCCACTAGCTATCTGTTTTAAACATGCTGGTGTATTTATGTCAAGCCTAATCTCCTAACTCATCCTGTTTATCCTTCCGCCACTATGTCTACATCCATTCTCTATATCTACATTTCTATTCCTGCCCTGGAACTAGGATTAAAGAAGATGTGGTACATACATACAATGAAATATTACTCAGCCATAAAAGAGGAATGAAATTGGGTCAGCTGTAGAGATGTGGGTGGACCTAGAGTCCGTCATACAGAGTGAAGTAAGTCAGAAAGAGAAAAACAAATATTGTCTATTAATGCATGTATATGGAATCTAGAAAAATGATACTCTGACTTTTAAGTGACGTAAGACTAATGAGTGTCCTGACCCAGGCAGAAGACCTGAGCTACAGAAAATCTGGTTTATTTTCACGTGCTTATCCAGGGTGACCTGTGTTTCATTATTCTCCCCTGGTCTGTCTCTGAGGGTGAGGAGGCCCAGGGACCGTGGAGGGGCCTACAGTAGATGCTGATTGAGTAGGCCTTAGGTACAAGCAGAGGCAGCACTGTGGGGTGGCCTGGCTTCCTCTTCCCAGCCTTGTATGGCTCACCAGGATGGGAGGGAAGAACTATGACTTACTATATCCATGGGAACTGTATTTCCATGTCACAGATGAGGAAGCTGAGTTTCTGGGTGGGGGTTAATTAATTAATCTTAATTCAGGGTCACTCAGCTAGTAAGCACCAGCTGGATTAAACCTGGACCTGCTGATGCCAAAGCCACACCCTTTCCACTGCATCCCCTTCTGCTTTCCTACACTGAGATGCTCCCCAGTGTCCCTGCAGTATAGATAAGAATGAGAGTTATTACAGGTAACTCTCCATCATGGCAATCAGTTAAATAACTAACTCTGTCCTTCTTACTGACCCAAATGGAAACCTAGTTGGGCAAAATCAAACTAATTTTTCCATGAGAAAAGTAGTAATAATGATTCTAAAATACACCATGCTTTAATGAGGATATCAGGGCTTCCCTGGTGGCTTAGATGGTAAAGAATCCACCTGCGATGCAGGAGCCCCAGGTTCGATCCCTGGGTTGGGAAGATCCCCTGGAGAAGGGAATGTCAGCCCACTCCAACATTCTTGCCTGGAAAATTCCACGGACAGAGGAACCTGGTGGGCTATAATCAATAGGATCACAAAGAGTTGGACATGACTGAGAAACTAACACAACACACACAAGCAGCATCCTAGTCTCCAATATTTTCCATGGCTGGTGGTTTGCAGAATCTAATGCCTGAGACCAGCTAAGTTTCAGGGGGCTGCTTGTGTTGGCAGAAAAGATGTGTAGCTAGCATGAAAATCCAAGTTGCCACCTGATTTTATTTTCTGGAATGATGGCTCTCACCCACAAAGAATGGCACACAGAAGCAAGCATGCTTAGAGTAGCCCTTGCAGGCTACCAGCCTAGACTCAGGTCATTGACAGTGATTTGAAACGTATTTGTTAAGTATCAACCGTGTTCCAGTCATTCTTCTTGGGGCTGTGTTGGGGGTTATATCGTCTGGATTTGCGTTATATCCTGAGAGTGTTTGGCAGGATGACGAGTATAAACTAAGACTGGCTTTGGGAAGAGGGTGCAAACAGTATATGAATTGTCAGGCTTCCAAGGTTTAGAAAGTTGACTCTCAAACTTTGATGTCGAAACGCATTATCTGGGACATTTGTTAAAAATGCTGATGTCTAGACTCCACCTTCAAAGTATCTGAAGTGAGACCAGCCTGAGTATCTGCATGTAACAGGCATGTCTGGTGATTCTGACATGGATGGTCCATGGACTGATTTAAGAACATGTGGCTCAATGTCTGATGACAGTGAGCATCAAACCCTTGCGGGGCTGAACCTCTGAGGTGGGACAGGGATATAATACCAAGGATAATTCTTGGTGTTGGGAGCAGTCAGCACTAATGGTCACAGGGCAGCAGTGTGGTCAGTTGTCACTGGACTCCGGGCCTGGGCTTCAGTCCCAGTCGGTGACCTAGACTAGAAGGGAAGAGCCAGGGCAGAAAGCTGGGCAAGCTGGCTGGTCACATGGCGAAGTTAGATTAGGCTGTTTCCACTCAAAGCTGGTAGGGGCCAGGAGGGGCCAAATTCAACTCTGGTATGTTGAACATGAGTGTTAGATCAATGGACACCAGTGGAGAAGACCTCACCATGGAGCTCAGGGCGAGAGGCTGAAAGAACAGGGTTTAGGATAAGTGAGGTGGAAGGTCCCAGCTGGAGGAGGGTATACTGTCTCTGACTTGAAACCCATCTGTGGCTTTCCAGCTCAGCTGGTACAAACCAACTCACTCTTCAGCTCTGATTTTACTACTCAGAGATTGGCTTCCCTGACCTCTCACTCTTTTATTTCAAAAAACCGTTCTGGCCCTTATCACTGTTGTGGATATGATTTTAGTTATATTATTTGTATATTTATCATTCTCCCCCACTTGCCTGTAAATGCCATAAAGGAATGATTGTTTTGTATCTGCCTCGTTCATCTGTCACCTCTCTAACACCCTGGGAGAGGCACCGTGCTTGTCAGTAGTTCCTTGTTGAATGAGGGAAGGATGAAGGCAGGAAGAGCCGGTTCTTAGAGAGTCAGTAGGGCTTTGGTCGAAGACAATCAGGATTTGTCATAAAAGGTAAGGGTAACAACAGGAGGGAAATGAAGCATGAGGTCTTTGGGATACTTTGGGTGAACTTGTTGGTTAGAGCACAGGGCTCCCTTGGGGCACAGAGTGGGAGACCTACTTAAGAAAGTAGACTAGGACCAGCACAAAGGGTTTGAGTTTGAGCTTAGGCGATGGGGAGCCCCTAGAGCAGGGGAGTGATAAACATAGTGAGAAGCCTGGTGGTACTTTGGATGAGGGAAGAGGAAGAAGCCACAGGTAGGAAAAGCAGGCAGAGGGTATTGCAGCCAGCAGCCCAGGCAGGGGGCAATTGGGTCCTGAACCCGGGCAGTGACAGTGGAAGTAGAGAGGGAGGAACAGATGCAGGAGACATTGGGAAGGAAGAAATGACAGACTTTGGTGGCTGATTGGATGTGGGGGCGAGGGAGTTTCTTAGCCATTCGAGAGAAAAATGCTATCTCCCTCCTCATGCTAACTTCAGCTCAATGGTAGGAGTGTATCAGTGACAAAGAGCTGGCGTGCTCTGAGTCTGGGAGCATCTGTAGAAAGTAATGAAGTACAGGCAGCTGAATGTGAATGGGAAAAAATTTGTGTCATCAAGTCATCCTATTGCAAAACGCAGAAGGAAACGAACATTTATTTGGAAAAAAAAAATCTGCTGGGAAAACAGTATCCCATCCCTTCCAGTGGCTGAATTGCTCTGGAGGAATTTGCTCCCACTCCACCTGGCTGTGGCTTTGGCTGCGTGTCCTTGAAAAGGGGATTCAAATAATGGCGGGAAGCAGCCCCGGGAGACTTTCTTTGAGCTCTTTTGGTCATTAGATCAGTCTGAACTTCAGCCGTGTCTGGGATGGGACGTGCTGCCCTGCTTAAATATATAGGCTTTCAGGGAGATTTAAAAAACAGGCCCATCAGAGCTGCTGTTGGCCAGTGCCTCAGCAGGGTCCCCCTAACTATATGAAACGCCAGGTCACTTGACCGCTTTGGACCTCAGTCACCTTTTGTTGTTTAGTTGCTCAGTTTGTGTCCAACTCTTTGCAACCCACAAACTGCAGCACACCAGGCCTCCCTGTCCTTCACTGTCTCCCAGAGTTTGCTCAAACTCATGTCCATTGAGTCGGTGATGCCATCCAACCATCTCATCCTCTGTCGCCCCCTTCTTTTCCAATGAGTCCGTCTCCTTACTTGTAAACCTAAGGGTCTGGAAGAGATAAAAACTCCATTGCCTCTCTGTGGGCTAACCTGCGATTCTGGGACCCAAGAGCACCTGTTGAGAGTGGCTTTAGCTGGGGAGGGACTTTATAGATTTTTAGGTGCCAAGTATCTAGAATCAAAACTTTGGGGGCACATCTTTTTTTCCCACTGAACTTTGATATTGAACAAGGTTTTCTTCCTGCCCATCTGTGCCTATCTGTTAAACAGAATCACTCCCTGACAGAGTGCCTTCTTTTTGGGCTGAGCATTTTTCATCTTCATTTTCCACCCGGTGATATGTAGGCTTTAGGTAACTTTGACATAAGTTTACATTCATTGGTGTCGTTGCTGTTTCTCTGGTGGCTAGTAGAACATCATAGTTAAGCCAAGGAGACAGGTATGTTAATAAGCATGAAACCAGGATCTGAACCCAGGAAGTGTAGCTCTGAGACCACATTCCTTTATGCTAGTGCCTTTTTATCAGTCTGCTCAGGCTGCCATAATAAAATATCACAGATGGGGTGGCTTTAAAAACAAATGTATTTCTCTCAGTTCTGGAGGCTAGAAGTCCAAGATTAAAGAGCTGGCAGGTTTGGTTTCTCCTGAGGCCTCTCTGCCTGGCTTGCAGATGTCTGCCTCCTCACATGGTCCTTCCTTTGTGGGTGAGCATCCCTGGTTCTCTCTTCTTCTTCTTAAAAGGACACTAGTTTTATTGGACTAGGGCCCCACCCTTATGAACTCATTTAAGGTCATAATTAATTGCCTCAATTACCTCCTTAAAGGTCCTGCCTTCAAATAACCCCCAAACATTTGGGGTTAAGGCTTCAATATATGAATTTGGGGCAGCACAATTTAGCCTATAACAACCTTCCTCATGAGTTTATTGAGAGGATGAAATGAGCTTGAATGTGAAAAACATACTTAGGACATCAGTGCCTAGGAGATGGTTAAGTCTCAGAGCTATTGTTTTTATTTTTGATGTGAATATAAGGAGAGGTCTAACACTATTATTACAAGATGCTAAGAGGTCCCAAGGAGAATTTTGCCTCTTCTCTCAGGTCCACTGCCACCCTTACCACCTAAGTCACTCTTGCCCAGAGTCCTGCAGCAGACTCCTGACTGTTCCCTCAGATTCCACACTTGCCCCTATTATGCGTTAGCCACACAGGAATGGTCTTTTAAAATAAGCCAGATAAGGCCGCTCGTTTACTTAAAATCCTCAGACTTTTCATTAAACCTTAATTAAAGTCCTAATTCCTAAGCCCAACTCCCAAACCCTGCACAGTCTAGTGCCTGCCCTCCTCTCCTGCTTCGCCTCCTCCTTTCCTGCAGTGGTCCAGCCACACTGGTCCCCTTTCAGTTTCTTCCTTAGGGACTTTGTACTCGCTTGTCAATACCCCTCTTTCCCCAAATATCTTCTAGGCTTGCTTCCTTCTCTCATCTGGTTTAGGCTCAAATTATACCTCCCTGCTACTCTCCCTAAAGCATTTCCTTCTACCATAGAGACTCTCTACCCTATTTCCCTGTTTTATTTCCTTTATGGCACTTATCACTGTCTAAGTGACCCCATCTTCTTTGTGTATTTATTTACACTTATTATCTTTCTTACTTGACTATATACTGTGTAAATGATGAGATCTTATATCTTTTATTCACTATTGTTACTCCAGTAGATAAACTCAAAAGTGCATCATTTGAATGAATGGATGAATATGTGAATAATCTTGAATCTGGAGATTCAAGTAAGAGAGAACTGTCCAGGGTAAGCAGCAAAGTAAGAATGAAGAGCCCAGTGACAAAGTGGAGGAAGGAATTTTTTTTCTCATGTGTGTCTTACTCAGAATGTCTATTCTGGGGGCAGGTGGAAGCATACATGTTTTTGTAGTGCAAAGGGTTGAGATGAGATGGTTGGATGGCATCACCAATGTGATGGACATGAGTTTGAGCAGGCTGTGGGAGTTGGTCATGGACAGGGAAGCCTGGCGTGCTGCAGTCCATGGGGTCACAAAGAGTCAGACATGACTGAGCGACTGAACTGAAGTGCAAAGGGTATTATACTACATACATAAAATTTCCAAAAATTTTAAGATTCAGTCTACTCTTGGCCTGTATTGAATTTTATCTCAGGACCCCAAAGCATTATGGCTACTGAAGAAGTATCCTAGCATTGGCTATAGCTCCTGGGTCTTACCTTATCTGCCTTTGCCATCTTGATTCAGCCCTTGGTCATGATGGACTCACCTGCAGACTTAACCCTGCCCAGAACCAGGAAACATGCTGTCCAGACCAGAGAGTACTTTCCAAAGAACAGGATGCACTCTCCCTTGGGTGATATTCCAAATATTCAACAATAATATAGCAATGGCAGGGCTTCCCTAGTTGTTCCGATGGTGAAGAATCTGCCTGCAATGCGGGAGACCTAGGTTTGATCCTTGGGTCAGGAAGATCCCCTGGAGAAGGGAATGGTAACCCACTCCTTTGTATACCTGCCTGGAGAATTCATGGACAGAGGACCCTGGTGAGCTCTAGTCCATGGGGTCACAAAGAATCAGACACGACTTATCGACTAGCGCTCCTAACTAAACTCCTATAGCAATGGCCCTGACCCTTCAGCTTTAAACGACCAGTACAGCTGAATTAATCTGTATTGGCCAAATGTCAGATCTGACCTACCATCAATCCCTTCCCCAGAAAATGGGAATTAGAGTTTTCCCTATTTCCAAGAATGAAGCAGCTGTGCCTGCACGCCCATCAACCTTTCCCTTTCCACATGCAGTAGCCCAGTCCTTCCTGTGGGATGCTTCGCTTCTCCCATTGCAGCCAGAGCCCCCTTTCATACCTTGGAGCCTGTCAATGTCCCCATTCATCGGACAAGTGTTTACTGAACAACTTTTATGTGTCCGACACTATGCTGGGTGCTGGGGATAGAGCAGTAAAGGAAAAAGATGCAAGTCACTTCGCTTGTCGGACTTATATTCAGCAATATTCCAGGGGCTTCCCTTGGTGGCTCAGTTGGAGAGAATCCACCTGGCCAGTGCAGGAGACACAGGTCTGATCCTTGATCTGGGAAGATCCCATGTGATGCAGAGCAACTAAGCCTGTGGGCCACAATTACTGAGCCTGTGCTCTAGAGCCCAGGAGCCGTAAGTACGGAGCCGATGTGCCCTAGAGCCTGGGCTCCTCAATGAGAAAGGCCACCACAGTGAGAAGCCCATACTCCTTCACTAGAGAAAAGCCTGCGCAGAAATGAAGACCAAGCACACACAAAAGTAAATAAATAAAACTATACATAAAAAGAATATTCCAGTATTTTGGCTTGAAGTGAAGTTGCTCAGTTGTGTCCAACTCTTTGGGATCTCATGGACTGTAGCTTACTCCTCTATCCATGGAATTCTCCAGGCAGTAGTACTGGAGTGTGTTGCCATTTCCTTCTCCAGGGGATCTTCCTGACCTGGGGATTGAACCCACGTCTCCCACATTGCAGGCAGACGCTTTACCCTCTAAGCCACCTAGGAAGCCCCAAATGAAAGTGAAAGCTGCTCAGTCCAGTCCAACTCTTCGCGACCCCACAGATTATACAGTGCATGTAGTTCTCCAGGCCAGAATACTGGAGTGGGTAGCTTTTTCCCTTCTCCAGCGCATCTTCCCAACCCAGGAATCAGACCAGGGTCTCCTGCATTGCAGGTGGATTCTTTACCAACTGAGCTATCAGGGAAGCCCTCATAGTTCTTTATAAAATATGATATTGAATCACAAAGTTGCTGAGTGTTAGGGATGGGAGTAAATAAGGAGAAACCACACTTCAGTTGAAAGGGGAGACTATCTCCTGCTTAATTAGGACGTTCCCCCTGTGCCTCTCACCCTGCCTGAGTTCAGCCTCCAAGTGGATTGATGACTCACCTGGAACCAAATCAACCAAAGACAAATCATCTGTCTGATGGTATATACTGCTTCGGCCCAGAGGCACTTCCCCCATTGAACTGGACTCTGTAGATATGGATGCTGCCTTTAGTCATATTGTGCTTTCCCGGGACTTTTGGGCAATGGTTTATGATTTTCATCTCCTAAGTCCTGCCTTCCTTTTTACCTCTTCTGATTTTTTCTCAGTGGAACATTGAGTCTCAACACGACCTTCAGTGGAGTGGCTGCACGTTTGACAGATACAGTCTCAGAAGCCTCCTGCTTTTACTTTTCCCAGAGAAGACATCCTGTGATGTCTTAGGATGGTGTGTCCCTGATCTTGTAAATGCCGGCATGGACCAGCTACTCTGTGTCACATCCCTTTCCATAAAGCCTGATCTGCTAGTTCTTTTCTGCTGACTTATTTGCTTTGGGTCATTTTGTCTCCTGAATCATGACCGATTCTGGTATGCACTCTTACTTGACTCTTAATACCCCCATTCCAACAGTCAGCAAACGGCTTCAGTTAGGAAGTTTTTGGTCTCAAATAATGCAAGACCCAACCTAAATTGGCTAACATGGAAAGGAGGACTCTCTTTGCTTTGTAACTAAATGGCCTGGGTAGGGCTTGATTTAGGACTCAAATGAATCTTTGATGTCGGTCCTGTTATCAAGCAGGCTCTCCTCTTGGGTCTGAAGACAGTTGTGAACATCTCCCTGATAGTGTCTTCATTCACATCCATGAGAAAGAGAAACCTGGCTTCTTTGGTTTTAACCAAGAGTTGTCTTACTGGCCCTCGACTGGCCTGATATTTTTCAAGTGCTGTTTTGGTCACTTGAGGCTGCTATAACATAGTGCTTAGACCGGGTAGCTTCTAAGCCACAGACATTTATGTATCACAGTTCTGCAGCCTAGAAATCTGAAATCCAGGTACCAGCATGATCAGGTTTTGGTGGGAACTCTCTGCTCGGTTGTATCCTCACATGGCAGAAAGAGCTAGTTAGATCTCTGGTCTCTTACAAAGAAGGCTAATCCTGTTCATGAGGACTCCATTCTCATGATCCAATGAACGCCAAGGGGCTCTACCTCCAAATCAAATTGGGAATAGATGTCAACATATGAATTTGGGGGGCCAGTCACATTTATTCCATAATATGTACCTTTTCCTCAACCAATCACTGTGGCCAGGACAAAGAGGCAATACAGAACAGCTTGGGCCAGTCAGGACTCAGTCCTCTTGCTGAGGGGTGGGAGCAGTTTCAGCTAAACTGGCAAGATAAGTCAGGGTGATGTTAGGAAAGGCAAAACAGGAACAGGTGTCCCCTAGGGCAAGCAATTTGACCTTTGCCTCAAAATTTTGCCTTTGCCTTCACAATTGATACAGCATTTGATATGATTTCTCTGATAGACGTTTTGTGCCTTTTTTCATTTCCTATCTTGAAGGTCCTTTTAACCACCCCTTCTCTACCCCTTTTCTCCTTCTTGGGAGTGTGGCCTCAGAAATATTGTGCCATGTGACCCCATCGCAGGTCACTGCAATAGCTTAGATATTTTAAATGCAAAAAGATACCTCTTCTGCAACAGTAAGGTGATAATCATGGTAGAAACTCTATGGGTTAATAGTGATAGGTGCATTGAAAGTGGCAAAACCATCTAAGCTGGCCTTGGAGATATTCTTATTGATTTTCCTTGGCTTGATATCTGTGACATTTGTCACAATTTATATCTCCCAACTTTTAGTTTTATCCCTATAGAAGATTTCTTAGAATTATTGAACTTAGAGAAAACTTGGTAATGAGCTAGTCCAAGACTCTCATTTTTCTTGATAGAAAACAGACCCAAATAGGTTATGTGACCTGCCCAAGGTCACACAGCAATATCTGTAATTCAGGGTCCTAGTACTTGGTTCACTGCCCTCATTGTCCTTGTGGACAGAAAGGTGGTGGGGAGTGTCCAGCAAGTGGGAGTAGATACCACAGCCAAGTTTTCTGAGCCCCATGGGCTGTGCATGGTGGTTACTAAGGCTCTCATTACAGATTCTGTCTCTTTTAAAAGATGATGCATAATTTTATTATTAAAATTGATGAAAGTAAACACCATATTTTTCTAGATAATTAGAAATATAAGCCAAAAGTACAATCACACATTTTCTTGCTATTCATTCATTATAATTGATGGCTAAATGAATTCTAGCCATGTTTCCAAATTCTGACTATAAGTTGGTTTCTAACTTACATTGCTGCTGCTGCTGCTAAGTTGCTTCAGTCGTGTCCGACTCTGTGCGACCCCATAGACGGCAGCCCACCAGGCTCCCCCGTCCCTGGGATTCTCCAGGCAAGAACACTAGAGAGGGTTGCCATTTCCTTCTCCAATGCATGAGAATGAAAAGTGAAAGTGAAGTCGCTCAGTTGTGTCTTACTCTTTGCAACCCCATGGACTGCAGCCTACCAGGCTCCTCTGTCCATGGGAGTTTCCAGGTAAGAGGACTGGAGTGGGGTGCCATTGCCTTCTCCGTCTAACTTATGTTACCATGTGTAAAATAGGTAGCCAACGGGAATTTGCTCTGTCTCAGGGAACTCAAACAGGGGCTCTGTATCAACCTAGAGGGGTGGGATGGGGAGGGAGAGGGGAGGGAGGTTCAAAAGGGAGGGGACATGTGTATACCCATGGCTGATTCATGTTGAGGTTTGACAGAAAACAGCAAAATTCTGTAAAGCAATTATCCTTCATTTAAAAAATAAATAAAGTAAAAAAAAAGAAAACATGCAAAAAATTTTGTTTCCTACATTACCCTTAGATATATATTTTTTGAGATTTGTAAGATTCTTTGGGACTTTCTTTGACTGATGACATTCAGTCATTCATTCAACAAAGGTTTGGTGAGATTCCTTACACTAGGAAGTCATTCATGTAAGTGTTTTTGTTATCAGTTTGCCAAAACATCCCTGGGGATATGAATTTTCTTTTTTTTTGAATACCCAGGCTTCTATTACATGTGAGCATGGCTATCACAGTAATGATAACATACATATGTGTATATGCATGTGTTATGTATATGTATATATACCACAGCCCAGAATACTAGAGTGGGTAGCCTTTCCCTTCTCCAGGGGATCTTCCCAACCCAGGGATCGAACCCAGGTCTCCCACATTACAGGCAGATTCTTTACCAGCTGAGCCACAAGAGGAGCCCAAGAACACTGGAGTGGGTAGCCTATCCCTTCTCCAACAGATCTTCCTGACCAACCCAGGAATTGAACCAGAGTCTCCTGTATTGCAGCAAGATTCTATACCAACTAAGCTACCAGGGAAGCCTGCAACCTTCAGTAAGTATTATTATTATACATATTTTATAGATGGGAAGACAGAAATCCAGAGAGGTTACTTACCTAACTTCACACATCTGGTAAGTGGTGGAGATGGAGTTTGAATGCAGGCAAACTGGTTCCAGGGTCCAGACTCTAAATACATAGAGAAACTCTGTACAGAGACAGTGTGGACTGCACAGTGAACTGCCTCTTGAATGATTTTTCTCTAATAAGAAGAGGGCAGTTTTCTACTTTCTTCTAAAGAATAAGACCAACACTGCTATTTCCAGCTTACTCTGGGGATACTGCTAAAATAACTTAATAAACGGTTGTTTCCAACTTCTGAGTATAGAAGCCTGTGAGCTTCATTTTTTTCCCTCTGTCTTTCTTTTTAAAGTGCTTGCTTCTCTTAAAAGGACTATGTCAACAGTTTTTGAATACATCTCCATCCAGATACAGATCCTGCTTATGTTCTCACAAAGCCACTTTTATCTGGCTATCTGAGAAATATTTCTCTCATTAGTTCATTCTAATCTTTTACTCTTCAAGGCAGGCCACATGGAATCACAGAAAGCACTGGACTGAGAACTGAAGCATCAGCTTTGTGACCTGAGGCACATCTCCTGTCTGCTCTTTGGTTTTCTTATTGGTTTAAAATGGTTTCAATTAATTGATCTCTACAGGTCCATTCTAATCAAAACCTTTTTTAGAGATACTTTCGAGCTGTGGTGCTGGAGAAGATTCTTGACAGTCCCTTGGACAGCAAAGAGATCAAACAAGTCAATGCTAAAGGAAATCAACCCTGAATACTCACTGATGCTGAAGCTCCAATACTTTGGCCACCAGATGCAAAGAGCTGACTCATTGGAAAAGACCCTGATGCTGGGAAAGACTGAGGGCATGAGGAGAAGGGGGTGACAGAGGACGAGATGGTTGGATGTCATCACCAACTCGATGGACATGAGTTTGTGCAAACTCCAGGAGATAATGAAGGACAAGGAAGCCTGGCGTGCTGCAGTCTGTGGCGTTGCAAAGTGTCAGACAAGACTGAGGAGCTCAACAACAACAACAACAACAGGTCCATTCAACTCCAAATGCCCTAAGTCTCGGTTACCTTTTTTATTTCCTCCCTTTTATTGTTTTTGTCATACAATGCCATGATATCACCATGGGTTTACATATGCTCCCCCTCCAGAAACCCCTCCCTCCCCCCTCCCTCCTCCCTCCCCCCCGGGAAATCTCGATGCACCAGCCCCGAGAATCAATCCTGGGCTGGCGATTGATTAGACATATGATAATTAACATGTTTCAATGCCATTCTCCCATATCATCCCACCCTTTCCCTTATTCACAGAGTCCGCGAGTCTATTCTATACATCTGCGTTCCTTTTGCTGTCTCACATGTTGGGTTCTCGTTACTGTCGGTTACCTTTTATTAGGGATCCCCCAAATTAATTGGATCTTTAAAAAATCTCTTTGGTGGAAGATGATGGAAATCCTGATTACAGTGGGTAAATACAAGATTTTTTTTCACACAAGGGTAGGTCCTAGATGGGACAGGCTATCTATCCATAGCCAGCACAGATGCTCATGCACTGAACACCGTGACTACTTCTGTTTTCTTTCCTTATCATTCATAGCATGTGACTTTAGCCTCATGATTGAAAGATGGTTTCTGTATCTCCAGGAGTCATGGTCATATTCCTGACAGAAAGAGAGAAGAGGAAAGAAGAAGAGCAAGTACTGGTATCAGGAAGATGACACGCTTCCCAGAAATCCCCAAGGACTTCTGCATATGCCTCATTGACCAGAACTGGGTCACCTGACTATTAGCTATGAAGAAGTCTGGGAAGGTTAATGTTTTCAGCTGGGTAAGTTGTAGCGCTGAGCCAAATTGAGGTTTTTGCAGTAAGGAGGAAGTCGAGAGTACAATGTGGGAACAACTTGAAGTTCTGGCATGTGTCATGGTCTAGTTCTTTGTTTCTTCTAAACTTAAAAACAGATGAATAAACAAGCAGCTCCTTCTTTCATTCCCCATTTTCTTCCTTTCAGGCTGGGGACTAAAGTTCTTCTTTGAAGGACCTTTAGAAAAATAATGACATTGTTATGAATAATATATAATTATTCATAACATTATTAACCACTAATTTATACACAAAGACACAAGCAATTAGACTAAGGAGTTCCTGACTTTGTTTGTCAAGAATGGGGGAGAAGCATGATTTACCCAGTGGAAGGAGGAATGTGGAGAGCAACCATGAGCTGGACCAGAAGTTCTGACGAATGGAGCAGGGTGTGAGTCTATTTTCAGTCCAGTGTGTGACTTGGGAAATATAACTTTATCAGTGGGTCACAGGTTAGCCTACTTTGTTATATAAAAGTAAATGAGATGATGGACTAACACCATTTGCATTCCTTGGCAAAGAGCTACTTAAAATACTCAATACAAGATAAAATATACAGTCATTAATATAGACCCTACTGAGGGACCACTAATTTGGAATTTGTCATAACTCAGGCAGAAGCTGGATTTCAGAGGGACTCTTTCATCTTCTTAAGGGAATAAACTGTCTGCAGGCACTATAGAAGGACTTTAATTTGCAGAAAGTCAAAGCAATAATGAATGGAAATTTTCTTGACTACTCAGGATTTTCACTTGGCAATTCATTGTTACCTTAGGTCTAGCTATATTTTTTCTTAAAATATTAAAGAAGTGAAAAAGTGAATCTTAAGAGTGAAAAATAATGTATTTGTTTAAAAATACTTCATAATTCAGACTTTTTAAATGAATTCAGATGGCTCTCTTTATTTACCTACTTCAGTGCATTCTTGCTGTATTATTGTCGTAGTAGGAAAACCCATCCTGATACCATGTCAGGATCCACTTATGGGCCAGTTGGAAGAATGATGATCTTCTTGAAGGCAGTGACATGTGTTTCCTTTATACTCAGGAAACATTTTGCATGGTGTATGAAGTTAGTCCTCAGTAGATGAAAGAGTCGCTGAATTACTCTTCTTAACTGCCTATGTTATGAGATGGCACACACGGGCAGCCCGTCATTACGCATGACATGTATTGAAGTGTTCAGTAGTTGGTACTTTATTTGTTAGAAGGCAGATTGTAGGGTGACTAAGGGCACAGGACTTGGAGTCTGACATTGTAAAGACTGGAATTCCAGTGCTAACACTGGCCAGTTAGGCAACTCCCTCCTCTCAGCTTCTCATCTGTGTGATGGTGGTAACAACAATACCTGCTCTGCGGGGCTGCTGTGAGGATTAAATCAGATACTGTAGGTCAGGTGTCTGACTGACTCAGGGTCTGGCACGTAATGACAGTTACCTTATTTTAGATTTTGTTGCCAATGTGGGTGTGTGTCTCACCCAGCCCTCAGTAGATTCCAATTCGTCTGCACAATCCAAGTCTCACCAACACAGGACATGCTCCTCAGTGTTCCCAGGCCAGACTTGGGAATGTCTGGAGTCACAAAGCTTAATGCTGAATCCCCGCCTCACCGTCGAGGATGATGGCTAACACTGTCCTAAGGTCATTTGTGTGATTTGCGGTCCATGGAAGACAGAGAGAAAGGAGCTTTAACTGTTAACTTCCTAACACCAGGTGGCCCAGTTGTCCTGAGAAATCATGACATACATTTTGCAAAAGGCGGTGCCAGGGCCTTTTGCTTGTTCTTGGCCTCTTTACCCCTGCTAGATTTTTGTCTCTGCCCCGTTTCCTTATCGTAAAGAGCACCCATTAACTTATAGGGAGATTGAGTCCTCTTTTGATTCCTAACACGGTTTTGAGCAAAGAGACTATGAGTCTTTGCTCATGCCGCTGACGGGGAAAGCACTCTATTCCACCCTGGGAACGAGTCACAGACCCGCTATTGATCACCCACATTTTCCCTTCACGTTAGGCAGGCAGCTAGGTGAGCGCCACTCCCCATCAGATTGGTGTTTAACGTTGGTATCGCCCTTTGTGTTTTTAAAAAGCTTCAAAAATCAATTCCTCATTAACCTGATTGAAGGAGAAGTTCTGCCTCCTCTGCTATGCTTTGAAAAGGACATAGATCACTGCAGGTGCTCAATAAATATAAACCATTTAGTCCTCACCATTCCTCCCATCCAAATAGGTCACTAGAACTCACCAGAACTCATTTTCTTGGGGATGAGAATCTTCGTTTCTAGACCAACGTTGCTTTCTGTAAATCTCAAACTTACCGAAATTTGAGAACTCTCATACAGCTGATGTAAAATGTGCCCTGTGGTCATCTGGTTCATAAGGTGGTTGGGCTCATTTTGCTCTTGGCAAGCTCATTCGTAATTTCTGAAACGAAGGCTACTGAGCCATTGAGTTGCTTGGAGTTACGTGCGTGCATTACCTGTAGTTGAGCTGCACCTGAAGGAAGAAGCTTATACTAAGGTGGACAGGATCATAGGAAGTTAGAGGTCATCCATCATACTGCTGCCAGTCTGTTAAGACCATTCACACACACACACACACATACACACACGATGACACAGACATGCCCTATCTTGTCTTCCAGATGGAATACCATTTGATGTTCGTTTTATTTCTTTGAAGTTTCCAATAATGGGATCTCTCAGGTTGGAACCTCTCAGAAATTTTAACTGTAGAATAAAGATGTGCCTGTGCGGGAGTCTTCCAGGGCCCTACTCAGTCATATTTTCTGGCCCTCAATCTCCACTTCTCAGGAGTAGGTTAAGAGGGTGACTGAGCAGGTGATAAGACCCAATCTGGAGGGGGGAAGATACATCTGGATAAGATGACTGCTTCAGGCATAACTTCTCCATGGAAATGCAAAAAGCTGTGCTGCTAAGGCGTTTTCCGGCTGCCTCTGTGGTGCGGCCTAAGCAGCATGTAACACGGAATAAGCAGTTTGGTTACAGAAAGAGCACTGATAAATGTCTGGCCGTTAAGGTCAGACCATGGAGAAGGAAGCAGCACAGAGCTCTGAAGCAGCTGGCTTAGAATTTAGCATTAGACCAGGACTCTCTCTTACTTTTGGGGTAATGTAGTTTGGACAAAGCTTGACTTCAGCCAATGATATGTTACAGTAAAACATTATAATTTATTTTAAGCCATGTTTTTCTTCACCTGTCACCTGGGTCTACCCACTTGTTTGAAAAGAGTCAGGAGAGGCTATACATTCTTTAGGAACCCAAGAATATTTTAGATTTTGATAATGACATCATTTCACAATGCAGTGTTTTGCAAGTGAGGTTTTGGAGAACTATCTGAATGATAATTAAGCAGACAATACCCATGTGAGCTTAGAGTTTCTTTTTTATAAAGCAGATGGAAGAAGGAAGGGGCAGGTAAGAATGATCAGACTAGTCAGTGGCTCTGGATATATAGCGATGACTTAGGACCATGACAGCTAGACCTCTCTCTCTAACCTCACAGCGTAACTTGCCGTGGGCTGGATATTTGTATCCTTCCCAAAGTTGTATGTTGAAGTCCTACCCCTGACCCCATTGTGACAATAGCAGTAGGTAGGGCTTTTGGGAAGTGATTAGATCATAGGGACAGAGCCCATATGACTGGGATTAGTGCCCTTATTAAAAACAAAAATTAGAGTTTTCTCTTTCTCAGCCACGTGAGAACACAATGAGAAGACAGCCACCTACAAACCACAGGGTGGGCTGTCACCAGACACTGAATCTGCCAGCGCCTCCATCTTGGACTTCCCAGACTCTAGGGTGGTGAGAAATCAGTGTTGTGTATGCCACCCAGGCTTATGGTGTTCTGTTATAGCAGCCTGAACAGACTAAGACGTAACAGACTAAGACATCACTCACCTTTGTGCAATTCTTTTTGATCATCCTTTTCCTATACTCTCTTGTATGCGACTGTCATATATTTCATGATAAAGGTGGAGAATTTTTTTTTACCAAAGAACTCCTAGGGCCCTTCTTCTACCCACATGGAACAGGCGTTCATGCTGGGTCATTGTATGGAATTAAAATTCCTTGAACTTTGTGTTCTGTTTGGGGCCAAGTCTTTTGGAGCTCAGCAATTGACTCTCTGGGCTTTCCTGGTGATTGAGCAGTAAAGAATCTGCCTGCCCAGTGCAAGAGACATGGGTTTGATCCTTGGGTCAGGAAAATCCCCTGGAGAAGGGAATGGCAGCCCAATCCAGTATTCTTGCCTGGAAAATTCCATAGACAGATGGACCTGCCGGGCTACAGTCAATGGGATCCCAAAAGAGTCGGACACAACTTAGCGGCTAAACAGCAACAACAATTGACTTTCTGGCAGTGACTATGCAGTCATACCTTTGCTCACACTACAATACCTGGCTTGAATGCTATTATTTCTCTCTTATTCTACTCAGATATTTTACATTCATGAAACTGTAGTCCCAGGTCTCATATTCTTTGTAGAGTCAGGCCCATGGCCTATATCACCCATACATTTGTCGCTCGTCATATCCCAAGACACTTTTGCTGTTGTTTTATATTATCTAATTATAAGGCAGGGTGATTAACACAAACTTCTTAGGTATACAGGAAGGATTGAATTAATTTCTGTGAAAGTGATGATTGTAATCTGTTAAACTCAAACATTTTTTGAAGTATTCCATTTTTAATGAGTAGGGCAGCTCCCCAGTGATGATTAGAAATTACCAAAGGCAGAAATTCCCTTTTACACTTAGTCCCCTCCAGGGTCTAGTACTGCGTCTCAGAAGAACATATGCTCAAAAACTGTTGGTTGGTTGGTTGATTTTTTCCCATATTTAAAGTTCTGCCATCTGCTGAACTATTACCAGGCAAATCCCAGGATGCTTTCGTGGTTTTTAGGCAGACAGGGAGCCCACTGAAGTGTGGATGAGTTCTTTCTAAAAGGTTAGATGTTGATTGACTGATTAGCTCCTTGGCAAGGAAAGTATTTCTCTCTCACATCATTATGGATGCACAGTTGTAGCTTTCAGGAGTCTGTTTTTGAGAGGTATGGAACAGTTTAAAGTTGCTTCACAGTAGGAAGGCATTTATTACCATGGAAGACATTTAGTGGCTTCAAGGCTCCATCACATTGCTTGATACCCAGGTCAGCTGGAAAGGGAGCATCCCTAGATGCACCTGTGACACTCCTCATCTATGCAAGGTGCCCAGAGTGGGTATCTTCCCCTTCTTCACCAGGAGTTAGTTACATGGGGAGAAGGGGAAATTTTATAGGGCAATTTCTCTCTACATCTGTCTCCTTTTTTTTTTTTGGTAAAATCAGGTTATTGAGGTGTAGTTTACATACAGTATGACTGCATATCCCGTTTTGGGGCTTACCTTATAAGCTAAAGTATGAGATGTGATAGACCAGGTGGTTCCTATATCCCTTATTCTTAGTCAGTTCTCTCTGCCCATAGAGTTTACTGTAGAATTGCAGGCTTTTGTGAATTTTTAAAGAATATTCATTTCCTTATTTATTTCACTGCCTTGGGTCTTCATTGTGGCACGCAGGATCTTCGTGTCCGTGACATCACGAGGTGGATTCGTAACCACTGGGCCATCAGGAGGTCCCTGTGAAGTTTTTATTGATGAAAAATAATTAAGTTGACAATATGTCAATCATTCCTGTTCTTCCTCCTCAGGTTCCCCACTGACTCTACAGCTGATCCGAGCTGTTCTAAGGTCATGTCAGGTGGGACAGAGATACCCCTAAATTCAAACTTGCCAAAAACATATAGGGCATTCTACAACTCTGGCGTATGGTCCTTTTCTTTGTTCCATTCCCCTTTTATCCTCAGGAGTATTTAAGAGTTTTTCTTGTTGTTACTGAGTGTTCTTGGTGATTCCACATTAGAATGATTGGAGGAGATGATCTAATGAATTAAGTAAATGCGAGGTAACAAGAGACAGAAAATTTGATTCCTGTAAGAAAAGGTGATTTGCTGGAAATTTGAAGAGCTCATCTCAGGCATCCAAGTGCTCCAATTTCTTTATTGTAAGAACCTTACCTCTCTCTTGCCAGTGTGGTCAAGTCAGGCCCTACCTCACTGCCTTTCCTCTGTCATCCCATTTGGTGGTCGGAATCAACGGTGATGTCATAGAGCATTTTGGATCTCGGAGCCGTTGTTCCCTGACAAGAGGCAGAAGTTCCCATTTGCTTACGATCTTTGAAACACCCGGGACCACCTTGTCCTCACAGCCACTGTTACAGCCAGTACCCTCGGCTACCTCGTGTTACAGAACATTAGAGATTACATTTCAGATGGGGTCATGCCTTTTCTTCTTCTTTAGAAACGTTTCTTGAGTGGGGCGCAGGGGTTTTCAAAGGAAATTCACTGGGGCCTTGCTCTGGACCGTGACCCCATGTAGCAGAATGACGTTCGGCACAACGCAGGCCTGTCGTGGGCCCTGTCCGTGGGGGTTAGTGACTGCCTGTATTGTAAGGTCTGAATGACTATGCTTAACTGCCGCTGGCTCAGATGGGATGACATTATCCAGTGTGGCCCCAAGTTAATGGAGAGTAAGTTAAAGAAACAACAGCAGACATAATAGAAGTTGTACATCTAAATGAGGGTTGTGCCCTTCAAAAGTTGTAGCGTGGAAGGCAATGCGTTTAATCCATCGAGGCTTTCCTGAGCCAAGCATTGTTATAACTTCTGATCTGAAGTTGCCTTCAGGGTCCGTGGCACATTAAAACTATATTTATGAAATATATATTGTGCTTTTTTCCCCTGATTACAAAAGTGATATAGATTTGTTGCAGAAAGTTTGGAAAGTACAGGAAAACACAATTAAAAAAGTAGCTCATCCATAATCTTAGCACCCTAAGAAGACCCCTGTCATAACTAATGTATATCTTCCTGGTAATTGTTTATGCATCTGCATACATGGATGTGCACACACACACTGACATGCTCATGGTTACTCACTGAATTGAGGCAATAAGCTTTAGACTGTCATTTAGGCTGCTTAAAAATACGTTGTGGCACATTGCTTTGAACATTCTCAGCAGTCCAAATATTTTTCTTGAAAAGGATGAATTTTATTTTTGGAAACAGCCAGATGTCATTTAGAGCCAAGCCTAGGTAACTCCATTATAAAAACTGGCTAATATGTTTTAGCAGAACCAACCAACTCCTCTGACTATAAAGCAATAAATTTGGTTTTCTTGGGTGGATCAATCTGACTTAACATTATATCCAAAAGCAGAGTTCTGCAAATGCGTTAAGCCATGAGAAATCATTGGGTTAAGTGTCTGGATTTTAAAGGTGAGTGATTTGCAGGAGAGGGGCACTCTTTTAAACATAAAACTTCTGCTTCTATTTTTAAGGAAGATGAACCACTCACTACAAAGCAAGGCAGGGAATTATCTCCCATAAGCTTGGAGCTTATGGTGGACAAGTAGCAGCCTCACTTTTTTTTTAAATATGAAGGGTACTTTTATTGGACATCACAGGTAGAACAGTAGCTTAGAGGGCATTTTTCACAGTAAATCAAAACAAACAACACCAGAAACATGTACACAATGACCTAGCAACTTCACAAAGATGCTCCTTATATCACTGAGTTTAATAACAAAGCCTAAATACATCATCTGAATAGTCATTAATTGTGTGTACTCAGTTGCACACCACTGTGGTTATCTGGGCCATGAAGACTCTTTTTGTACAGTTCTTCTGTGTGCTCTTGCCACCTCTTCTTAATATCTTCTGCTTCTGTTAGGTCCATACCATTTCTGGCCTTTATTGTGCCCATCTTTGCATGAAATGTTCCCTTGGTATTTCTAACTTTCTTGAAGAGATCTCTAGTCTTTCCTATTCTGTTGTTTTCCTCTATTTCTTTGCATTGACCACTGAGGAAGGCTTTCTTATCTCTCCTTGCTATTCTTTGGAACTCTGCATTCAGATGGATATACCTTTCCTTTTCTCCTTTGCCTTTTGTGTCTCTTCTTTTCTCAGCTATTTGTAAGGCTTTCCCAGACAACCATTGTGTCTTTTTGCATTTCTTTTTCCTGGGGATGGTCTTGATCACTGCCTCTTGTACCATGTCATGAACCTCCGTCCATAGATCTTCAGGCACTCTGTCTATCAGATCTAGTCCCTTGAATCTATTTCTCACTTCCACTGTATAATTGGAAGGGATTTGATTTAGGTCATACCTGAATGGTCTAGTGGTTTTCCCTACTTTCTTCAATTTAAGTCTGAATTTGGCAATAAGGAGTTTACGATCTGAGCCACAGTCAGCTCCTGGTCTTGTTTTTGCTGACTGTATAGAGCTTCTCCATCTTTGGCTGCAAAGAATATAATCAGTCTGATTTTGGTGTTGACCATCTGGTGATGTCCATGTGTAGAGTCAACTCTTGTGTTGTTGGAAAAGGGTGTTTGCTATGACCAGTGCGTTCTCTTGGCAAAACTCTGTTAGTCTTTGCCCTGCTTCATTCTGTACTCCAAGGCCAAACTAACTCCAGGTAGCCCTCCTCTGTGCATGAGTGCTAAACTGCTCTAGTCGTGTCTGACTCTTTGCAACCCTATGGACTGTAGCCTGCCAGTCTCCTCTGTTCATGAGATTCTCCAGGCAAGAATATTGGAGTGGGTTGCTGTGCCCTCCTCCAAGGGATCGCCCCAACTCAGGGATTGAACCCGCATCTCTAACGTTTCCTATATTGGCAGGGGGGTTCTTTACCACTATAACCACTTGAGAAGCCCCTAGCTCACCTCTACTCTATGTAAATGTCTGGTTTTCCCTTGCCTTGGGGCAGTCAAAAAGATGGGCTGAGAGAGATGACAATTTTCAAAATAGCACCAGTTAAATATATTAGCATTTATCCATTCTGAAATAATGAATAAATAGGTTCTTAACAAATGTGTATTAATAATTCAATGCAATTATGGAAGAAGACAAGATCCATCAATAATTAGGACCTAGGATTCATTTTCCCATCACTGTCCACCCCCAGGTCTGTTCTATTGAAGATGGTCTCCTTGCTGGCCTCTGGGATGATTATTTGGATCCTCACAGGCCAGATAAGACTTTATTAATGCAAACATATTGATGGCCTCTCACATGGCATGAGTGGTGATTTAGCACCAAAATTGATATCTTGGTCCCCAACCTGGCCAATCCCTATTTGTCTCAAGCAGATGTAGATAATAGCTTGGGGAAAAGGGAGTTGGGAACTGGCTTGGTTCTGAAATCCTTCTAGACCAACAAGATAGAGTACCCTTTCTAACTGAGTAGTCAGATTCTCTATAGACTCTTTCAACCAGTTCTCCAGTTCCAATACTCCTTTTGCTTCTCTTCATGGGGCTCATGCTTTGTGGGGATCCAGATTCAACCATTAACAACATTTATTAAGCCCCTACTATGTGGCAGATGGTATAAAAGGCCATTTTACAAGTATTCTTATTTTGTTCCCACATCAATCCAGTTCTACATATGATTGTGAGTTGAAGTTCAGAAGGGGTTGGTAATTGGCTCAAGGTCATACCAGTGATTAATTGGGAAATGATATTTAAATATAAAGACTGTGATTTTAAAGTTATATGCATCTGTTACTCATTATCTGTCTCCTCCCCTTATTATTATTTTTTTTGAGTAACTTATTTTATTTTTTTAAAATTAATTAATTAATTAATTAATTCTCTTTACATTATTGTGTTTGTTTTGCCATACATTGACATGAATCCACCATGGGTATATATACATGTCTTCCCCTTCCAGAACCCCCCTCCCACCTCCCTCCCAATTCCATCTTTCTGGGTCATCCCGGTGCACCAGCCCTGAGCATCCTGTATCAAGCATCGAACCTGGGCTGGTGATTGATTTCACATATGATAATTTATAACGTAAGCTCTGCATAGGCAGGAACTTTGTCTTGGTCACACTGTATTCCCAGCACCTTCAACCATGCCTTGCAAATAGTAGGTGTTCATTGGTTTTGTATCATGTAGTAGAAAGAGACCACCTGTGTTAAAATTCTTGTTTAGCACTCTTTGGCTGTGTGACCCTGGGCAAATGAATCAACCTCTCTGTGCCTGTTTTCTCACCTGTAAAATGGCCATAATGAAGTGCCTGTTTCACTGGTGGTTGTGAGGATCAAAGTGTTTAGGACTTGGTTCATGTGAAGTGCTTAATAAGTGATAACTGTTCTTAATATCTGTTGAATAAAATAAAATGTTTGGGTGCCTATTAAGTGCTAGACCTGGCATACAGCAGTAAACAATCTGGCCACGGTCCCAGTCCTCATGGAACTTGCAGCCTAGTGAAGGACAGGCTGGAACAGAGAGGTAAGCGCTGTGAGAAGGAAGTGTAGGATGCCGGTGGCGCTCATGAGAGAGGGTCAAGGATGGCTTCCCGGAGCCAGGATATCTCTACTGAAATATGCAGGGTGAATGAGCATCCAAGTGCAGGAAAGAGGGCGCAGGAGGAAGGAGAAGAACAGGTACAAAGGCCCCGGAGGTAAAAGCAATCTGGTGTGCCTGTCATTTGGAATGCTTTCGGTAGCAAGTAACAGAAAACTCAACTAGAAGTGGTTTTAATAATAAGAAAAGTATCATGTCCCTTCCGTGGGTAAGAAGTCTAGCTGTAGTCATTCCAGGATTGGTTAATTCTGTGGCTCAAACGTGGCTCCAGATCGTTTCTCTCCTCCCACCCTACCATCCTTTGAGTCTTGGCTTCCGCTGCTGGGTTGGCCTTTCCTCGGGGCCTCAGGATGGCCCCAAGGTGGTGACATGTGCCGACGGCCATATGCCAGTTTTGGGGAGAGAGGGGAGGCTTCACCTCAGGACAGGCTTTCCCCTCAGGTCAGATTGGTCAGAATGGTATCACACACCGTTATTAGCAAGGGGAGTGGAATTCCCTTCTTGGCGTGAACTGAAATCAAGATCCATTTCCTAGGGCTGGGGCCAATCTTCCATAAATCTGTGGTTGCCTGATAATGGAACAAAGTTGGGCTTGCTTTATGAAGGAGGCTGTAAAGTGGAATGGGGATGCTACCAGGCATGAACCCCACAGTCCCCTGTGTGCTCTGAGCTGCACTGAGTACCACCTTGAATCAAGGGAGATGCTGCTGACCTACAAGAGGCTTATCCCCCAGTGAGGGCGAAAGAATGCTCAGGTGGTTATAACTGGGGGAAAGAAGATAGCCTCTGCATCTCCCTTTGGACTATGGATGATTAATAGAATTTTTATTTGAGAGGATACATCCTTGCATGTTTAGAGGACCTTAGTATACTTTTGAAGCATTTCCCCTCCATTATCCAACCAGTTTCTATTACTAATGTTGACTGTGTGGATCACAACAAACTGTGGAAAATTCTTCAAGAGATGGGAATGCCAGACCACCTTACCTTCCTTCTGTGAAACTTGTATGCAAGTCAAGAAGCAACAGGTAGAACCGGATATGGAACAACAGACTGGTTCAAAGTTGGGAAAGGAGTACATCAAGGCTGTATATTGTCACCCTGCTTACTTAACTTTTATGCATATACATCATGTGAAATGCCTGGCTGGATGAAGCACAAGCTGGAATCAAGATTGCAGGAGAAATATCAATAACCTCAGATATAGAGATGACACCACTTTAATGACAGAAAGCAAAGAGGAGCTAAAGAGCCTCTTGATGAAGGTAAAAGAGGAGAGAGAAAAAAAATGGCTTAAAAAAACATTCAAAAAATGAAAATCATGGCATCTCATCCCATTACTTCATGGCAAATAGATGGGGAAACAATGGAAACAGACTTTCTTTTCTTGTGCTCCAAAATCACTGCAGATGGTGACTGCAGCCATGAAATTAAAAGACACTTGCTCCTTGGAAGAAAAATTAAGACCAACTTAGACAGCAGAGACATTACTTTGCCAACAAAGGTCTGTCTAGTCAAAGCTATAGTTTTTCCAGTAGTCATGTATGGATGTGAGAGCTGGACCATAAAGAAAGCTGAGTGCTGAAGAATTGATGTTTTTGAACTGTTGTGTTGGAGAAGACTCTTGAGAGTCCCTTGGATTACAAGAAGATCCAACCAGTCCATCCTAAAGGAAATCAGTCCTAAATATTCATTAGAAGGACCATTGCTGAAGCTGAAACTCCATTACTTTGGCCACCTGATGCAAAGAAGTGACTCATTAGAAAAGACTCTAATGCTGGGAAAGATTGAAGGCAGGAGGAGAAGGGGATGCCAGAGGATGAGATGGTTGGATGGCATCACCAACTCAATAAATGTGAGTTTGAGAAAGTTCTGGGAGATGGTGAAGGACAGGGAAGCCCAGTGTGCTGCAGCCCATGGGGTCACAGTCAGAGATGACTGAGTGACTGAACAACAAATTAAACCAATTTCTCTTACTGACTTGATGACATGTGTAATTGAGTGTAACTGTGTATGGGGGGTAGGGTGGGGTATAGGGTGGGTAGGAGGAAGAGAAATGTAATGCAATCATGAGATCTTAGATATTCTTGTAGGATTGCTGCTCTCTTGATGTAGAAATCTCTACCACTCAGATACTACTTGAATACGGCCATAGACAAGGAGCTCAGAATCTCACAAAGCATTCTTTCTTTTCAGAGTTTAATCGTCTATCCCTTTGTTCTCTAGGTTTGCAGTAAGAAAAGCCCTTTCATATGCCATGATGCTCATCCTTCCTCTAGACACCTGTCGTCCCACCTGTACCTACAGTCTACAAGTTCACTAATTCACTGGATCCACTGCCCAAACCTGAGAGTTCAGACTTGCTCCACCCAGTCACCAAGGCCTGCTGAACCTTCTGTGGAAGGTGTGCTATATTCTTACCTTCTGCTTATTTTAACTGGCTTAGTCCACCTGCCTGGACCCTAGGGCTTCCCTGGTTTCAAGCTCGGAGCCCCCCACGCTTCTTCAGATCTGTGTTTCTGACCCTCAGCCTGCTTTGATCAGGTCGCGATGACTCGAAGCTTCTCCACTTTGTTCTGCTATCTCCGCACTCTCAGGTCAGGGGAGTTCCCACGCCCCCACTTCATTTAATCCCCTCTGTTTAATGAAGGGGGCTTCCCTGGTGACTTAGTGGTAAAGAATCTGTCTGCCAGTGCAGGAGGTGCAGTTTCGATATCTGGGTCAGGAAGATCCTCTGGAGAAGCAAAAGGCAACCCACTCCAGTATTCTTGCTTGAAAAATCCCCTGGACAGAGCAGCCTGGTGGGCTACAGTCCATGATGTTGCAAAGAGCCAGACATGACTTAGCAAGTAAATAACAACAACAACAATTTAATGGAGGAGGATGGTGAGGGAATAGCATGCATTTCACTGTTACTCCTTTATCAGCTACCTACCTGAACTGTCTTTCCTGCCTTCCCTGTCCTCAGAGCTCCCTGTAGATTCCGTGTTGAATCTTTCTTGGCCCATGGAGCGTAGATGTTGTGGTGGGCCCACCCTCTGGTTTTCCGGTTTCACTCCACCCCCCACCTTCCTGTCTTGTCCCCTTCATGACCAGTGATGAGCCTTCCAGAGAAAGTGGGCCAGGGTGACATGCACAGTCTCTTCCACAAAACAGGGCCAAGCTCCCACACATGGTCCTGTGACCTGGATCTGCTGCCTTGACTCACCAGCCCTCAGAGATGAGATAAAGTGCATCCTCTCACCACACACTCTTTCCTGGGAATGTCTGGTGAGTGGCATCTTGGTATGGCATGGCAGTGTCACCAGCTAAGCCAGAGAGGAAGGAGACCTCCTGCCACAGCCCTGCTTTGTGCTTTGTTTACAGCGTATTTTCATCTCACTTTCTTCTTTTCTCCTGCATTTCTGAAATTTAAATATTTGATGTCAGTTCAGTTATTTTTATGGCCATCCTCTCTCCCTTCCAGAAACAGAAAGCAAAAGAGAAGCAAAACCCACTAGGGCATCTGTCTCCCACTTTTAATTAGCCCCTGTGCCTCTTGCATGACCTAGCAGTAGTAACGGCAGGGGTTTGGTCCTAACCTGCCCTGTGCCAGCTCCTCACTGTTATTTCCTCCCTCACCCAGGGTTTTCTGGTGCCCCCAGCTACCCCTCCTGCATGGTTCTCCTAGGCTATGGTGGAGGATGGGAGAGGGCAAGATTTCAGGGAGGATCCTAAGTCCTTTGCATCTGGATGGATGAAAGTCTGGTCCTGCAGCATGAATTTTTATTTTCTGTCTGTTAACTCATGGTAGGCAACCCCATCTGATGATATAGTTCGTTTGATGAGAACTACCTCTAAATACTCCTCTTCAAGACCTAGATTCTAAGGGAAGGAGGCTAGATTAGAGACTCTGGATCTGGGAACCCCACCCTTCGTTTTTCCCTCCTGATTCAACAAGCTCTCTGTGTTCATCTAGTCTACGGAGGGAAGGCTGTCTCTGACCCCCACTTCCCATGGAGATGAGAGACTGCAAGGGAGGAGCTCTGAGCTCTCTAGTGGAAGGGAAGGTGATGATGTGCAGTAAGATTATTTTGATCACTACTGCTCTTTCAGGGCACATTTCCTCTTCCTCTTTGCTCTGTCTATAGAAGGTTTTCTGTTTTCTTCTTCACTGGTCTGCTTCTACCATACTGCCTGCATCTCCTGAACTTATGCAAAAAAAAAAAAAACCCAAAGCCTTAGTGCCCAAGGCCTGGTTGCTCCCCAGTCCCCAGCTGGGCTGAGCTGAGAAAAAGGTGTTATATGTGCTGGCAGTGGGCCTTGCTTGCTGTCCTATGGTTCAGTGGCCAGAGAAAGCTGAGGTCCTTTCCCCAGGCTACACCCCGTGGAAGGGCATACAGGCATTCCTTGGAACTATTGTGGGTGAGTTTCCAGACCACCAAAGTAAAGCAAATATTGCAATAAATCGAGTCATGTGGATTCTTCCGTTTCCCAGTGCATGTAAAAAGTTATGTTTACACTCCACTGTAGTCTGTGAAGTGTGAAATAGCATTATGTCTAAGAAACAATGTACATACCTTAATTAAAAAAATACTTTATTGCAAAAATGCTAACCATTGTCTGAAGCTTCTGCAAGTTGTAATTTATTTTCCAATAGTCACATCCAAGATCACTGGTCACAGGTCATCATAACAAATATAATAAAAGTGAGGAAGTTTGAAATATTGTAAGGATTACCAAAATATGACACTAAATGAGACATGAAGTGAGCAAAGGCTGTTGGAAAAATAGCACTGATAGACTTGCTTGACACAGGGCTGCTGAAACTTCTAATGTAATATCTGCGAAGCATAATAAAATGTAGCATGTGTCTTAAGCTGGGATGGTATGTCCTAGTTTTAATGACATTTCCTACAACCTGCCTTACCTTCGTTCCTTCTCACCATAACCCTGTGAAACAGGAATAATAAAGAGGGGCATTTAGTTTTCTTTTAGAGAAAACAAAACTGAGGTTCTGAGGGGTTAAATGATGTGCTCAGGGCCATGCCTCTAGTTAGGGGCTGAACCTGGAGAGACTCAGGACTCTGTCCTCCAGGGCAGCCCATCTCTGGACTGCATCCCACTGGCTAACCAGCCTGGAATGTCAAGAGTGGCCTCTGCTGCTTTCCTTGGTGTCTGGCATGGCTTGGCCTTCCTATCTCCTCATCACCAAAGTTCTGTGTCCCCGATCTTCTCAAGCCCTGAATCGCAGGCTGGGCAGGGGGTCCACGGAGTGGACCACCAGGTGCGTGTGCGGGGCTGGGGGTTGGGAGGAGGGGGAAGGGCTTGGGTTGTTCGCTGTGTGGGTGGGAGGAGGCCGAGGAACACATGTTCCATATTAATCTTTATTTCAATGAAGTTGTTTGAGTTCATACTTTATTGCGGTGCTTTAAAAATAATGTGTTTCTAACGGTGCCCCCGGGGGTAGCGCTTGAACTTTTGAGATCCTGTTGCTGGAGTGGCTCATGAGACCAACCACAATAAGAGAAAACGAGGCACCCCCTGGTGCACCATCTGAATTTATAATGGCAATTTCTATGATGCCCCGAGGCCAGCTCTGTTTGTGTTTGAGAACACGCGAGAGCTCGGCGCGGAGGAGGGCTCCTCCCTCCTGGCCCCGGTTTGATCAGAGCCCCTCTGTAAGGAAAGGTGCTCCTTCAGCCTCCTGCCTCTGACTCTCGCCCAATTGCCTGCCCAGGAAGAGGCCAGCCCTCCCCCACTTTGGTTTTGGGATGGTCTCCTCCTGTCTCTCAGCCATGTGCCCCCTTCCTCCTGCCTCTGCATCCTGTGTGCAAAGCAGAAAGGCCCTCTGGGTTCTCCCGTGCCTTCACCGTCAGAGCGGTGAAATATGAAATGACAACATAATGAAATGAACTTGGTCTCATTAAGATTCCTAATGGCTGTCTTTTTTCCCTTCCTTTTCCCAATTCAGCCAGAGACCCACACCATGGTGCAGATGGCGGAAGTGGGTCAGGGCTGCAGGCGGTGAGGGGAGTGTGGCTGGAAAAGCCTGGAAGAGGGGCCATCATGGTTCGGGGGTGGGACAGCAGGCCGAGGGACAGATTGGGGGGCTTAAGAGCTGAATCGTCCCTGAGAATTTCAGGCTTTGGTTGGTGAGGCTGGAAGCACACCCATGCAGCAAGCTTCCGACGACCCCAGGAGATGGTCTGGAATGAGGGTGGTGGCACAAAGGCAAGGGATCCCCACTTCCTTCTGAACTATTCAGTGATTTCCCTGTAAATACTTGATGTGAAAAACGAGCAACAGCACCCCCTTCCCTTCATTCAATATAAGTAAAGCCTCTTTTAGAGAGTGCATGAGCAGTACTTGCAGTTTGGTCATGCATTCTCGGTGGGGTCGTGTATGTCATTTAGCTTCATGACAGAAGCTCATAAAGCGTCAGTGCTATTCATTCATCACTAGATATTACTGACCACGGACTGGGTGCCACGCGCCGTGAGAGGCCCTGGAGGGTCAAAGGCAGAGGTGACATTTTCCCCTGCCCTCAAAGACCATGGAGCCCTGGGTGTGTGTCTGTGATCACCACCTCACCCCCTCGCTTGCTTTTCTAGTGCAGACAGTGTCTTAGGTCAATTTGTCTGTGAACTGCTCTCCTTCATGGAGGAGTCTTCAGTCACTGGACATTTACTCAGAGGCCAAGTGTAGCCCTACAGTTCTCCCCTCTTGCTGCCTGTTAGGATCATCTGGGTTGCTTTTCAAACATATTGATAATGGGACCCAGGGCTAGGGTTGACATCCAGCGTGTACATGCATGTATGGCGTGCTGCCAGCATCTGTCTGCCTGCCTGGGCTCATGCCTTACTGGTCAGTAGATATTTTGATCATCATCCCTACCCTAACCCAGACTAATGAAATGAAAATTTCTGGTGCTGGAAGCTTAGTCATAAATGGCTTATTGAAAAGCTTCCCAGGGAGTTCTCTGGTGGTCCAGTGGTTAAGAATCTGCCTTTCAATGCAAGGGATGTGGTTTTGATCCCTGGTCGGGGAACGAAGATTCCACAGGCCGTAGATAGCAGCTAAGCCCCTGCACTGCAGCTGGAGAGGCTGCGCACTGCAACTAGAGAGGCCGTGTGCCTCAACGACAGATGCTGCCTGCTGCTGCATCTAACACTGGATGCGCCAAATAAATAAATAATAAACAATAAACGAGAGCTTCCCAGGTGATACTGATGTGCAGCTAGGGGTGGTTTTGTGGGGGCAAGCTTCCTCGGTGGTATGCGTACTTTAAGGCCTGAGTGCCATCCAAGCCCAGGAGCCAATGTTGGAGGCAGCTGAACTCCTGCTCTAATGCGCCACCTGGGGTTCCTGGCTGTAAAGTGATGTCATCGCCAAACAGGGTCACACAAAGCAGAGCTGCTGCTTGGCACGGGGTGACTAAAGGAGAAGCCCTCAGCTTTAGACTGAGAAGCTTTGGAAGGAGGAAAATACCTTATCCAGACCCCCCTCCCCACCTCACCCTTTACCTCCAATGAAGTAGGTTCAGATGCCTTCATGATTTCTGAGGGTGGATGTTGAGCACCTGCCCTAGCACCCTGAGGCAGCCTAATTGAGAATTAGTTTTGCAGCTTGGTAATAAGAGACAAGGAAATTGTAAGGACGAGCTTTTTAGCAAGTGCCTCAATCAGGGGGCATTATCAGGCCAGAAGAAACCCTTAAATCTTTACAGTTCAGTGAAGGAGGTGAATTACATATATAAACAAATATCCCCCAACCCAATAGTTTTGTTGATGTGGGCTGGCTTTGTTGATGCCAAGGAAACCCCGTTTCCAGTGGTGCGGTAGCTCTGAGAAACCACTGAAGGAGGCCACTCCTGTAACTGCAGGTTGCCGACTTCTCTGTCTGGTACTCCTCGGCTCCCCAGCTGGTATGGCTGGCTCCGTGGTGCCAGTTCTCTAATGAATTCTTGACATCCTGACCTCATGACCCTCGCAACCCGCTTATCTCAGATGGGCCTCTGTGCACCTACCTGCTCTCTCTCCTACATTCCCTTGGTAGAGGACCTGAGCTGTCTTGAAATGCCTGCTCTTAGAACCTGTCTCCCAGAAGCAAGGATTCAGAAGACCAGGGCCTCCTACCTTTTCTTCCAGTCCCCCAGTGGCCCTCTGCTGCCCCCACCTGCCACACATCTACACTAACCATAGACTCCTTGAGGACCGCCCCACAGGGCTCAGGAACAGATTTTTTCGTCTTACGGACCAGGCATCATCCTGCATCTTGTCACTTATGCTGCTTGATTTAGTCATCAGAATGCTGGGTTAAGTATGTTACAGATGGGAAAACTGAGGCTCCAGACAGGTAGGTCCCAGAGCATGAATAAGCAGAGACAAACTCAAACTCAGCATAACACTTCTCCTACTAATATTGGCTTCTTCTTTAACTTCTTTAGTACTGGCAGTAATGGTGGCTACTGGGGGAAAAATGAGAAAGAATCCTGGAGCAGTGGAAAACCTAAGTTTTTAGAAAGTGATCACAGTGAGACAAAAGGATCATTCAGGATGCAGGACTGTTGTATCTACTAGGGCATGGTATTACTATCCCCTTCTCTTCCTTCTCATTCCAAGTGCCCTGCATCTCCCTCACCTTGGGCTGTTGTTGTTCAGTCACTAAGTCATGTCTGACTCTTTGGGACCCCATGGACTGCAGCACACCAGGCTTGCCTGTCCTTCACTATCTCCCAGAGTTTGCCCAAACTCAAGTGCTTTGAGTCATTGATGCCATCCAACCATCTCATGTTCCTCATCTTGTCAGGAGCAGGAAAAGTAATATTCTTGGACTAACCCAGGAGACATAGCCCACTTACGTCTCAAGACTCAAGAAGCAGATAGGTGAAAATCAAAGACACAGACCAGTGGGCTGAGCAAGATGGGAAGGTCATAATCCACTCATCAAGATTCAGCCAAGAAATCTGAAAGGAACTGAGCAAGGGGTGGGGGCGGTATGTGAATAAGCCAATGATGGGAGATACATGGAGTAGGGGGACTGGGAAGCTGGGAAACAAAGCTCAGCACCAGACTCTTCCAAAGGATGCCAGTGATGAGGTGGTTCTATCTGAGACTCAGTGGCCTTCACTCCCTCCTCCCTTTGGTCAGACTCAATCCTATGAGTGCTGGGTGTGGAAGACGCAGGTCTGGAGAACTGAAAATTGCTCCTAGATAGAAAGTTTATGAGTTGTGGCATGCAGGGCCTCCCTAGTGGCTCAGCTGGTAAAGAATCCTCCTGCAATGCGGGAGACCCAGGTTCGATCCCCGAGTTGGGGAGATCCCCTGGAGAAGGAAATGGCAACCCACTCCAGCCAATATTCTTGCCTGGAGGATTCCCATGGACAGAGGAGCCTGGTGGGCTACAGTTCATGGGGTTGCAAAGAGTCGGACTCGACTGAGCGAGTCAGCACACACAGAAGGTTTATGAGAAAGTCACTGGAGGCATTTCTCTTACATCAAATTTATCCACATTCTTCCCGTGTGGAGTTGAGGAATGCCCTGTTCCAAATGGAAGTATGCTCCCACCTTTGTATAATGGCACACTGAGTGATGCCGAGTGTAAACAACAATACACACACTCTTGTGTTTAGTTGTGTTCATGTCCACACTCACACATGGTTACTCTGAGCTGACGCATCAGCACTCAGCACAGAGGTGCTTTGAAGGATCCAGGACCTGGGATTTGGTGGGGTCGGACAGAGTTGGCAGGGAAGAGTATGAATTTTCGGCGGGGGGTGGAGGTGGGGCGGGAAAGCTAGAACTTGTAGCATCAGAGCCTATAACTCTTAAAACTCTAGGAAATTAAGTTCAGTAAAGTCTGCTAAGGTGGGAAATTTCAAGTAAGCACCTTGGTCAAAAGTAGTGTCTGACCATCAGTGGGAGAGATGTCACCAGTCACACAAGTAAGAGTCACTGAGGTGGGCTCTGACTCTAAGGCAAAGGCTCCATCCTGCTCATTGTTGGGTTTTGTAGATATAGGCCTAGCCAGGCACACTGGAGTCTTCTGGTCGATTCTCCCTGCCTCTCCCAGTTGCTAAGCTGGTTGGGGAAAATCAGTACCTGGAAAGACTCGGCTATTTCCAAGGTATTTATAGTACAGATGTCCAGTAAAAAGTGATTGAGGAAGATATTCTGGCTTGTGCTTTATAGTGTTAATTTTGTTTAATCATGCATTTACTCAAATGTATTATGTTGTACCTATGATCAAAAAACAGCAATGTGCTGCCGTGAATACAAAGATAAAGAAAGACTCCTGCTCTCAAGGAGTTTACAGTCTAGAGGGGGAGAGAAATATGCTAGAAAATAGCTCTAATATGAGTTTAAAATAACCTGTTGTGAAGACAAGGGTGAAAAAGTGAATAATAATTGTGAGAAACAGTTAGGGGTTAGTGTCTTCGAGGAGGTGGCCTTTGATCTGGGCCTTGAAGTGTGAATATGGTTTTAAATGGGTGGGGAGGTAGAGAGGAGAAAGGAGTCAGGAGGGAGTTTTGGGAGGAGGGAACAGCGTGAGTAAAAGCATGGAGGTGTATACGTATGTAAGCAAGTCTGAGAAAAGGTAGCTGATCCAGTGTGGCTAGAATTTAGGGGGCTGCTAAGGAGATGAGACTGGAACTATTTAGCATGTCCAATAAGGAGGATCCAGGTAATAATATAATCCTCTCGCTTAAACTGGTGAGTGGGTGAGAGACCTAGAGGGTCTAGGCCTAGGTATAATGCATTATTTAAAGCTCACACAGTTGTTTCTACACATTTTCCCTTTTCTCTTCCTCTTGCAGCCACACAACTCTATTCTTTGTGAGAATTTGTATGCTTTTTTGTGCCTGTAATCTCACATACTATTTTCTTACCCAAATGCCTATATTCTACCTGACCTTCAGTGTGTGTACCTCCTCACAGCAGTGTGGTGGAGAATGTAGGGGACCAAGTGACCATTAAACAAACATTGTTGAACTTGGTAGGAGGTAGCAGAAATGGATTGCAAATCAGGTGCAAAGTGATGCATTCTGCAAGTTGGCTAGAATAATTTCAGACCCCAGACCTCCTGCTGAAGTGAAAAATGACATTTATAGGAGGGAAACTTAGAATTAATCCTCCAAAATTATAGTAAAATGAATTCTTTCCTGGCTCTGCTGTGATTGTTCTTCCTCCCATTTCTGTCGCTCCTTATTATTGTAATGTGTTCTGCTCTCCAAAGTGGATAAAGTCACCATTCAGATAAGATCAGTTTCGTCTGGTGCAGCCACGTTGATCCGATCAGTTTGGACTGTGGGTTTTGAATTCACCTTGGGCATTTAACTTTGGTGGCGAGGAGGGGGAAAGGGAAATAAAAATGCCCATCTGGCACAAAGTAGCTTCAATCATTAGTCAGTTGTCCTCAGGCCCACTCTGAGCCATATCGCTGGATGGTGGATTATTTGGCTATTTCTTCGACTTTGGGGCACTTTTTACCCCAGTCACCTTTTGCCCTATTCCAATATTTGAATTGCAGTGAAGGTGGTTCACTAGGGGTCATCAGTATGTAATTCCTGGTGGAGTTTTCAGGGACCGTGAAAAGTCAAGTCCCACACAATGGCCGAACAGCCTGGGAGCTCTCCGTGGTGCTGAGAAAACCGAGGCAGCCGGGGCGGGGGGGGGAATGCTGTTGGGAGCTCTCCGTGGTTCTGAGAGATATATTTTTGTAAGGGAATTTGAGAAGAAATCGTCCACAAACAGCTCTAATAATGATTGCCCCATGGGAGCGCTGAGATAAAACTAGAGTAGCAAGCAGTTGAGGACTTGCTGAACGAATATCCACCCTATAAACTAACTACTACTTTCACATTTCTCTTATGGTGTCAACGGACTGTTTTTAGAATGCTTCATTTATTTAGCTTTCTTCCTAGTGTGGTGAGAAAAGAAGCAGATGCTTATATTAATTATAGGGTGTATGTTATTGTCCACCTGAAGCACACACATGATGAAAGAACCACAGTTCACATATTCCACAAATATTGTGGGTGAACCTTTTATATGTTAGACAACGTGCTAGGTATTGAGCCTAGGACAGACTTATAGATTGCACAGGAATTAGGTGAGCTGTGGCTCCAGGAAGGCTGCCTACCCCCCTAACAAGTACTTATATCTGGCAACTGACGACTCTGGACTTCAGGTAGTGGTTAGAACCAAGAAGAAACCTGGGGGAAAGTCATGGGAATATTGGGGCTCCTTTTGTGCTTCTGTGAATCATTGTGTGACTTGAGTAGGTTCTAAAGGAATCAGAGGCCTCTACAAGTCTATATGAATCTAAATCTCCATCTATGACTTTGTGAACAAAAAAAAAGAAAGTATCTTTATACTTGAATCAGCTTCCTGCTGGGATCTGGATCCCTCAGTTTGCACAGGGATCTCTGTACTGATTGCCTTGATAAGTGTGCAGAGAGAATGCCTGCTGCTGACATATGCATGGGTGTTCATAAAAGGATGCGCCTGGCAATATGATGACAATACTTACACAGCACATACTATATTCTGTGACTTGTTATGAGTGCTTTACATATATTAAATTGTTTAACTATCACAACAATATTTTAAAGTAGACACCCAGAAAAGTAGAGCACAGAAAAGTTATATAACTTGCTAAAGGTCACACAATTGGTAAATTGCAAGATTTTACAATAGTCTGCTTCTAGAGTCCATTCTCTTAATCACTGTGCTATAAAAACCTGAAGCTTACAACTTCCTGGGAAGTGGTTACATGTTCCCTGAGGTCAGAAAAATATTTGGGTGGCTTGGTTTTCCCCTGCTCTCATGTCCTTCTTCTAATAAATGCCTCCCACCTCTTTTTATAGATTGACTTCTAAGAATGATGTACCTTAATGTCATTTCTGAAATTTTACTTACCTTTTAGCTGGAATTTTACCAAGTAATATTTGTCTTATCACCCTGAAAAAAAATTCATTCTTGATGGAATACTTCTTATCAGTTAAGACTCAGATAAATTTTTTTCAGAAAAGCCTTCCCTGACCATCCAGTCTAAAACTGCTCTACTTTTCCTAGCCACTTTTATAAAATTCTTTGATTTTACTGTTTTTTCACACTATTTATCACTCTTTGAAAGTGTCTCATGTATTTTTGTACTATATTATTTTCTATTCCTCATCCCTACTAGAATATAAGGTACACGAAGACAGGAGATTTGTCTGTCTTTCTTACTACTGTATTCTTTCTAATTGAAATGACATGATCAGTAAACAAATCTATGCCCAGGAATAATATGGTAGCCTCTTGGAGGAGAATCCAGAGAAAAAGAGAGAGTTAATAAAGTCCTATGGATTAGGAGAAATTTGCAAGAGCAAATTTAAAAAGGAAAAAAGTCAAAATACAGCTTAAAAAAGAGACCTAAATGGAGAACCACTTCTGATTAGCAAGGGTCACCAGCTCTTGGGACACAAGGCAAAGAGGTGTTGGGAGGTGTATTTGTAAGCCTGGTATGTCTCACCTTCCAGTAGAGTTGTTGTTCATGTTAGTTCACACTGGAGATTGGCATGAAGGAAGATGGAGTGTGATATAGGTAGTTAGCTTGACCTATGAGCATTTTTTCCTTGACTTTTCCAGGAAGTAAAAGGGGCACCTTCTCTCCTCACCCCACCCCACCCCCGACCAAGATATCTACTGTAGAGACCTTGTCCATCCCCACAACATGGTCTTCATGTACTTCAGACCTAAGCTGTAGTACTAAGAGGAGGTGGGGATCATCAGTTTTTAAAGTGACCCACACTTGTTACACGAATTAGAAGATAAATTAGAGAAAAGTTGATGGAACATGGAAGAGCTAAATGGACAGTTAATCTTCAAAAACTAAAAATATGCAGCTATTGATATATTTCAATGCTTCTGAGGTAGTTTACCCAAATTTGGTTGATCTTCTAGACTTTTAACTTTCTTTCCAGTATTTGGCATTGATAGGGCCAACTTACTATCAGAGGCTGCAAAGCAGAGAGAAGACTTGAACCAGTTAATCCAGAATTTAGACGCTGATGCATCAGAGCATTTGGAGGGGGAAGAGGCTGATTCCCTGGTCCCCATAGTTACATGCCAAATTTTTACATTTTGGAATTTTCTTAGTCAACAATTGCCTAAAATCTACTTTCACCTCCAGTGTGTATAGGATATTAATCACGGAAATCTGTTTTTCACACTTACTCATCACACAGGGTTCTGGTTTCCTTCCAGAGAAACCTTTGGTAAAACAACTTTTGTTTCCTAACACCTGTATTTGCCACACATCCAATAAGCAGTAAAGAATGGAAAGAAAGAGTAGGAAGGTCTTCTCAAGGAGCTGTAGACAAGGAAAGGGAGTGTCAGAGAAGGGGAGAAATACTGATTAGAATGGAGAGGAAGAAAATAGAAAATCTCTATTAAAATGAAGGATCTGGAGTTAGGCCCTTTGGGTGGATACATTTGGGGGTGCAGAGAAGAAAGGGGAGTGTACACAGGTATGGAAACCAGAATGCCCTAGATCAGAATTGTTTCCCTGAATCTCTTTTTCCAGCCTTATAGAAGTCCCCCAAGTATTAAATGAGATAATATATGTGAGATGTCTGGCATAGAATAGATACTAAAACAAGTGGAAATCTTTATGGGCTTCATACATGCCCAAACTTAAAAAAAATCATTTATCATGTACTTATTGAGAACTTTAAAATGCTATGCATATGGTTATATAGATGTAATCACTGCCCTCCTTTCTAGTGAGTAAAGGAGCAGCAGTCATCTTCAGAAATATTTCTTAGTGACCTAGTACTATCCCTCTGCATTTACCTAACCCCTAGCGTGTTCCCAGCCCCTAACTGCTTTGTAGGAAGGGAGTATACTCATAGAAAGAGGGGCACGAGGGCTTATGTGATGTGTTCAAGAATATGGGAGGCCAAGTGGGCACAGAAAATGGGCAGAAAGTAAAAGCCTCATTTATTTATTCAGCAGACATATATAGCCTCACAGCAAATCTTAGCCTAAACAATAGGCTGTGAAGAAATTTCTAGGTTAGTGGGGGCTTGGCATGAGAGATCAAGAAAGCAGACTGTAAGCATGTAAGCTCTCGAAGCTGTGGGCTGAAGGGGTGAAGCATGAGTGGATAGAGACTATGGAAAGAGAACAGAGAAGGGAAATCACAAGTTACAAGGAGGGTGGCCCAAGCGGTGGGTTAGGAAACCAAGCAAAGTGCTGGGGGCGGCTGAGTGGTATCGGGAAAGCAGATGGTGATCCTTGAGAAGGAGGGTGCAGATGGCATTAGCGGTGAGGAGGCAGTGTGGGGTGAAGAACAGTCCCAGCTCGGCTACTCCAGGATTGGAGAGGCTAGAACACGCTCCCTACGCTGGGTGAGCTCGGTGACTCATCTGGTCCCCAACGTGGCATCTGACGGGGGTACCAGGAGGAAAGATGTGGGAGGCTGTGTGATTCTCTATGATGAGCCTTGGAGGCTAGACATGAACCTCAAACACCCAGTAGCTCCTGGTGAGGAGCTTTCTGAAGCTCTCGTACCAAAAAAGAAAAGAATATAAGCCCCCTGTTATACTCAAATCCAGTCTTCCAGGTTAAGTTTCCACTGCCTGCTTGATCTTGAGCAAGTCATTTGATTGTTCTTGGGCACGGTTTTCTCATCTGTAAAATGAAAAGGTTGGGTTAGGTAATAAGTATTATGGAATTAGGTAAAAGATTGTGTTAGGTAAAAGATTTTAAGTATGTACTTTTAAGCTCTAAATTCTGTTATTCTGAGAAATATTTGAACCTGGACTACAGAGAAGAGAAACAACTTAGTTTATCACTACTAGAGTTGTGTGTGAAGGGTAACCGTAAGAAACAATAATCAAATCCCTGTGTGCCCTGGTGCCGAAGATAAAATTTAAGCAACTGTTGCTCAAGATGTTGCGAGGAGGATTTGGACTTAGTGTAATCATGTTTCTAAATATAGGAGTCATCCAATGATGAGTTGGGTTGCTTTGTGTGGTAGTGATCTCGCTGCTGCAGAAAGTGATCAGTCACAGGTTGATGACATTTGCGGGACTGTTATAAAAGGAAGTCTTCCTCCTGGACCCATCTTCATGAAATACCATGAAACATCATGCTTTCCTGCAGACTGATTGAGCAGGTGATTAAATGGTAACAGGTAGTGAATCCCAACAAGTATTTCTCTGAATATTAATAGGTCTCCTGTATGGAAAGAAAAAAAGGGTTTTGTGGTAAAATAACTTTGGAAAGCACTGTATTAAACAATATTAAGCAAGTTTCTTTTCTGCACTACTTCTCAGAGACCTAAATATATTAGTGAACATTATGGATTTCCTGATCATCTTTGACAATAGAGTCTTTTTCACAAAGTATCTGATAGGTATGGCAACCTACTGAAACTACTTGGAGAAATATTGCTTTAAGAGGATGTTTTACATTCTAGTTCCTTTACACCTAGAAAGGAAGCAATGGGAATTCTCTGCTGTCCTTGGCTAGATCTGATGATGAAGCCTAATTTGGGACTTAAAGTCCTAGGGGAGGGCATGGAACTGTAAATGATAGGGTTAGACTGACTCTGCTGGTGACCTTAGATGGGTCCCTCCTTGGGTCTCAGTTTCCTCGTATAAATGGGGAGAAATATTTCGAACCCAATCCTTTTCAGGGCTAAGGTGTCATGATAGAGTCCAAGGTAGCACCTGTGATATCTGAATCTGAGTTTGAATCACCTGGGCATCTTGTTGAAGTGCAGATTCTGACCAAGCAGGTCTGTGGGGATCGGAGGCGGGGTGGGGCCTGGGATTCTCATTCCTGACACACTCAGAGGCAACACTGGTGCAGCTGGGATCACACTTAGAGTAGTGAAGGTCCAGAGAGATACACAGGCTGGCTCATCTCAGGAATATCTCCTCATGCGGAGCAGCAGCAAGCATTCTGGTGTCACCACTTTCCCCGGAGATCTGGTCTGCATTTTCGAAAGGTTTTATTCACGTGGAAAAAGAAACCAGGCATCTCCCCCGTGTCCCTGTGGCAAGGTTTGCCTTGGGCCCCTCCGAAGGGAATCCCTTTGCCTCTTCAGCCTCCCCACCCCCCACTGCCTACAGCTCCCCAGTCAGTTAAGCTATTTTTTGAATTTGAGTTAAAACCATTTCAGACATATTTTTAACTGCGTCCTGTTTGAAAAGCTGTTAGCATTTGGCAATCATTCCATCTTCAGCTTGAATCCTGGGGAGGGTGTTTCTTTCTTTCTTTTTCTTTTTTTCCCCTCCACAACCGGGCAAAAGTATATTGTTTAAAAATAGCTCTAGTGCGTGGGTCAGAGAGAATGGTTGCTGGGGATGAAGATGGGGATGGGGCGTGCTTTGGATTCCAGAGAATCCTCAGAGTTGGTGGTGCCACCCCTGCCTGCTCCCAGGCCGAGCTGCTGCACAGTTGCAGGGGGCAGGGATGACATGAGCACTGCCCGGCAGAGGGAGAGGGAGGCAGGATGGGAAGCAGGGGCTGGCGAGGGGCATGGGGCAACAGGCGTCAGAACTGGGGCCAACTGAACCTCCAGGAATAGTAGCAGGAGGGATATCTTTCCTGCCTATGATCCTGAAATATTCCAGAACCAGCATGTCACCACTGCCATTGTTATGAAGCTTTTATTAAGGGCCTCCTGGGAAGTTAGGGCTCCCCAGGTGGCACTAGTGATAAAGAACCCACCTGACAATTCAGGAGACACAGGTTCGATCCTGGGGTGGGGAAGATCCCCGGGAGTAGGAAATGGCAACCTACCCCAGTATTCTTGCTTGGAAAATTCCACAGACAGAGGAGCCTGGTGGAAGCTCCATGGGGTCACAAAGAGTTGGACACAACTGAATGACTAAGCACACACACATTTGTCCCCTGGTAGCTGTGTGATGTGAAACAAGTTATTTATCTTATGGGCTTCCCTGGTGGGTCAGTCAGTAAAGAATCCTCTTGCAATGTAGGAGACCCAGGTTTGATCTCTGGTTGGAAAGATCTCCTGGAGAAGGAAATGGTAATCCACTCCAGTATTCTTGCCTGGATAATCCCATGGACAGAGGAGCCGGGTGGGCTACAGTCCATGGGGTCGCATGAGTTGGACATGTCTTAGCGACTAAAGTACCACTTGGGAAGTAGCGCCCATGGGAGGTTGTTTTATTTTTTACTCGATTAACTCTTACATAACCTCTATACCATGACTACCACTGTTTGGGTACTTAAAAACATTAGCTCATTTAATCCTCCTGCAAACTCTATGAGGTAGGTCCTATCTTGTTTCTATTACATAGAAGAGGAAACAGAGGTACAGAACGGTCAAGCAACTTACCCAGGGTCCTGTGGCTTGTGGGTGGTAGAGTGGGATTCTGGTCTGTATCGTGTGCAGCTGGGGTTCATGCCCTTTGCCCCTGTACCACACTGAAATGTTGGTCCTGCCCTCTCAACACTTGATCTAAAAGTGACTGTGCCAGCTGTCTGCTCTTATCTGTCTGGTGGGAGGAATGAAGTTTAAAACAGACGAGAACTTCTATCATAAGTGCAGCAAATGATGATTCTTTTAAAGCAGCCATCAAGTATTAATAGGTTACTCCCTGCCGCTCAAACATTCAAACCCATTAAACACTCCAAATATACCTGGACCATGTTAAAATGTGATCCCCGAGCGGGAAATTCTAGAACTGCTCTGAAGATGATCAGTGTGGGAGGAAAGAGTTTCCTTCTAGCTTTTTTTCTTGTTAAGTTTTCTGGTGAGCTGTTCTGTTGTCATGGTCCTAGCCAGGTTGCTTGCTCCGGGGTGCTCAGGGGAAAGAGGGATGCAGCGCAGGTGTGCCATTCCACATCCCAGGCAGGAGCTCCCCAGGCGGGAGTTGGCAGCCCTGTCCCCAGAGTGGGTTCCTCTCAGCTAGCAGTGGGCTGCTGAACTCAGGGAAATAGCTGAGAGGCTTCCACTGCTGCAAGCACCTGAGAATATTTTATTTCCATGAAATAAGCTGGAAAAGAAAATGAGAGTAGACTGGAGCTGGAAGTTAAAGACTTTTTGCCCTTCTGGGAGCTGGCCTTTCCTGCAGCCTTGTTGGAGCTGGGCTGGTGGGGGTGGCAGTGGCTGATACCCTGCTGGAAGGGATGCCTAGAGTCAGGAACATTCCACAGGAACTAGCCCCCCTCAGGGCCTGAATGCTCAGGCTCCCCTTGCGGCTTGTGTCCTCACACACCCGTGAACCTTGCGCTCATGTGTTCTCCCTCCATCCCATGGCAAGCAGTTCTCCGCCTTAGGTGCTCGGCTTTCAGATTCGGGGAGTGTTCCTCTCGGCTCCAGCGGGCTCTGTGCTGGCCCTGTGTCCTCTTGCTGGGCTCTTTCTGTATGAGTTCTCTTCTTGGAGATGCCTTGATACTGTCTGCGCTGCACAGTGTATGTCTAATAATACTAACTAATAAGCAGTCACTTATTAGTAACACTGGAAACCTTACCACGCGGGTGATAGTCAAATAAACTCCAGGAGGCAGCAATGCAGCACAGCTCCTGCAGGAGGAGAGGAGAGAGCAGGGCAAGTGAGGCTTGCAAGGGGGTGCTGGACAAATTGCTTCAAGCCAATATCACTGGAGGCTAGTTTGAAATCTGCTCAAGAGCAAGGCAAACAGCGGCCTGAGACCTGAAACCTTGAAGTGCTCGCTAGGGATTAGCAGGACTGCCTGGTGCCCAATTTGTGTGACTTCGTCTTGGCTTGAGAAGCCTCTGATATTCCCAGGGCTGGCTAGGGTGGAGCAATGGAGACTCAGAAAGAGAGGACGGTGTGTGTACATACCTATTTGATGGATGAAGAAAGTGAGGTCACTGACTATTACCCTCGCTTTCCAAAGACTGTTGAGAGAATCATGAAGCAAAAGAAAGAACTATGTAATGAAAGCAAAAGCCCCCGGACAAAGCAACCTGAAATCCACAAGCCCAGAGTCATTAGGGCAGTAGAAAACTGTGTGTTGTCTTTTATCTATAACTCTGATTTTATGGGCACAGTCTTATTTGTAAATGTGCAATTGCATGTATTTCAATAGACCACATAATAAAGCCAACTCGCTCTGAAAATTAGATGAGATAATGCATGCCCAGTGCTCACCTTAGTACCTGGTAGGGTGGAAATAATGCTAATGATCAGGACTGATAGCTGGTATGTCCTGTTAGGATCAAACCAGTTGCTCCTGGCTGGCCTCTGATGTGACTGGCTGCTGCCGTGCCATCTCAGATATTGAGTATTTTAAACCTCACTCTGATGGTGATAACAGATCCTCCACTGTAGACCTTCCAAGTGCCATTTACTATTACGGGTGCTTTTGATATAATTGTCACAGGAAGCGTTTGAGGATGGCATCGAGGTTGTTCCCATTTCACAGGTGCGAAAGCTGAGGGCTGAACTGTTAGCAACCCGGCCAGGGTCCCGTGGCCAGCCAGGGCTGCAGCTGGGACTCCAACCCAGACGCGCTCTTCACAGCGCCTTGGCGTTGGCTCGACGCAGAGCCACGCGGAGGGCCAGATGTGTGCTGGTGGCGACTGGTGCAGTGCTGTTGTCGTTATCGTCACCCCATCGACTCGGTGTTTTTTCCCCCAGAATGTCATGGGCAATTTATTCTTTTGATTGGTGATAAAATTCTCCCTTATTCCATCCTGAAAGTGTTAGCCTGGCACATTGGAGAAAAACTGGAAGAGTCCCTGTTCCATTTTGCTCCCCTCCTGAACTGGGAGGCAAGGCAGCAGCCCCACAGCCCCATGAAGGGCGATGCAGGGAACCTGGGTTCAGTCCCTGGTCAGGGAACTAGATCCTAGATGCCGCAACTGAAGATGCATCATGCCGCAACTGAGACTCCTGTGCGGCCAAATAAAAGTAAAACTTAAAAAAAAATCGGCACCATCGCTGCCGTGGCACCATCATGTGGACGAACACCCGGGATCGCTTTTTGCCTGTGGTCGCGTTACATGTCTTCCTGTCCACATTGCTGTCGTTCTCTGCTCTTTCATACGCATCCATCCTCAGAAATTTGGAGCTATCTGAGGGGTTGCTGGATCACAGAGAATGAGCAGAGTGGTAGTTAGCTAAAATGCTGTAGAGGAATGGGATAAAATGGGCCCAAAGATTTCATAATAAAAGGCAGACTAAAAGGATACCCCAGAGTAATTGAAAGATAAATAACACTCAAGAAGCCCAAGAAACTACCAAATGGAATAAAGTGATGATAACAAGTGTATTCAACATACACAGGGTAAAGCAGGGAAAAAGCAAAAGGGCTAAAAACAAGTAAATGGTAGTGCCTACATCCCAGGAGCTAAAGTATTAAGCATGAAATGATGAAATAAAGGAATGCTAACTATAGGGGGCAGTCCAAAGTTAATAATTCCACACAGGGGCAACGGCAGACCCTTGGGCCAAGCAGACCCTTGCTCAGCATTTCTGTGGGACAGGTGTTCTGTATGTATTTTGTCACTTAATTCTTGAAACAGTCCTATGTAGTAAGTATAGGCATCGTTTCTGTTTTGCAGGTGAAGACACTGTGACTTAGAGAGAAACAAAAAATTCACGTCACAAGAAAGTTAGGTGGTCAAGTTGGGACTGGAATCCAGGTATGTATTCTAACCCTAGTTGTCCTGTGGACATTGTGAGGGCATGTCCTTCCCAAGCTGGTGTTGGCTGGAGGTGTCCCATGGAGCTGACCTCCGCTGGGCACTGAGCTCTCAGGCTCTGCCTTTGGGTTTCTACCCTTATATTCCCCGGGGCCCCTTAGACCTCTTCCTGGTGTTCCCAGAGGTGAGTCTACAGCTGCCCTGGCTGTTTTCAGGGTCCTGCTAGATCATGCTGGTCCCTTTACACTGTTCTTCCCCTAGGAGCTCAAGACAGCTTGCACAATCCCATGCACTGTGCCCTTGGAAATTCCCTTTCATATTCTGGAAGCAAATAAGGTATAGACTTCAAGGAAGTTCAGGTAAGGGGGAATAGATCTGAGACAGGGCAGTTCAGGTCTGTCGTAAACTGGTGAAAAGTGAGGTGTCGTCATGCATGAACTTAATCAGTGAAGATGTATTTGTGTTCCTAGTAAGTGCTGGGTTCCATGAGGGTATTGAAGATTGGAGACCAAAGAAACATAACCAATGAAAATATTATCTGAAAAGGAAAACAGACATAAATGTAAACCAGTAATGCTGGAATTGCATGTGTCCATTCAAGCCCAGCCAAAAGGCCACTTTAGTCTACCAAGCTTGCCTTGATAATCCCCATCCCCACAACAATTTTGTCATTTGCTTCTTGACAATCCCATAGAGCCCACCTTACCTTGCTTTCATGATTGTGATTTTCCCCTTGCTTTATAAGAATGCACCTCTGTCTTCCACCAAAGCATAGAAGAATCCTTGGGGCGGGAGACTTGACCTACTTGTTTGGTTTCCTGTGAGAACAATGCTCAGACCACGTGCTAGCAAGTTTGCTGGGATAAAAGGTGTCCAGTAAAGGGCAGAAGTATAAGAACTATACTCTGCATGGAAGGGAGGCAGTGGAAAGTAAGGGTGAGCAGGCAGGCTCTGGGGTCCATACATATTCATTTTGGTTATGTCCTGCTTGGTGACCATGGGGGACCCTCTCTAAATCTTTGATTTCCTCAACTGTAAGATGGACCTCAACCATCAGTGGGCAGCAGCCTCCCTGGACTCAATAAGATGACCCATGTATTGGCACGTGGTGAGTGTTCAACAGCTCTAGCATCTATCCTGGCCATTGGTGCTGGCCTGAAGGACCATGTGCTGTGCAGACCTCAGAAAGGAGAGGCTGGAGAAGGGGGGGAGGTGGCTATTGTCCCACTGCTGGTACCAGGGCCTGACGATAAACACAACCTTGTGTCTGAGGCCACTGACCACCATCTCTCATTTAGGCTTGACTGGGGGAATGTTGCCACAGACACGGCCTAGTCTGGCGAAACTGGTGATGGATACTGAGGGGTGTGGGGTTCTGTGGAAATGTCTAGGCTCTGAGTTCAGGATGCTAGAGGGAGCCACCCTCTTGACCCACTACAGAGCCTGATTCCTCCTGCCCCTGTCTCTCTTAGCTTGCTGCCCCTGAGGACCAGGTGGGCTGTGCCTCTGTCTGCCTTGCCAGCAGGAGCCCTTGAACAGGGGGAAGCCCCATTGGTCCCCTTCCTTTCTCTGTCCCCTGCCCCTCGCTCTGTGCCTCCTCCTAAGCAAGCATTCAGAGGGCTTGCAGGAGGAATGGCTTGGTGTCCTAGTTATAGCCCTAACCCCCATCAGATGCACAGAGATTACCATGATTTTGCAAGGAAGAGAGACTGCTTGGGGGAAACTGAGGCACACTGGTGGGTCAGGGTCTTCTCCACTCCCTCAGTCTGCAGTGAGACACATGCATCTTCAGCAGTGAGGAAGTGGCTTAGTCTGCTCAAACTGTAAATAGGGATTAAGCCATAGATGGGGATTTTTGTCTTCAATTCCCGCTCCAGCTCTAGTGAAGAACCTTCCTAGACTGGGATGAGGGGAGACATGAGCTCCTGACGCGGCCTCCCCGTTGCAGGGGGCTGCAGAGTGCCCCTCCCTGATGAGATCTTCTCAGCTGTTTGCAAAACAGTCAGGGAGGAGGTGGTGGAGCCCTGAACCAGGCAGCCAGCCTGTCTCTTTAAATGCCGGGGTCTGTGTGGGAGAGGGAGGGGCCGGCTCTGGAGTGCGTGAAATTCCTGGGCTCCTCCGGCAGTCTGGGCTCAGAGCGCAGCCCTACACATCTCCGCTTGCATGCAACTCACTGAGAGGGAGAGGCGAGCGTGTCCTCCCCTCTCGCAGCCGCCAGCATCTCCAGCCACCAAGGACCTGCTTTTTGCACCTCCAACACCCCCTCCCTTCTTCCCTGCCACTCCCTCCCAGAGAGAGAGAGAGAGAGAGAGAAAGAGAAAGAGAAAAGGAGACAGAAAGATTCCGGAATTTGAGCCTCCCCAAAGAGGAAACATACCCAGCAAACTCAGTTGATTAAACATCAGACAGACAGACAGACAGACCCCAAATCTTCTGTCCAACTGGAAAGGTAAGATCTGGGGGGGAGAGGAAGGCAGGCAGGATGTGAAACAACTCAAGCTTCTTGTTCCTTCTGGGAAGAGGTTGCTCCTGAGAGGGTAGAAGTTTTCAGTTGGGAGCTACCAACCTAGATTTTTTTTTGAAGGCTGGATCGGAGAGCCTTGGCTGACCATGGGAATGGCTTTTCAACTGCCTTTCTTTTCCTTCAATTTCTTCTGGAAGTTGGGTCTTTTAGCTCCAGATGTTGAGAAAGTCAGAGAATGTTTTAGATTTTTAATCGTTTGAAAAGTCTTTCTCCTATTTGCGTGGATTGTTAGTCTGAAATGATGTGTACCTATCACTTCATTTTGGGTAGGTACTTTTTTTTTTTTTTTTTGCATTTTATGACCACCTCCCCCTCCATTATTATTTTCTGGGGAAGGGGCTAGATCAAACGAGAAAGACAAGAAGAAAAGCTCTGAGGATCACAAGAAGACAAAATTGAATTGAGACAGGGATTTCCCTAGCTGTTGAGGAATTGAAGGGTGTGTGTGTGTGTGTGTGTGTGTGTTTATGTGTGTGATATTTTTTGGAAGGGGTGTGAGGAGGTAGATCTTGAGTATGAAGATTCAGGCTGGAGTCCTGCTATTTTGTTGTGGAGGTGGGCATACTCACAGAAGGTGAATTAGGGAGTGTGTGTGTGTGTGTGTGTGTGTGTGTGTGTGTGTGTGTGCGTGCGCACACACTCCTGTTTGGATCAGTTACAAGGGAATCTTCCTCCTCTGCCTTCCATTTGTTTATATTAATGATTTAGTAGCAGGCTTGCCTGAAAACTTCCACTCTGTGTAAGCACTGTGGGTTTTGCAAGCTCTCAGTGACCTTAAAGGCTGGTTCGATGTATTTTTTCACTAGGCATTGTGTTGTACCCAGAGTTTTAGGTCTTTCCCTCTCTCTTTTTTTTAAACCACAAAACTTAGCTGCTTTAGAAACATCATGCTGATGACAAGGGAAAAAAATCGGCTCCCCCCCACCCCCCATCCCATCCTAGGCCAGTGATGTAATACCAACCTATGGGCTCGCCTGCTTTGCAGGTGACTTACCCTGTGATTACTTGTTAAAAAAAAATAAATATCTCCCTTCCTCCATTAAATGCATTCTTCTTTGGATTTGGATGTAGAAATATCATCATGCAGTGAGAAAATTATATTTTTGATAACCATTACTGGGGTTAAGTAGGATTCCTCTTCCTGGGATCATTATTAAAAACAATTTTTTTTTCTTTAAATACAAAGGTCAGAGATCACCCAGAGAGAGCTAGGCTAGGATGGAACAAGACAGTGTCGGACCAACTAGGAGAACTGGGGAAAGGGGAACTGTCATTTTCCATCTTGCTCCAGTCATTCCCGCTTGGGGATATAGTTTTCTTTTTACCCCTACGATCTACCCTAACATTCTTAATTCTTCCTTTGCCCCGGATCCTGTGGATGGCCCTGGAGGGAGAGCGATGCTCCTTGTCACACCTGGGGGACTGTGTAGTTTTGGGGGTCAGATGACCGTTTGCCTTTGTGATGAAGGTTCCAATGGAAATTTGAACTCCTGGTGCGCTGGGTTTCTTAGTACCCAGGGTAGTCTATCCGGGGGCACCTGGAGGTTAGGTCTGGGGAGCCCAAAGAACTAGCCATTTATGAATTTTCCATTCTGGGTAGAGCCTCCCTTCATCGTTCAAGGGCTTCTGCATCGCCTTTCAAGTTAAAATGGTCCTGCTGGTTATGATGGGCAAGTTTACCTAAGGGCTACTGGGTACGTGGCTGAAGGATAGAGGGGAGAGAGGGAGAGACATAGCAAAGCTGGCTTTTCTTTCTTTCTTTCTTTCTTTTTTATCTTCTGGCTTAATCTGCCTAACTCATATTGGGGCGAGCGATATTTCAGATGGGTGCTGGTTGTGCAGAGACATTCCTATTGTTTGATTTTTTTTTTTCCCCCTTGGTTGGGGAGTGGAGAGTAAGGGCTCTTGGCCCATTTTCTGCAGCCTGGGGTTCATCTGGCGAGTCAGTTTTCCTTCTGGAAGAGGGGAGAAAGGCTGGACGCTGGAAGTTCGCTATTAAAGTGAGCAACAGGGCTGGGTTAATTAAAAAAAAAAAAAAAACTGGTCTGTGCGAATGCCCTTTTTCTGGAGCTTTCCGGCCCTTTCCAGTGAAATAATAATTTTCCAAAATTGCTTCTTAAGATGAGGAGGGCCAGAAATCAAAGGGGTTCTGGATTTTGAGAGACAACTACATCTTTGCTTCTCTGGTAGCTCCCTGTTATTCATTATTAGGGGGTTGACGGAGGGCTGGCCTCTTTTTCTCGTTGATTTTAATGCTGCGTTTCTACTGAATATGTTGATGATTTGCTGCTTATATAAGGGAAAGGATGTATCGAGGTGGTTTGAGGCTTGGGGTTTTGAGATCGGCTACTGAGATTGGGTGGCGGTTGATGTATTTGTCGATGTGCATGGTAGGAAGGGCTTTTCTTTTGGGTGGTGGGGGATAAAGGGATGGTTGGAAAATGGTAGATGAGATGCTACAGCAAATGGGGACACGGGGAGAGAAAGAGGTGAGCTCGGAAGTCACTGGTTGGCAGAATTTCTGTCCTGTATCCCCCTTTCTCTCGCTCTTGGGGAAAAAAAAATCCATTATCTCTAAAAACACATTATTCTTCAATTGGCCTTTTAGAGAAAAAAGGAGAAGGAGGGGAGGGGTTAATTTGGTGAGGGGGCTTGGTTGTAATTAGCCCACTGCTGCAAAACTGAGATAGGGAAACCCATCGGCATCAGCTTTGGGGGCGCAGAGAGGCAGTGGAGGGATGGGGGACGGGTTGTCAGTCTCGGATGCACAGTGGAGCGGTGGGTTTGGCGTTTGGGTATTGTGTGTGTGTGCGCGTGTGTGTCTGTGTGCGTGCAATTTTTTCCACCCTACCACCAATTTCCCCCTCCATCCTCCCCCAGGTCTGCCATTCTCTTGCTTCCATTTGCACATACCTGCTCTCCCCTACCCCCAGGTACCCCCTCCCCCCTTTCCTGGAGTCCTTTCTGCCTGGATGAGAAAATTCTGATTCTGATGGCTCTGCGGCTCCTTTTTTTTTTTTTTTTGCAACACAACAGTGGTGCGATGGCCTTTCCTACATGCCACACGGATGCAGCCTTCTGATAGGAGCGCTAAGTCGGCACATCTACACGCGCATTTTGCACATGCTCTTGCACACACACACACACACACACACACACACACACTCTCCCACAGTCTCAGGCGATCGAGGGCTTGGTTCCGTTTGGTTTTCCGGCTCTCCCCACCCCTACCTCAGCCATGGCTCCTCTCCACCCATCTTCATACGGGAAATGTAGTCATGGTACCCCTGTCTTCTCCCCACACCGCCCTCTGCTTTCTTCTCGCCATCCTGCTTTCCCCAAAACTGTGGTGTGTCGCAGTTCATGGGATTAGCATGTTGGAGAGTCTTTGGGGGAGGGGACTTCATAGGAGGAGATTGGAATGGGGGTAGATGACATTAATGGTTTTTTTTTTTTCTTTTGCCAAATAAGCACCCGGTGATAATGATCCAATTTAACCATCCGTGTAATATATGTTTGCGGCACACTGGAGGAAGGTTACCCAGGGAAAGCGGAGTCTGGACTGGGTTACCTCTGGGGAGATTTGATGCCTGGACAATAGAGACAGAGATGCACCCTCCCCATCTCCACACACACATGTGCATGCTCCCACACACACACCCCAACACACAGCTCTGCTCGGTGGCCTGTGTCAAGCCAGAGGGCACTGCAGAAGCTCCCAGGGTTGTCGTGGTTCGTTGAGAGGCTGGAGTGATGTCTTTGTCCTACCCAGCTCTCACTCTCTCAGATGATGTCTGATCTTAAATTTCTGGGTGGCCTTTGTGTGCCCTCGCGGTTGCGGGGGGTGGGTGGGGAGGTGGGCGGCGCTGGAGGGGTGTTTGTGTTTTGTCAAATGCCCCGTGTGCCTCCAATTGGACAACCTGGATTGTCAACATGGTGCGTGCGGTTGCAGCTGGGGGCTGCCTGCCTGTTTGTGCTGCGTGAGTGTGCTTGTGGGACACAGACGTGAGCCTGGCTCTGGGGAGGTGTGGGGGTGACGCTCTCTGACCCTCACTCGTGGTGTTTGCTGGGGTAGACAGGGCGACGGAGTATTCCAGGGAGTTGAGAAGACTGGAGGGGGAGAAGGCACTCCGTCTCCGGCGGGAAGCCTCGTGAGCCAGCCTGGCTCCCCGGAGCAAGCCCGTGGGTGGGTGTGATCGTGGATGATGGGTGGGCGGATGCTGGCGGGAGGGGGGCAAGGGACGAGGAGGGCGAAATTGAGGGTTTCCCTTGCTACCTCAGGAGCCCCGGACAAAGCGCGAAGATCGGCCCTGCCTTCCCGGGCACCAGCCACCCTTGGGTGGCTCGGCCTTGTTGGAAGCTGCAGCCCCAAAGAGCTGCAGTCACCCTCGGCTGGGATGGCATCTGAGCAACCCCCCACCCCACCCTGTAGGTTCCTGGGCTCTGGCTGCCTTGACTACCAGACGCCATTTTCCCTTTCCCTTTGGCTAAAGGTGTGTCCCTTTTTATTAGCAATTATATATGAGATGGGAAAACATTTTTCCTAAGAGAGAGAGAGAAAAAAAAAATCCTTGGAGCAAAATGCTGATTGTCGGACGTTTCCTATGTCCCCTCTCCCTTGCCAGGGCTGACCTTGAGCCGTTAGGGAGAAGGGGTTACGTCATTGCTGGAGAAAGGGGACAAATGAGGGGTAGGATGATGGCTTGGGGGTGGATTCTTGTGCCAGACACCCAGAGGAGAAGGCTCTTGGGATCCCCCTGCTGTGTTCCGCTTTTATCAGCCGCGTGTGTGGATGGGAGCCTTGCAAAAGTCGAAGCATCCCTTCCAAAGCTCACTGCCGAGAAATTCGCAGGCCTGATGCCTTGGTTCCTGCTGCTATCAGGCCCGGCCTCCATCAAGCGTGTACCTGCTGGGGGAGGGACTGCCAAGCCTCTCCGCAGCTCTGACCCTGGAGGGCATCCCTGGCTGCTCTGCAGATGGCAAGGTGTGACTGGGCCAGCCACAGGTGGCAGTCCCGGGCCTGGGCAGGGCTCCGCAGGGCTCTGCTCCAGTGAGTCCTCTTCCGAGAGGCCTCTCCTAGGGGGCTGTCTGAAATAAACCCCTCCCCAGTTGCCTGGTCATTTTCCAGCCCATTTCTCTGTCTTTAATTCTCATCAGCTTCTCACCACCTAACGCTCCGTCACCTGCCAAGTGTTAAGGTAATCTTGTCTGTCTCCCTGGAAGCAGGCTCCATGAGGTCAGGGTCTTTGTCTCTTTGGGTTCATTGCAGTGTTCTCAGTGCCTAGGACATTTTCTGGCATGTCATAGGTGCTCAGCAAGTATTTGTTGATTGGCAGAAAGAACCATATGGATTTGGTGTTGGGGGTTCTAACCTTGGAACCTGCCTTCTGGGAAAGCCAAACTTTGCCTCTGGCCGTCCCTGCCTGCAAGTCCAGATTTGCTAGAGGGATTGTAAAGTGCAACGTTCAAGCCCAATAGAAAGGTCTTCTCCAGGCCTGGCTGAGTGACCCTGCCTCCTTCATGTCCCACTAATGCTAGTCAGTCATCGTCATCAAGTTGTAGTAACAGAAATAGTAGTGATATGGCTACCATATCTGATGCGCTTACTATAAACCAAGTTCTGTACAAGTTTCTTTCTTTTATTTTTTACATTCAGTATCTCTGTTAATTTTCTGCACAGCTCAGTGTAGTGTACAGTTAGCCCTCTGTATTCGTGGGCTCTGCCTCTTCGGAGATGGAGGGCCAACCACGCTGCATCATTTTATGCAAGAAACGCGATCATCCGCAGATTTTGGTGTCTGGGAGGGATCCTAGAATGAGTACCCCACAGATACTGAGTGATGACTGTGCTGTCAAACCCTGCCTTTGACAGAGGAGGAGACTGAGACTCCGATAAAGTAAGAAGGTAAAATGGCAGATCAGGGATATGAACTCAAATCTTTCTTATCCCAGATCACAAGCTTGTGACCCTTCTGTTATACTATTAGAGGTAAAAGGGAGATGAGCCACCATCTCATTCAGACCTCTCTAACACAGATGAGAAAACTGAGGCCTAGAGAGATTCAATGGCTTGTCCAGAGTCACATGCCAAGTCTGATGGAGAGACAAAGCTGGAGTGCAGGTTTGCTGGCTGTCCAGGCCGTGTTCTTTCTATACCATCATCTGGGTCTATGGGACACAGGCTCTTTCTCAAAGAGAATGGTGCTGGATGCTGCCTGAGATGCCCTCTGAGTTGTCTTTCTTCCGTGGTCCGAGTGAGTGGGCTTTTTAAGGTGGTAGGGAGTAGGTGTGCCTTTACTGGGGGCTGACTATTCCTGCAGAGCTGGAAGGAGATTGGGAGGAGGCTGGGAGCTATACTCCAAGGTCATTAGAGTCACTGGGTGCGGGTCAAGGTCACGACCCGAGTGTGCTGGAGGAAGAGGCCCCAGTGGGTGCTCCGGGTCCTCAATCCCACGTAGCCTTGCCCTTCGTGGTCATGCTCAGATGCAGCAGGGCTCTGTTCAGAGGTCTGGATCCGAAGACCCGGCCGCTTGTGACCTTCTTCCAGACTGCCTTAGCCCTTGCTTCTCAGGAAAGCGAGGTGTGGGCCCAGACCCTAGCCTCATTGTGCTTCATTTTAGTTTCCAGAGGCTGACTGGAGAGTGTGAGGTCATGGAATGAGAAGGGCTCTTACTAGTCCTTGTGCTCCAATCCTAGGCTTGGACTTGACCTTGACTCAGGAAGGGGTTAGACGTCCTAGTCCTGTGTGTGTGAGTGTGTGTCATCTGTCTGCCTATTTGTGTATTCTGGGGCTGGGGAGTGGGAGACCAGAGTAAAGGAGATTCTGAGAAGCTGGGAAGCCTTACCTTCCACCAGGACCTTGAGATGGGGTGAGAAGCTGTTTTTGTGTGACTTTGAGATGGGGTGACCAGTTGCCCTGGTTTGTAGAGACAGGTCCATTTAGGGCTGGGTCCTAGTGTAGTTATTAGCTCTCAAAAGTGTCCTGGTTTGGATGATAAAATATATGGTCATCCTTCTTTGAGATGACAGCACCCACTTTCTGTTCTTGAGATAAAGAAAAGGTGTGCCAGAAAGGGAAATCAAATTGTAGGGCAAGAAGGTGCCTGGGAGAAGAGCCTTCCCTAAAAGGTACTTCCTCTTGTACCCCATCTCTAAAGGATTAAGACCTTAATCTCCTGACTACTCCTGCTACCAACACGATGACTACTAACCTAACTCCCTTACTACAGCTACTTCTGCTAGCCAACATTTGAGTCCAGCAGTTACTATGCTAAGCACTTGACATGCACTATCCCAGTTAACCTTCCCACCACCTTATAAGATGGGTACTCTTGACATTTTGGCAAGACAAACAAAGAAACTGAGCCCCAAAGAAGTTAAGTAATGTGGGCAAATTTATGCAGGTAGGAACCCAATGACCTGGCTCCAACACTCTGATATTCACACTGGGTCTCAGCATGTCTGTGGGTCTGTCCTCTGGTCCACCCTGGCCCCCCTGCCATGTCTGGGAACTTGAGTCTGGGAGCTGACCTGCTTGCTGGGCTGTTGGATCACAACCCTGGGACTTGCTGAAGATGCTGCTGCTGGTCAGTGGCATGTTAGGCTTAGGGAGAGGAGGCTGCTGGGGGGTCTTTCTGATGGCCCTTTAGAGACTCTGTTTCCCATGGTGATTCAGTTACCTTGGTCAGAAGAGGGAGCTGAGGAGGAAGGCTAGGTTGTTTGGGATGGTGGTGGGAAGGGAGAAGGCAGAGAACCTGCACCCTGTCTGGCTCTACCTTGCTCTGTGGCCCTGATCCCTGATGGGCCACACTTGCCCTGGCCCTGGCAGTGGAGGCTGGCCCCCAGTGGGAGATTCCAGCGAGTGGACAATCAGTTAGCACCTGCTCTTGGCAGTGCATCGTGGGCTGCCGTGTTTCATGTAGTGGGTGGTGTCTTCCTTTGTCTGACAAGGAGGCCGTAGGTCAAGAGGGTTAAATAGCTTGTCTAGGAGCACACAGGGAGAAGTCGCAGACCTTGGACCCAAGCTTGGGTTTGACTCCAGAATTCCTGCTGTTTTGGAGTCCTTGCCCAGCCCGGTACGCTGAACCCTGGAGCAGAAGTGGTGGGAGCTGGAAGGTCGGAAAGGGGAGGAGAGGAGGAACTTCCCCAGGAGCAGGTGTTCAGAGCAGCCCCTGAGTCCGGGGGCTGGAGAGGGCGTCTGGGGCCCAGCTCCTGCTCAGTCACCCCTGGGCCTCCTCCCTCCTCCAGCCAGGGGAAGACAGCCACTGACCTCTAAGCTGGATGAGTGCTGGTTCTGGCCTGAAGGGAAGGGTGGGGAATGGACCCATGCACACCTTGCAGAAGTCCAGAAGGAGGTACCTCCTTCTGCAATCGTGTTAGAGGTGTGTTAGTTGCTCAGTCATGTCCAGGTCTTTGTGACCCCATGGTCTATAGCCCACCAGGCTCTCTTGTCCCTGAGACTTTTCAGGCAAGAATACTGGAGTGGTTTGCCATTTCCTTCTCCAGGGGATTCCCCACCCAGGGATCAAACATGGGTCTCCTGCACTGCAGGCAGATGCTTTACCATCTAGGCCACCTGGGAAGCCGTGATCTATGCACTGACACCTGGGTCCCTTCCTTCCCCTGGATCAGCGTCTGAGGACCAGGGATAAGATGGGACAGGTGATCGCTCTGCCTGGAGCCTGGGAAGGAGGATACACAGCCTGGGAGGGAAGCTGGGATTCCCTGGCTGGAGGACTCTCGGGATAAGGGGGAATTTTTTCTTGGTTGAGAAGCAGGAAATAGGAGTAGAGGGTTTTTCTCACTCGGGGGATGATCTGTGGCCCCCAAGCTGAGCTGCATTAGCTTCATTGCAGTCCCATTGAAGACTGTGTTTATTTTTCCAATAATGTGTTAATTAAACATCGATTTCCGGGTGGAAGAAAGGGAATTGGATTGCCAGAGCTAAATGGAGTGAGGAGGATGGGGAGCTGGTGAGAGGGGCCCAGGCTGGAGTCAGCATTCTTCAGCATCACCCCAGGAAGGTGGTGGGGAGGCAAGGCTGCCTCTTCCCCTGGCCCCACATTTGGAATTTTCAGCTCCTCGTGAGCCTTTAGGAGACATCTTTTCTTCTCTTTGGCTGCCAGAGCAGATGGAGTTGGCTCTTTGCTGAACCTCGATTCAAGGGGGTAGAAGCCATCATTCTTCACCTTCTCTGATATCTTTTTTTTTTTTTTTTGAGTGATCCTGTGGCAGGCCTTGTGCTTGGCACCCTACATAGATTAGCTCATTGGCATTTAAAGTAAACTCAGGAGTAGTATTTCTTTATACCCTCACTTTGGAGATGAGGAAACAGGCTCAGAGAAGTTAGGTAGCAAATTCAAGAGCAAAGAGGTGGGCAAGCTTGGCAAGAAAAAGGGGGCCCTAGAAGAGTATCTGAGATCAGCAGAATAGCACCAAGGATCCAAACCCCTCTAAAGGCAAAAAGGAAAAGAATGAAGTGACAGAGAATGACTTGTCATTTTATCATAAGCTAAGATGGTTGGAGCTTTTCCCGTGTGCCAGCAACCATGTTAAATGCTTTGCATATACAGTTGTGAGGAGGCAGTGAGCAAGTGTTAAGTAATGTTATTCCCATTATAGAGATGCAGAAAGTGGGACTTGAAGAGGCTACCTAACTTGCTGAGGTTGCAGAGCTGGTAAATGGTGGAGCTGGAATAAAAATTAGGTAAAGAGAACTTGGGGACCTCTTTGCAGCTGTGTTCTTTTGTCTCATACACACTGAGGACACGGATGCTGCCCAGCAAGTCACCTACAACTTCTGGGAGATAGAGATTTGGGTCTCGTAGGATGGATTCTTTGACCAGATCCTGAGCCTCAGAAATCTCAGTCTTACACTGTGAACCACACTGCTTCTTTCTCAGTCCATGACCACTCAGGCTGAGCCTCTGGTGGGTAAAGGCTCTTCTGGGTGCTTGTGGTATTTGGAGCCTGCATTAGTGAACTTGGTGGGAAGGGTAACTAGAGCAGTAGTTTTCAGACTTGCCTGCGTGTTAGAATTACCATATTAAGATCCTAGACCTATGCAATCTTAGACTGCAACTCATACCAATTAATCAGTCCTTAGGGATAAGACTCCAGGATCAGTAAATTTAGAGCTTCCCAGGTGACCCATCAGACTTGTAAACTGGTGATTCAGAATAGCTGTGGCTGCAAAGCAGCTCTTGGTAGTATAGGCCGGTTTCTGTTTCCAGAGTTGGGTTAGAGGTGCAGAAGTAGTTGGTCACACATACTTCGTATCCAGTGGGGCAGCCCTTATTCTGGTCAATTTTCTTCTCATTGGAACAGCAGCTTTCGGACTTTGGTACCCATCAAAACATCTGCGGAGCTCTTACAAAATGTGCGTCTTCCTGCTGAAAATCTGGTGGAGAAGTTCTAGGGTGGCCCAGGAGTGTGCTTCAGAAGCAAGCTCCTTCTGTGGCTGGGTGAGGTTGTGATACCTGGGGCCAGCCCCGGAGTCTCTGTTTCAGCACAGGACGTCCGTGCATGTGAAGTCCACCCTCTTTGGAGAGGTGGAAAGGCGAGGACAGGGACTGCTTGTGGTCACCTACTGCACAAGGTCTGCTCTCGTGTGCTCAGGGCTGGGTGTCCATTGCTAGCACAGGAGGGCCTGTCTTCTCGGCCGGGGTCCCTGCTACCCAGGCTAGTGTCCTTGGCTAGTGTCCTGCATGCAGGCTGTCCTGAGGGAGTAGAGAATGATCCCATCCTGGAAACCCTGCAGCCTGCCTTCCTGGGTTTTAACAACAACAAAAAAAAAATCAGAGTAAATTTCTGGACGACTTGAGGGTTGGGGAGTCTGTTAGCAAAGCACCCTGAGTCCGCCCCAGGATCAGTAAACAGCTTCTCTGGGGCTCATTTTAAACTTTTCTTCCAAAACTGTTGAAAAAATAGAGAATGGTTAAGAGACTCTCGGAGCTGAAAGGGACCTTGGTGATTATCCGTGCCAACATTAATGTTCCCTCCATTGATTCATCCAGCAGGTGTTTATTAAATACCTACTATATGCAGGCACTGTACCAGGTGCTGGGAATACAGCCACATTCAAGAGAGACACTGGTGTGTCCCTTGTGGAATGTAAACTTGGGTGGAGGGAGCAAATATTAAACAACACAAAGAAATAGGTAGTTAGAAATGATGATGAATGCACTGAGAGTTATGGAAAGCTAATTTAGAATGAAGGGATCAATGGGGGGAAATGATAGCTTAAATTTATTACGTGTTCACGGTATGTAGACCCTGTTGTAATGGTTTCGCACACGTCACTTCACTCAGTCCTCACAGTGAGTCTTGGAGGGAGGGAGTACTGTTATTATTGTTCCCTTGTTACAGATGAGGAAACTGAGCTGTGGTGAAGTGTCCAGGCTGGAACTAAAACTGAGGTCTGTCTGACCATCCCTGAGTGGGAAGATGGCTTGGAAAAAGTGATGCTTGCACAGAGAGCTGAAGGATGAGTTGGGGGTGAAGAAAAACCAGAGAAGCTTAGAAAATGCTGATAATCTTGGCCTCGTATGGAACTCTTAGATGCTAAGCACTGTGCAGAATGCTTTACGGAAATTATCTCACTGAATGCCTGCAACAACTTGGAATAGTAGGGATTCTTATTCCCTTCTTTGCAGGCTAGGAAACCAAGGCTTTGAGAGGTCACGTTCACAGATGGTGGACACTCTGAATCCTGCCCTATTTGGGCTTCTTGCATCTCACCTGTTGGGTGTGCTAATCGTGAACGGGGTTGGGGGGGCGGTGACAAGGGGGATTCCTCTAGAGCCCTCAGATCTGCTTGTTCTGGGCCAAGGAGAACCTGGAGGAAGGAGACCACGGGTCCTGTTTGGGGCATGGCTGCCTCTCTGTGCCGTGAGCCATCTCCACTTTTCTTCTCTCTGGCAAGAGCCCCCAGGCTGGCCTTCTTCTCGGTCTGTGGGTCCAGGAGCCCTCCACAATGCTTGCCCTCTGTCTTCTCCTTCCCTCTGCCACCTCCAGCCTGCCTGTTGCTAATTAGTGAGATGTGTGTCACCTGCAGCTCCAACCTTCCTCCTCTGTCTGGTGCCTCTGTGAACACCCTCCTTGTGTGTTCACCTGAGGTCTCCTCTGCCCTTGAGTCATGTGGCCCCCCTGCCAATCTTGAGCTGCTCTGCACTGGGCAGATGTGAATCAAGATGGGAAGAAGGACAGGGACTTGGGCCATAAATGTGGTCTAGAGCTACGAGAGAAAGAGACAAGGGGACATGAGAAGAAGGAGATGGGTTAATGGGTCATTGACAAAATATTAAATTCCCAGAAAGCTTGCCAGGACATGAGAGTTCATGTCTTCAGCCTGACCTGCAGGTGAGTGAATTTGCACAGCACCCCATGATATGGAGGCTGGATTCGCTTCCCGGGATGGCAGGATGGTTCTGGCAAAGCAGAGGGAACACCAGAAGTGAGCAGGCTAGCTTTTCATCTGCGTTTCTGCTAGCCTTGGAGCAGTGGGGCTTGCCTGAATGCTGGGCTCTGACTAATGAGGCTAACACTTGAAGGCAATTGCTTGACTCCCCAGATGCCTGGAATCAAGACACAAAAGGGAGGATGGGAAACTTTCTCTGAGAAGGGGTGGGATGTGTGAGATGGAAAAAGTTGGCTTGTGTGTAGGTTGCAAGTTTGGATGACAGTCACTCTTCCTTTTTTTGTATATGTGTAGCCACCCCTTTTATTTTATTTTTTTTTTACAACAATTAACTCCTTATAAAAGTGACTTAATGATTTTCTTATTGCAAAATATTGTATGTTCATTATAGAGCATTTAGAAAATACTGGGGAAAAAGCCCCCTGTAAGTCCCCACTCCAAAAATAACCAATGGGAAAATTTTGACATCCCTTTTTCCAGCTCAACGTTTAAGCATCCATAGTCTAGAGTGTGCTGTTCTGTTTTTAAAGACGTTCCTTCACTCATTTAACAAGCACTAATTGAGTGTCCACTCTGTACCAGGCCCTGAAATCACATTTCGGAGGCTGTCACACTAGCGCGAGATACACTTAAAGATGCATCGTGAGCACTTTCCCACAACAGGCACTCGTGCTGCTGCGCTTCCAGATTTAGATTTGGGGTGTAATGAGGCAGTTGGCAAATGCTGGCATCTCAGGTCTCATGTCTTAAGAAGGAAGGGAAGATTGCTGAGCCTTTATCCTCAGCGCGGAAGGCAGGTGCCGTGTCAGACTCCTTGGGAGAGAAAGTGTTCCTTTACCTAGGCAATAAGGGAGGGACAGAGAAGGTTTGGAGGGTGGGAAAAGCCCCAACCCTTTAGTGTTAGAGTCCAAGGTAGGAGCAGAACTCTGGAGGCGGGATGGAGAAGTCTCTGCATTTGGCAGCACTGAGGGCAAGGAGGGCACTGCCTGGCTGACTCTGGCTCTTCTGACCACTGAGCCACATCTAGAATGGGGTCCCTGTAGGTGCATTTGACACATCCCAGCCCAGGGCAGGGAGGAGGAGAGGCGGAACAAGAGAGTAAACCACGGGGGAAGCAGCCAGACTCCATCTGTCGGCACCATGCTCCTGCAGACTCTGTCGTTTTTCAGAAAGAAAGGGCCGAGAATCTTTTAGGGAAGCCGGAGGGTTGGTACTGCTTGCAGAATACTTCAGAAGGGCCTGTAGTTTCCCAGGTGGAGCCTGATGTGCAGGAACCGGTGTTCATGTTTTCTGGATTTGAGTGTTTTTATTCTTTTCGCAGCGTGGACATGCCCGGTGCTTCCAGGATCAGTTTTGATTGATAGGTGCCTTTGCGATGTCACCATTTCCTCAGGGACCTGGTGACTTCAGAGCTGCCGCGCTGGTTCCCGTTTATGTTTAACTGGCCCTTACTGGGCTGTGTCATGCTCTGGACTGTGCTTGGAGGATTAATTTGCTCTAAGTAGGAAAAGTCAATAGGATACTTTCTGTTGCTGTTCCTTAACATGGAGGTAGAAGACTTTTTTTACTAGGAGATCCCCTGTGAGCTGGAAAAAGGGGACTTTTCTGACTTGGTGATTTTCCTCCAAGTGAGAGTCTATATAGGTAGCTGAAAATTGAGCTAGAATATGGGGGATAAAAAGAGCAGGCTGGCGGTGAGGATGTGATGCTCTCGGGGTTCAGGATGGTCAAATTGCTCTGAGTTGGCTTTGGGGGGAGCCCTAGCCTTGGGGCAGAAGAGCTGTGTGTGAATATTAGCTTTGTCGTTCATAGCCACATGGCCTTGGACACATGGCTTTGAAGTTTCAGAGGATGGCTATGAAGGACCTATTGTATGGCAGGGCTGGCCTGGACGTGTGATTGCTTCTGGATTTGAGGTGGCCCTAAAGAGGCAGGGAGAATGGAGCCCTAGGTCTCTGAGGGGCTGCTCTGTGCCTGCACTGTGTCTAAGCTGCTCTCCTCATGTGCTCTCAGGTCCTCATGACGGCCCCTGAGGCGGGTCGCAGTGTCTTCCTCCCATTGGTGAGATAAATGGAAGCTCAAAGAGGTAAAGGTGCTTACCCAAGGCTTCTCGGCAAGTGAATGAGGAGGTGTAGAGCCAGTGGTTTCTGACTTCAAAGCCTGCAGTGTCCTGAGCATCAAGACTTGGCAAGGGAAGCATGAGCCTCGGGGTCACACATGCAGATATAGGGTCACTTCAGTTCAGTCGCTCAGTCATGTCTGACCCTTTGTTGACCATGGACTGTAGCGTGCCAGGCCTCCCTGTCTATCACCAACTCCCAGAGTTTACTCAAACTCAATGTCCATTGAGTCGATGATGCCATCCAACCATTTCATCCTCTGTCGTCCCCTTCTCCTTCTGCCCTCAATCTTTCCCAGCATCAGGGTCTTTTCAAATGAGTCAGTTCTTCACATCAGATGGCCAAAGTATTGGAGTTTCAGGTTCAGCATCAATCCTTTCAATGAATATTCAGGACTAGGGTAACTTCCTGCTTGTAGATACTTGTAGCTAAGTAGATACTTCACTTCTGGTACTTCCCTTGAACTTACAAATCTACCGTGACCGCTCCCCCAGAGCTACTTCAGAATGAGAAAATTCACGGGTCCAAGGCAGCCCTGGAGCATAGTAAGTCCTTTATAGTTGTTCTCTGAAGCTTCAAAGCCCAAGCATGTGTATTGATAATAAAGCTAATATTCAAGTGTCATTATCTATAAATCAGAGGTAATAATGTCAGATTTACAGCTGGGGATGGCTCAGAATCAAGTGACCTGTCTGAGGTCATCTCATAGTTGGTAATGTGATTCAACCGGAGTTAGAACCCTTGTGGTCTAGTCCACACTCTTTTCCCCTTTCTCTACTACTTTGTGGTCCTGCCTGGTATAAAGGAGCCACAGCCACCGTAATAACCATGGTGATAATCATTATTTTCTGTTGATCAGATTCTGCTAATAGGAAGCTTCTGATGATGGATCTGACAGGCAGGGAGGTTTTCTTTTTATCTTTCTCTTTCCCTCCTAATACGTCTCCCAGGGTTTTTTCTTGGGGCATAGGAATTTGAGAAATGAGCCTAGGGCTAAGTGGAAAGATGAGCTGTTAGCAAGTAAGGTTTAGGGGCATGTGGGGTAGCTCACAGCAGGAGGTGAGAGAAGTCATCAGATGTCTGGGTAGAATATGCTGGAATCTTCTGTGTGCTACAGATGGAAGGGGAGTCACTAGGAGGTAGTGTTGGGGAACTTGGGCTCCCTGTGCGTTCTTAGAATTTTCTGAAGTTTGTATTCAGTAAACTAGCATGTCGGGAGCACCATGTTGTATGATTGTGCTCCTCACACCCTGTGAGGTTGATATTGTCACCCTCATTTAGGGGTGAAGGGATTAAATTACTCATGACTCCAGGGCTTCCCTTGTGGTTCAGCTGGTAAAGAATCTGCCTACAAGTGTGGGAGACCTGGGTTCGATCCCTGGGTTGGGAAGATCCCCTGGAGAAGGGAAAGGCTACCCACTCCAGTATGCTGACTTGGAGAATTCCATGCACTGTATAGTCCATGGGGTCCAAAGAGCTGAACATGACTGAGCGACCTTCACTTTCACCCCTGCCAGTGAGCCTCTGAATCAGAATTCAGAACAAGACTACAGGATCCAAAGTTTTTCCATGATAGAAAACTTGTATTTGAAAACCTTGCACTTTCTACATGTTTCACAGACTTTTAAAAAGATTGTAGTCTAACCCTACCCTCTGATAGCTGAGGAAACTGAGGCTTAGAGGTCAAATGATTTGACCAAGATCCCACCGTGGGAGGAACCACTTTGAGGTCAAGGTCACTGTATCTGCAGGTAATGGTGGCCGCTGCTGCTGCTGAGTCGCTTCAGTCGTGTCCGACTCTGTGCGACAGAGTGTGGACAGACGGCAGCCCACCAGGCTCTTCGTCCCTGGGATTCTCCAGGCAAGCACACTGGAGTGGGTTGCCATTTCCTTCTCCAATGCAGGAAAGTGAAAAGTGAGAGTGAAGTCGCTCAGTCGTGTCTGACTCTTCGCGACCCCATGGACTGCAGCCCACCAGGCTCCTCCATCCGTGGGATTTTCCAGGCAAGGGGACTGGAGGGGGTGCCATCACCTTTTCTGCCAGGTAATGGTTACTACAAGATAAATAGCAGGCACCTGGAGTGCCTGCCCAGGCAGAGAACTGACAAGAAGCAATGGGGCATTAGGGCTACAGTGCTGTAGGCTTCTGTTTAGAGGCTGATTTCAGGTCTGTAGGAAGATTTGAGACAAATCAGAAAACCAAGGCAAATGCCCATGCATAAGAGCTAGGCATGACTTTGGGCCCTAGATGCTGTGGATGCTCAGGCAACAACAGTTGCAGATCTCCTAAGGAGGTTGTGCTCAGCTTACTGAATCGGGAAGGCGCAGGCTGCCATATGCCTTGAGTTACTGGCTGTGTGGCTGTTATGATCTGGATCTCATAAGGCATGATACGTGGTCTCTGGAATCAGACTAACCCATACGTGCATGTGGGTGAGTCTGTTCTTGAATGTAGACTTTGGTCAAGTGACTTCACCTCTCAGAGTCTCGGGTTCATCATTTATAAGTCATGTCAAGTCGTAGCCGCCCCACTGCTCGGCTGGGAATATTAAGTGAGGAGTTGCAGGTTGACTACTCAGTTTAGGGCTCTAAAAATTAATTATATGTCTGGTCTGGCCCTCTCACTTGAGCTCAGGCTTGTATACCCACCTGCTTGATCATAAACTCTATTTGTTTAATACTATTCAACGCAAATTGATATGCTTTAACATCTTTTGATCATACCTCCTGCCCCACCTGCTCTTCCCAGTCTTCCTCATTTTAGAAGTGGGCAACCCCAAGCCCTTAGTTGCTCACCCCAACACACTTAGGATTGTTTTTGCTTCCTTCCTTGCTCTCTCATCCCATGCTCAATCTATCAACCAAGCCGGTAGCCTCTCCCGTAAAAACAAGATCCAGAATATATCCAGACTTTTTGTCCCAGTGATCCAAGCCACCACCACCACCACCACCACCCCTCACCTGCACTAAAGCAACGACCTTCCTCCTGGACTCCTGCTTCCACTCTTGACTCTATACTTTTTTTCCTTCCCACATCAGGCAGGAATGAGTTCTTTAAAATGAAAGTCTGGTTATGTCACTGCACTCAAAATTCTCCAGTGGCTTCAGGTGCCACTTGAATGAGCCCTGGAGTCCTAAGGATGATCGGCAAGCTCCACCGGATCTGAGCTCAGCACCTTTCTGCCTTCCTCTCCTCCCGCTTTCCTTCACACACGTGCTGTTCCAGTCATACTCATCTCCTTGCTGCTCCCTGGCCTCGATAAGCCCAGTCCAGTCTCCGCGCCTCGGTCCCAGCTGTCTGCTCGCTGTTTCCCTTCTCCAGGTATCTGTGGAAGTGTAAGCCCATGGGACAAGCCTTCCCCAGCCATTCTTTCCAGAATGGCCCTTCCCTCCCCAGGACGCTCCTCCTCCTCATCTTCCTTAACTTTCACAGCACGTCTTACACGTGTGTTGGCTTGGCTCATTGTCTGTCTGCCCCAGTAGGACCGCCTCACCCAAGGGCAGGCTAGGACTTTTATTCTGTCCACAGATGGCCTCTTGCATGTAGGAAGCACTCGGAGAACACCTGCCGGGTGAAATAGCACCCTCTTCCCTGCTTCCACGGTTCAGATCTCTCGTTACACCACGCCACTTCTCGCCTAGTCCTTGAGGGTCAAATGAGAATGATTCATCATCCTTAGTTGTCTTTCATGAACGACCTTTACAGACAAGGCCTGGGATTTCTGGAAGCAACTTTATATTTTTTCTCATTTTAAAAAGGAATATATGTGGCCATGTACATTGTGGTGGGGGTTGCGGGGTGGGATGGGGAAGAAAATAAAAGCAAAATTCAGTAGCTGGAGAAAGGCATGAAGAAGAACATGAAGATCAGCTGGAATCCCTCATCCCAGAGAGAATCTCTGTCACTGTCAGGGTCCCCGCCCCACGGACTGTCCTCCAACACACAGCTGGGGAGAGGACTGAACTGGGAGGAGTGGGCCACAAAAGAAGCATATTATTAAGGAAATGGGCAGCAAGATGACAAAGACACCAGCAGTGTCGTCTGGTGGAGAGTGGTGTGACTAGGAATTGGCAGAATTCGGCCTCATCAGTGACTCTCGCTCATATTTTACGAAAGCCGTTTGCTTCCCATCAGATAAGGGCCTCACACAGGGAAGAGGAAGAGACACCTCAGGAAAGCTACAAGGGAAATTCATTTGCCTTCAATTTGGTTAGCTTTCAAAGCATCTTATTTGGATGGAGCTTTCTTTAAGGCCGCATGAACTGTGTGTTTCAGGGCCAGCAGCGTGCTAACTGGGGTTGGTGGGGCTGGGGACTCCCAGCAGTGGAGGGACCCCCCCCCCTTTACTGATGTCAGGAGCTTTACCTACAGTAGTTACCACACTTTATTCTCATGGCAACCTTGTGCGTGCGGTGAGTTGATGTGAGTTGCCTTTTGTGTAAGAAATTAGATGTGAGTTGCCACAGAGGCTTGGAGGGGTGGCGTGACCTCTCCAGACATACCTCTCGGGAGCGGCGTATGATCCACACCCCGGCCGCTGGACACCAGAGTCTGTGTCAGTAACCACAATGAAACATGCTCCCGGAGCAGTCAGAACAGACAGGCAGGAGGGCCAGCGTGGAAGTGTGTTAGATGGAGCTGTGGGAGGAGGCTGGGGGATCTGCCAGCCCCTAGAGTTGCTCTTCCATGAGGTCAGATGGGCTGTGAGGGTCTGGGTTCTGTGTCTTTGACTGGACCAGACAGGTCCAGCATTCCTGTGACGGAACTGGAAATTTGGAGTTGGTACCACCCGTGTGAAATAAAGAAGAGCATTCTGAAATGGGCATGACAGGGGCCCCAGGCGACCATCCACATCACTCTGCAGCTCAGGACTTTCGTGGCAAGGGACTCCCTACAGATGAATGTGGAATTCCAGAAATTTAGAGTAAATGGGGATATTAAATCACCCCTTCTCCTCTCTGAGCTGCGTGTAAACTCTAAGTATCTGGCCCCAGGGATGCGGACTGGGGATGGGGTTGGGGGTGGGGTTTGTATTCATGAAAAGCACACCGAGGTCAGCGAACTGAAGTGAGAATCTTAAAATCCCGGTGGGGGCGGTACCGTGAGGCCCCAGCAGAGGGTCTGAGTTACAACCCTGCCCTCTTCTGCGGCTGGAGCGTGGGGTGTCTGTGTGTGCATGGGACGCGCACGCGCGTGGCTGCAGGGTCTGTTGCTGTTTGGATATTGTTACCCTGCATAAGGGCAGGGGATGGCTCCTGGGAATTAACGCTGCTCAGATGTTAAACCGACACAGCCACTCAGATCTTATCCACAGAGTGAGGAGATGCCTGTGGTTTCATTGTCACTCCTGAGTCCTAAGACCTGAGCAGGAAGGAGGATGAGAGGAATTCTTCACTCCGGTGGTGGTGCTGGGTTTGAGGTGGGCTGCTTACTTGCGCTTTAGCTGAATGGGAAATGCTGAACTCACCGTTGCCCTGCAAAGTAGCCTGTCTCTCAGTTCTGTTTCTCAGGGAAGAAGAAGTCCCCCTGGATTCCATTCACTAAACAGATCTTTATGGAGCACCTGCTGGGTCCAGACACTTTGCAAGGTGCTGGAGATGGAGAGGGGGCAGTGGTGTGGGCGGCAGCTGGCAGACTTGAGACATGTTTTGGCGGTGCCATTGACTGGGGTTGATGATGAATTGGATCTTGGATGAGGGGAGGGATCAGTGTGGGGAACGACTCCCAGGGTGCTGATGCGAGTAGCCGTCAAAAGCTTGGCATCGGCACTCCTCTCCTGGGGAGGGTGGCGTGGCTCCAGATTGCTAGGGAAGATTTCACATGTTTCAAAGGGGGGAGGGGTAAGAGAGGCCCTGAGAAGTGTCAGCCACAGAGCCTGGACATCTGCATTTTTCTTTCCCTACAAGAAACTGGCATGCACCAATATTTCCCAATTTCTCCTCAATCGCCCAATGCCTCCTACCTTCTTGATCTCCCACCTCCATTTGGAATAAGAATATGAAGAGGGTGAATGGACTGACAGAGCGGTTTACTTGGCGAAGGGAAACTTCAGAGTCTGTTCAGCTTGGGACCTGGGAAGGCAAAAATGTTCAGATCTGATTCTGATAAAATAGGTAATATTATCACAGATGAGTCCAGCTGATAATCTTTCAAATGACCGTGAAATGGTGGAATATTCATGCTAAAATGAAACTCTGAACCTTGTTTAATTTAACCCCACAGGTTAAGGATACACAAGCTGAGGCTCAAAGAGGCTAAGGATGGTGTGAAGTCACATAACAGTTCAGTATGGCTGGACCTTGGGATACAATATACTTTACAAACCATAAAGCTAGAGAGAAGAGGTCAGAAAAACAACAAATGAAGTGGTCTGAGAGTCAGGGCGGTGTCATTTAGGAACTGCAGGCTACCCCAAGAACCTGCTGGAGTGAAAGTTAAGGACCCTGTCCTGTAAAAGAACTTAGCTTCACCAAGAAACTTGAGTGTCAAGTGAAAATGGGACTGACAGGGGCCAAGGATACCACTGAACTGGCTCGAAGACAGAGTTCAAGGTCATGTCAGCCTTTGCCCTTGGGAAGCCCCCTCCCCAGGCCCTGTGGCCCTTGATCAAGATGGCTTGAGAGCCATCCTCTCTGTCTCTCTCTAGTGTTTGTTTTCTGTAACTGGCCCTCAGGCTAATTCTTTCCTTCTGCCTTTGGATTTTGCCCCAAAGGGATGGAGCAGAGACTCAACTCAAGTTCTAGTCCATGGAGATAATGCAAACTGGGTTTGGGGCAGGGGCGTGATGCCCATGCCAGTCTGTCTTCTCCCAGTGGTAAGAGTTTTCTGGGTGAAATGGGCCAAGTGCAATGACAGATGAACCCTGCCGCAACCTTGCTTTGGCATTTTGATGGGCCACATGATGTTTGAGTGTAGAGAGCCACAGAGCTTTTCCTTTGGCACTTAAAATGTAGGTTCACACCTGCATTTTTCACATCTTGGTCCTGCAGAGTTGGGAGAGGGGCAGGGCTGTGAGTTCTGACTGGTAGCTTGGGTTTAGGCTCAGCCTATGGGGAAGGAGCCCCCTGGGAGGACCCCCTGTTGACCTCCGATGTGTTGCTTTTCTGAATGTGGGGGTCAGCTGTGGCTCATTCATTCAGACTGTAGATGAACGTGGGGGCAAGGTGAGGTCCTCGCCACCTTTGGCTTCTGGTGGTCAGGACCTGGCCTGGGGTGGTTGACTGCATGTGGCAGGGGGTAGGGAGAACAGACACATCTGCCACGCTGGCCTGGGCCCTTGGGCAGAGTGGGGAGACAGCCGAGCTGGTGGGTTAAGAGGAGGAGAGTGTGAGATGTGCCTGAGGGGGCAGAGGGGCTCCAGAGATGGACGGCAGGGGGAGGGGACGATGGTCACAGAGCGGTGCGGGGTGCTCTAGTGTCCTGGAGCGACTGTCTCAGGCCCCATCCTGGGCAACGCCTGACTGGGTCTGCATTTCAGCCCCCAGCCCTCCTGGGGGGCCCAGCCTGGAATCTACACCCTGGCTGACGCCGACCCCTTGGCACTGGTCTGAGCGTCATTTGTCTTCGTGTCTGCTGTGCAAGGTGTGCAGATGCAGTCATGGCTCAATTGATGACCTGTCTTCCAGAGCGCTCAGGGGATCCTGGGAGGCACGGTTGCTCCAATATTTCAGAGGTGCTAAAAAGCTCTCGGTGGAGATTTGCATGGAGAGGTTAATTATGGCTGCTCCCCCTTCTCTTTCTCTTTTTTCCCCCATCTGGTAACCTTGGCTCAATTTATATAAGTTTTAAATCTCAAGCTGAGATAATATTTAAGGACTGTAGTTCTTAAAAAAAGAAGTTCACAGGGAAAGCAGGGAAAATGAACACGAAGAGGCTACTATGAATCAAGCGCGGCGTTTGGCCTTTCACGTGCGTTATCCACTTGTATCTTCACAGTGATCCTGGAGGGTGATCCTGGGTTCATTCATTCATTCAGCATTTGATGAGCACATCATATGTGCAAGGTAGCATTCTAGGCTCCGGTGATACAGCAGAGCTGAGAGCAAATCAGGTTTTCTGCTCTCATTGAGCTGAGATTCTAGTGAGAAGAGTAATAGACAATAAACACACAAAAGTTAGACAATTTCAGACCGGAAGTGACTACCAGGAAGGAAATAAAATAGGGTAAAGGGCAGATGGGTTTCTTGGAAGGGTTGCAGGGAAGATGACATCTGAGCTAAGATCTGAGTGATGAGAGGGCCACGGGAACGCTGTGCGGGGGTGTGTGTGTGTGCCCGCTCCACACAGAACAGCAAGCGCAGGAGTCCTGGATGGGCGGGAACTCGGCCAGTGTGCGGAGAAACAGATTTGTTTCCTTCCCTTTCCAGATGAGGATACTGAACCTTAAAACCTAGCTTGTCCATTAGCAGCCAGCTAACTGGAGTGGCTTTCCACTGTGACTTGCTGCCATCAGTAAATGACTAGCTGTGTTCATTTGTACAAAGTCCTTTTCATGCATCATCTTATCCCACCCTTGTAAACTCTTGTTAGCCCTATTTTACAGATGAGCAAACTGAAACTCAAGTCTCTTATCCAAGTTCCCAGCTGAAAATTGGAGAAGCTAGGTCTCAAACTTGGGTCCATATGACTAGCAGCTGTACTTGGTTGCCATATAAAACTGGATGGTAGATTTGGTACCTCTGGGCCAGGGAGAAATTTCTGCCACTTGTGGAGATGAGACAGCTGCCCACCTGGAAGTCTGATGCCTTCTCTATGTCACCCAGCAAGAAAGTATGGGGCGAGAGGGCTGATACTCAGCTTCCCCACCCCCTGGGTGGGCTCATTCTGCTCTAAATACGGCCTTTGTCCATGTTGGGTGGCCAGGAGGGTCTGCTTTGAAGTGTCATCACCACTTGGGACCTACTTGCCATCGTTTGACATAGAGGATTGATTCCTAGTCTTAGGTGTGGGCTCTGTGAAAGGTAAATTTTCTGAAAATAGCTGAGCACCTGTTATGGGTGTCACTCAGCATGGTGAAGGAACATGGTGAGCTGTTCAGCTCATCCCAGTGATGGGAAATAATCGCCCAAGGGTGCCAGAGATGGGAAATAATCACCCCACCTTCTTGTTGTGCTGGAGAGAAAAGACAAGTCAGATGCTGTCCTTGCCCCAAAGGATCTCACAGTCTAGTAGGGAGGAAAGAGGAATTTAAATGGTGTAGTAGGACTTACTTATTCAGTCACTAAGTCACTGTGTGTTGAGTTTCCACAGGCCGGGTACTGTGGCAGGGGCAGGGTACAGTGGGGAAAAGGGCCCACAGGTCTGCTTCTTCCTGGAGCTTATACTGTGGGCTGCAGATGGAGAGTGAGAAAAGAGGTACTGAAAATCCGACGACAAACTGGGATAAAGCTATGAAGGAGGGGTACAGGGAGCTGTTTGACCCTAATGGGAGGTTCATCTGTGTCAAGTGCATTGGAGAAGCCTTCCTCCTCCACTGCATTGGAAGAAATGCTTTAAACTGATGGGTGAGTTAGAAGGTTCTGATGGAGGCAGCCACAGGTGATCAGAGGGGCTCCAAGGAGGTCACTCACCTAGCCTGACTTGGGAGTAATGGTCAGGTGATGACACGCCACTGGTCCTGAAGGAGTCTACCCGGAGCTCCGGGACTGGAGGCTGCATCGTGGGCAGTGGGAGCTGTGTAAGCTACACACGCATGCATTTTGGCGTCCCTCTGCGCCATCTCCTTAGAGACCTTTCTGCTCTGCCCACAGGCAGCTGAGGAAGTGTGGCAGTTGGCTTCTGTCTCCAGCGTCTGTTCTCTAGCCCTTTCCTTTGAACTCTTCCCACGGCTCTGTGAATGCCAATGTCAGGATACCAATTATCCAGTAGGCTTCGGCCCTTGCCCAGCCAGCCCGTCCGCTCAGTGGCCGCCGTGCATAATCCATATGCGAGGCTGCCACTGCTGTGAGCTGGGCTGCTGGAGAAGGCCTTCTGTTTCCGTGCAGCTCAGCCCCAGGCCGGGTGCCAGCGCCATGCCCCTTCTCCTCACTTGCTCGGGTTTCCACCTAACTCTGCGAGGCTGCACGGCAGGATTTTGCAGAAAGGCCACAAGTTCCTACCACGGCCCCAAGCCGTCATCTCCAGCAGCTGGGGAGGTGCTTGGTTGTGTCTTGGCTTAAGAACTCCTAGGTCACTGGCAGGCTGCGGCTTTCATGCGGCTCTTCCCCTTGCTCTTCTTGGCACTTCTGGGTCTTCTGACCACTTCTGAAGTGTCCAGGTCTCGGCAGACAGGCAGGCAAGAGAGGGCATGTGCTCCCCTGTTTCCTTCTTGGCTGGATATTGACTAGGTGGGGCCTTGGTCTTACCTCCTCCACTCTTGGTGAGAGGAGCTGGGTTGGCCCTCACATGCCCCTTTCTGGGATACACATGACCCAGCATTATCCCTCTGAGACGTTCCTGGAGTCACTTCTTTCCCATTGCTTCCTCCTCTCCTGGCCAGGTCAGGGAGGAGAAGGGGTGACTTCTGAAACACCTCCAAACAGTGGGAGACGTGGTCTTTTCATCTGACCCCTTCTCCCCTCCATCCCATTCAATTGTATATCCCCAAATGTCAACTGTATGGTTAGAGAAACATGATCTACCATATAGCTCCTCCAACCTAGAGGAAGGGACAGTGTCTCAGCTGAGGAAGAAATATGACTCAGATTTGATCTCTGTCCCACTTTGAAGAGCCCTCGGACCAGGCTCAATTTCCACACTTAATGTTTGGCTGCTGTTCTGCTGGTCAGAAATCTAAGGTCTTGGCACAGCTCTGGGTGGAGAAGTGCTGGGCTGGGTGGGTTTCTGCCTGGAACAGGAATTTAATTATTTTCTTCTTTTATTCCCCTCCCTGTTTAACCCCACCTTGTTCTGAGAGAAGCTGCCCTTCCCATCATCCTTGTTAAGTGGACGGAAGTCCTGCTTCAGAACCTGGGTCCCTGCCCACCTCTACCCCACAGACGTGGCTTTTTGCGCTGGAAGCAAGCCAGTATGGCTGCCCGGCCACATCCTGGTTTGCCATCTAGAGCTTAAAAAAGATGAGTCAGGCTGAGGGTTCTTCTCCCTTGGGAGTTTGGGATTGGGACACTCAGCTGGTGGTGGGGGGTTCCTGAGCTAAGATATCATGAATTAGTCCTAACTGAAGTTAGGAGATGGTGGCCAGCAGAAAGCAAAGTGGTGGTGCCAGGGAAGAAAGAAAAAGGGAAAGGGGGGTGTAGCTCCTCCTGTGACAGATTTGTGGTCCTAGCCTGCCCTACTCCTTGTATCTTCCCAACAAAAACTTATCCTGACCATACTTGGAGGGAGCCTTTGTTTCTTGCAGATCTGTTTAAGCGTTAGTCATGGCTGACTCTTTGCAACCCCATGGACTATAGCCTTTCAGGCTCCTCTGTCCATTCCCTTCTCCAGGGATCTTCCTGACCCAGGGATTGAACCCACATCTCTGGCATTTCAGGCAGATTCTTTACCATCTGAGCCACCAGGGAAGCCCAGATCTAGGGTTTATTAACTTGCAGTTTTTCCAGCACTGAGGTGGGGGCAACAGAACAGACTTACCAATTAGTTGGCTAGGAGTAGGGCTTAAGTGATGTGTAAGGCTTAAGTGTGTCAAGTAGCCTCTAGTCTGTCTTTAGACAGCGGCTCATTTCCTATAGTTTGGGAAGAATTCCTTGAAGATTCTTTAACTGGGTTTATAGCTGGCAGCTTACTGCCAGGCTCAAGTGATGGGTGTGTACCAGTGAAATGGTGACTGAGGGGAAAAAACCTCTAATGGATGCCTGGCTGTGGGTTGGAGTTTCTGTCTCCAAGGAGACTTCTAGTGATGCCAGCAATAGGAGAAGCATTGAGGTCAGCAGAAGTATTTTGTCAGAGCCTGCATTGTGGCTTAAAAGGGACATTTATGAGAGGCCAAGTTGAATTATCTAGAATATTGCCAAAGAGGCCTCATGTGAGAGGAGTTAAGTGCACCCCACTGATGGCCGGATTCTGGCCAGTGCTGCTGGAGGTGAGCGCCCGGGTGTCTGGGAGGCCCCCAGAAATGTCTGTTTTGTCTACAGGGGCCTGGTTGAATCTGAGGTCATGCTCCCAGTAATGTGGCAGTTGAAACCAGGTGTCATGCCTTCTGGTTTTTCTCTGTCAAAACAGTATTAAGAGGAGCTAACATTTATTGTGCCAGGTCTCTGCTAGGCATTTCACAGGCTTTAAAAATAATTCCTGTGAACAGAGCTCTAAGGCAGGTATCATTGTTTCCCTGGTTTACAGATGAGGAGACTGGGGTGTAGAAAACTGAACTGACTTTCTGAAGGCCACATGACTACCCCAAGGTGAGCGGACCGTGGATCTTGGCTTCAGATCACATGGCCATACTCTTAAGCCTACTCTACTATTTTACTGGTCAGCCTCAGTTAGGGTCCCATTTTCTTGCTTCGGCTGTGTCCCACTGAACAACCCAGTGTTGCAGGAGGTTTGCCAGGCCCTGGAGACTGGAAGACACCCATTGTATTGAGCAAGTGCCTGCCTTGCCCTTTCTGAAGCAGAGCCAACCCAACCTGCTCTGAGCCAGGGAGGGACCCCCATGCATTATGTAGGAGTGGCTGTCCCCCCAAATGATGTCATAACTTTGGTACCTGTGCAGGAGAGTGCCAGCTGCTGCTGGAAATGAAGCAAAGCCCTGCAAGTTGAAGATGGATGGAGGAGAACAAGGAGTCATATGGCCTTAAGAAAGTCTGTTCAGTTTTCTACACCCCAGTTTCTTCATCTGTAATCCAGGGAAACAATGATACCTGCCTTAGAGCTCTGTTCACAGAGCTATTTTTAAAGCCTGGCAGAGACCTGGCACAATTAATGTTAGCTCCTGTTAATACTGTTTTGACTAAGGAAAACCAGATGTCATGACACCTGGCTTCAACTGCCACATTACAAAGGCCACTGGGAGCGTGACCTCAGATTCAACCAGGCCCCTGTAGACAGACTAGATGGTGTGATGGGGGTCATTTCAGGAATGGTTTGCTGTCTGGATGGTGTCTAAAAAACCCCCTCGTTGGTTCATCTGCTCTGTCTGGACTGGGGGAACTTGTACAGCACAGTGCAGGCGATCTTGGGAAGGAGGCCAGCCTGGATCTTCAGCCATCTGTTAATGGGGCAATACATTATGTTGTAGCACAAGCGAGTCACCATAATTGGGCAGAACCATCAGATAGGGTTGCAGCCAGGGGAGAAGACTGCGCAAGTGCGTATTAGCTGTGAATGTGTAGCTTGGGGGATGGAGTGGGTACTGTGCAAATGGAACTGTCTGTCTTGGTGACACTCAAGTACATGGTTCTCAAAGTGGGTCACAGTGTCACCTGGGAACTTATGTGAAATACATGTTCTCGGGTCTTGCCCCAGACTTCCTAAGTCTGAAACTCTAGGGGTGGGGGCCCAGCAAGTTGTATTATAGGACACCTTTCAGGTGATTCTGATGCATAGAAATGGTTGAGAACCAGAGCTGTAAACCAGGGTAAGTAAACTGTAGTGTCCTGGACACAGCCTAGACCTCTGAGACCGAGAAGACCTTGAACTTGCTGGTTTTATATTGTCAAATGAAAAATAAACTTAATAAATCCTCTTTGGATTTAATCTGATTAACAACAGTGGCTCTCCAATGATTTAAGCAAAGTTCCCCATGGTCTGGCTACTCAGTCCACCCTTGTCAGACAAAATCCTTCACTGGGCTTGAGTGGGAGAACGTCTATGGCTGACAGTGGGTGTTTCATTAAGGTAGTTCAGTGTAGCTGAAGGAAAACCTGCACTGGGATTCTTGCCCTACCTGGCATTAATCTCATGGGCTGTGTCGTGGCTCTTTGTGGCTCCTGGTCTCAGGCTTTTCATCTGTGAAGTGAGGCTAGATCGGAACTCTCCAGGTTCCCTAGTGGTGACAGTCCATGGTTCTCAGAGGTGTCGTGAGAACAGGACGTGGTTATGTCATGCTGGAAGCAGAAGTGTTGATGCTGTCATAGTTTAAGCGTTAATATTGGAGGCGACAGCCTGCTGACCATCTGGAAGAATCTGCCAGGGTGCCAAAGGCCCCGGACCCTGATTTGAGAGCTGCATTTTAAGGACAGGTGCCTCATTAATAGAAATGACTGCCTGAGAATGTAGCCAAACAGCCTCCCTGACTTTGAACCAGGCTACATTCGCTGCACGGTCAAGCCTCTCGAGCACAGTGGCCCATGGACACCAAAGGGTCAGGCCCGCAGCCCCAGGTCTCCTTCTGTCTGACCCCCTTGAGGGCTTCTGCTGGGTGACTTGAACAGCTATGTGTGCCGAGCTTTGGTGCTCAAGCTTTTCTGCGCAAGGAAGGCGGTGGGAACACAGCCTGTGAGCGTCTGTCCTTCCTTGGCTGAAGACACTGTTCAGGCGAGGGGGGCGGTAGTGAAGGAGTAAGAATGCGGGTGGGAGCGGGGGTGCCTGCCTCGAGGCCGGCTTGCACTCCCGCAGCTTTCATAGGACTTTGGCGTCAGAGGGAAAGAACGCGTACAAATCTGACCTTTGAAGCCCAACAACTTTCATGTTTGCTGCCCGAAGGGGCTGCTGACAAGTTGGGCTGGAGGCAGAAAGTGGAGGAGAAGGGAGAAATACACTGCCTCGGGAGTGGAGCTCGTGCGCTGGTGGGCAGAGCCAGGATGGCCGTGACACGCTCAGACACGCGGACAGGCTGCCTTCCGTCTTCGTCAGAGGACGCGCATCTGAAGTGCGACTCTGGTGCTGCAGGAGGAAAATGCAATTGGACGTACACCACTGAAGCCTCTTTCTGGGCGATGCCACCAGGGCAGAAGTGGGTTATAGTCACCAGGGCCGTTTCATCTAAGGTCTGTTTCAGGCGAGGAGCCTCCACCAGGGGGAAGGATGGGTGGCTGATTCAGATACAGCTCTGAATGGAGGCAGTGGGATGGGAGAAATACCCATAGCATCCCACTTTGGTCCCACCTGGGCTTTTTTTCTCCACCGGGAGCTTGGGAGGTGTGATGCTGCCATGGGTGAGCCTCGCCATAGCTTCCAGGACCTGGGGGCAGAGGGCCATCCTGGGTGGAGCAGGAGGGGAAACAAAAGGATGTGTGACTTGAAACAAGTGTGACTCCATTTCCCTGCCTGAATATGCAGGGAATAGCTGTTCTTGTCTACAGTCGGAAAGGATTTGACAGAATTTTTAAAACAAAAAGTGAAAGGAAGGAAATTTAAATCAGCCTCTGCAAGAGGACTTCGTGGCCTCCCTGTCGTTTAAAGATGTTGCAATGTGATGGTTTCTGTTTCTGGGCATGTCAAGAGTCAAAGGATGTGACATTTGTCAAGTGCTTGGGCTCAGAAAGTTCCACTGGGGGTGTGTGTCTGTGCACTCCTTTGGGAGGTCACCTGTCAGGACTGGAAAGTGGGGGACAAGGAGAGCGGTAGGGGAGATTTAACTAGGTAACCTTGTAGTCCCTCCCAACTCTTAATTCTAGGATTCTTGGAAACAATAAATGACAGTGATGGACCTTCTTATTCTATATATGTTGATCAAGTGGGTTCAACAAATCTCTGATGTCAAGCCCAGTCCCCCTTACTAACACCCAACGGGGGAAGTCTTGGTTGCTGGGGGTGGGAAGCATGTCTCCATAAGTCAATATGAATCTCTGGCTTTTTCCAGGGACAAAGGCAGGTGAAGGAAATGGAACCAGTTTCCAAGTACTCAGTGTATTATTCAACTTAATCATCACAGTAATCCACTGGATACATAGGATTACCCTGTGTTCCAGAAGAGGACATGGGGCCCCAGAGACATCAAAACTCTTGCATCCAGTTGTGCAGCCAGCAAGTGGAGACCCCAGGATACAGTCCTGGTCGGGGCGTGACCTCCAACCCTACCTGCCTGGCTGGGTTGAGGGTTTGTCTCTTTGAAGACACACGTGAGGAAGCCATGAGTATGCGCAGCTTCATACCCGAGTCCCTGCGCCTTTCTCTTTACACATGATGATCTGCTCCCGTGGCTGTGACCCCAAAGAGAGGGCATTCTGAGCAGTGCTGAACCGACTTCAGGAGTGGAGCTGGCGGGGTTTGTGAGTTTCTGCGCGGGTGTGGGGCGCTGCCAGGTGTGCTGTGGGAGGCTCGCTTTGTGAGGGCGGCCACTCCTCTTTGTTTCAGCCTCCCCCTGAGTGAAGTGAGGCTTCCTAGGGCCTGGGAGCCTTAATTCCTCATTGCTGGCGTCTTGGGGCCGGGTGACGTGTTCTCTCCGTGTCACCGTTGCAGGGTTAGACATCAGCAACTCCTAGTGTGGTGTTTCACTCCGGCTCGCAAGTCAGATCGTTTCTTTGAGCCCAGTTTTTCTCCGTGACTTGGCTCAGTTTCACAACTGGGTGGGAAATGTCCCTGGCTCACTTTCTAGCTGTTGCTTTTCTTCTTCTCCCTCTTGGGTACGGCCAGTGGTGGAGAGGGTTGAGAAAGGAGACATGGTGAGTTGAGCTGACCGCCTCAGGGTCTGAAAAGCTGAGTTAGTTTTGTTTTATTTTCTGCACTGATTTGATAATTTTTAAATTACCACCTTAACATTGTATTTTATGTAATGTAAATAGGTCATGATTAATACTGAAAACTTCAAAAATTGAGAAAAGCACTAAGGCCAAAGCAAAAATCGCTCTTTTCCTACCATGAGCCATGGTCTACATTTTGGTGTAGATTCTTTTAGTTTAGTGTGTGTGTGAGATATATTTATTTTTTATTTATTTTTTTTTACAGAAATGTAATAACACATATGGTCTTTTTTTTCTGCTTTTAGTGTTATAATGTGAGTATATTAATGTGTCAAAAAATTCTTAAATCTTCTATTTAAAAGGTTATAAGGATATGAAATATTCTATTATATAGACATAACAATTTACCTTTTCTCCTGTTGTTAGATATTTAGGCTCTACATTTTGTATAATTATAAATATTACTATTTATCCCTCCAAAGTTTAGGCCATATTACATTTCTGCCTGTGGTATGTAAGAAGAAGCATTTTCCAATACCCTTAAGATAAATCTTTGCTGCTCTTTGCCTAATAGGACCGAAAAAAAGCTATTTTATTGTCTAAACCTTAAGCTGTTCTAAGCAAGAATGAGTACATGTGTAGATGGATTTGTTGGGGCTGTAAGGGAAAAAAGATGTCAGCCACCTCAGTTTGATTTTGTGTATCTCCTCCTTTGATTTTTTTCCTTTGCCAATGTAACACAAAAACACTAGATCCTAAAGAAAGAAGTATATATAAATATCTTTTAAAGGGTATTTGTCACAGTTTTATTTATAAAAGCTGAAATAGCCTGAGTGTTTAAAATGAGAAATTAGTTAAATTCATGGTGATAATGGAATACTATGCAATCATTAAAATAATTTAATGGCATAAGGAAAAGTCAGGCTATAAAATAATATGTACATTATGATCTCAATTAAATAATATGTGCATAAAAGAAAGGCTATAAAGGTGAATTTTAATCATCACTAAATGATATAACCATACATTTTTCTCTGTTTTCAAAAGTTTGTAACAGGTGCATGTAATACTATTGAAATCATATGCAAAATAGATGTTAGCAAGTAAACTCTAACGTGTTATACGTGGAAAGAAAGAGCTCTGAGTAACTGTATTCTGGATCACTTAGATTCTCCCAAGGACTTCATGTGTTAATGCGTCTTTTTACATTTCTTTGAGGGCTGTGGGGCTCTTTGGAAGTTTGCAGGCCTGCTTATAGCAGGGGCTTCTAATAAGGTTAGAATCAAAGTAGGGAGTTTGAGAAGAGCATCCATCTATTCTTCCATCCTTTGTTGGACTTGGTGGCACAAGGTGAGGGAGGAGAGAAAGAACCTATCTTTGATGTCCACTGTCCTGGACCACAGAGTATGTAGGACATGCCATCCAAGGCATCAGTGAGTCTCAGAACCACTGGGCTTGGGGTTTGGAAACTGAAAGGCAGGGAATACCACAGGATTGATGTCTAAGTGTCATCTGGAGGGATTAATTTGGCTGTATTTGTGTGTTTCTGGTAATGACAAGTATCCTGGGGACAGAATCCTATGCTGGTTCCCTTACTCGCTGATGAGGAAGTGGAAGCTAGAGGGATTAAGTCACTTGCCTGAGACAGGGTCTTCATCCCCGTGACAGTGTTCCACTGGGATGGTGCAATATGTCATGTATTACGTGTGTCTAATTGGCTGAGATGATTCACAGCATACTTGGGTGATTCTTAACACATTATCGACTGGGGGATTTTTGCAGAAACTAATGCCTGTGGTTGACAATTTGTTCTGCAAGTAAATATTGAAAGGTCTCTGGTCAATAACATTTGGGTAACAAAAAAAAGTATTAATATATCTCTGGTCGATATGAGTTTAGTTCTTGCTTGGTTAGAGTTTGGATGAAAGAACTCTGACTAGTAGGATTAGGCATGGTCGGTGTGGGTCTTTCCTCATTATAAAATGATAATTATTAAATGACATTCAGAGGAAGAGGAAGTACTGACTTTGTAATAAAGGGAGGTGAACTGGGAGAGCTGGCAGAGAGATGAGCCAATGATCGAATGGGTTTATATTCCCCAGACTCAGGTTTCCATGTGGCCATGCCCTTAGTTGCAGGCACTCAGTCGCATGGGTTTTCCTCCTATGATGCCTTTCATCACGGGTGTTTGAGGAGAACTCTGAGAACTGGCCATTTCCTTCCGTTTATGACGTAAAGCCCCTTGCTGTGTTACCGAGTTCGTCGTTGGCTATCAGTGACCTGAGTCCAGAGACATTGAGTTGACTCTGGGCATCACTCTTTAAGTCTGACAGTCTGTCCATGGTGAGCAGTGCTTATGGTGGGAAAGGAGTGGAATTCCTGGGCGGAGAAGAGCTCTGAAAACAAGTGCAGGGTGTAGTGGAAGAGAAGGTCATTGAGGGAAAGAACAGGGCGTGGCAGCTGCCTTCAGACACGTGTGAAGCTGTCATAAGGACCGCAGACTAAAACTTGGTCTGTGTGACTCCTGAGAGCAGAGCTCTAAGTGATGAAGTCCAAGGTGTTCTGAGGAGATCCACTTCCACTCAGTTTAAGGAAGATGCTTCTAGAAAGTCGAGCCTCCCAACAGCGGTCAGTAGAACAAATGTTGAGAGCCAGAGCCTCCAAATGTTGGTCAGAGGAGATTCCTGCACTGGGGTGGGGAGGATGTTTCTAGATGACCACTATTTCAGGTCTGCTGCTCTAAAATTCAGGGCTTCCATGTCTACTTACTGGCTATATGATCTAGTCATCATTCACTGTTTGTTAAGCCTTTATTTTGCTTGTCATATATTCTGCTAGGTGATGGAGATGTAATAGTGAACAAACTACAAGATCCTTGAGCTTATAGTCAATTAAAGGAGTAAATGGTAAATAGATTATTGCAAATATGTGACCAATCTAGTCAAGGGCTGTGATCTCACACAGGAAGTGTACCTAGCTTAGCTTGGGGGTGAACCATACGGTCTGCCTGGAAAAACTGAGTTGGAAGATCTAAAAAATGACTGTGACTAAGCCAGAGGGTAAAGAAGAGTATTCCAGGGAGAGGGGACAGCCTGCACAAAGGTGGAGGGACAGGGTGGTGCATTACAGACACCAATGGCTGGCATAGAGGCAAGTGGTGAGGGGGGTGATGATGACGAGGCAGACAGATGATGAAGGCCCTTTTCTGCAGGTCAGAGCTTGGATTTCAGATCGAAAATAGCAGGGAGTCATTGAAGAGCTGTAAGGAAAGGAGTTGTGTGATCTGCCTTAATTTTTGAAAAGACTGCTTTGCTTCCAGTGTAGAGAGTGGGTCGGAGAGGACCAGGACTGGCTGTGGGGAGACCTGAGTCTATTTCAGTAATTCTGGTGAGAGACGACAGTGAAATTAATCCACTGTAGTGGCTTTGAGACTACAGAGTGCTGGGCATGTGGGAGGGAAGTAGTGGATGGAAGAGCTGGGAGGTTGGGGGCACATTCAGTGAGCCAGAGGAACGGGAGAGACAGCAGGTTTGGGGGCTGGTGGGATGCTGATGTTTGGGACATGTTGTGTTTAAAGGGCCTATGGAACACAAAAGTAGAAACACCGTTTCTTCCCAGATTGTAAGCTACCCCAAAGAGATTCATGTCTGTCTCCTGATACCATGGAGGGGTTTCTTTATATACAATGGTACTTTTCTTCCAAAACACTTTCGTAATTTCTTCTCACAGATCCTCCCACCATTATTGTCCCATGAAATGATGTCTGTGTTGTCTTAGTGTAGAGTTACTTAGCTGGTTTTTGCTCTCTGGTTGGGTCCCTCACATCTCTTTTCTAGTGTGCCCAGAGGAGAGTGACTAGGTGTGAAGGAACTCAGTGTTGTTCTGGAGGCAGAGGGAAAAGACCCAGAGAAGCTAAGAGAGGAAGCCAGGTGAGGTTGCTTCCATTCCTGGATGGTGGCCTCTCTGCTTGACTGGCCTGCACTCCCTCCATGGAGCCACCTTCCTGAATGTTCCCAGACTGTTACATAGACCCCATTCAGGGGGCATCTATGGACCAGCTGCTGACCCATTCCATAGATTTATAACTGGCAGACACACTGAAGATCATTAAGTCCAAACTGCAGCTCAAGGGATGTGAAGAGACTTCCCCAAGGTCAGTGTGTTGGTCTCCCAGCTTATTTTTCCCACTTTACCACATTGGACTTTTAAGGACTCTTACTGAGCTATGACTTTAAAAGTTATAGCTTAGTAAGAGTCTGTGCCAAAGCCTTTGACTGTGTGGCTCACAACAAACTGTGGGAAATTCTTAAAGAGATGGGAATATCAGACCACCTGACCTGCCTCCTGAGAAATCTGTATGCAGGTCAAGAAGCAACACTTAGAACTGGACATGGAACAACACATTGGTTCTAAATTGGGAAAGGAGTACATCAAGGCTGTATATTGTCACCGTGCTTATTTAACTTCTATGCAGAGTACATCATGCAAAATGCTGGGCTAGATAAAGCCTGGAATCAAGATTGCCAGGAGAAATATCAATAACTTCAGATATGCAGATGACACTACCCTTATGGCAGAAAGTGAAGAAGAATTAAAGAGCCTCTTGTTGAAAGTGAAAGAGGAGAATGAGAAAAGTTGGCTTAAAACTCAACATTCAGAAAACTAAGGTCATGGCATCTGGTCCCATCACTTCATGGCAAATAGATGGGGAAACAATGGAAACAGTGATAGACTTTATATTTTGGGGCTCCCAAATCACTGCAGATGGTGGCTGGAGCCATGAAATTAAAAGATGCTTGCTCCTTGGAAGGAAAGCTGTATCCAACCTAGACAGCATATTAAAAAGCAGAGACATTACTTTGCCAACAAAGGTATGTGTAGTCAAAGCTATCCAGTAGTCATGTATGGATTATAAAGAAAGCTGAGCACTGAAGAATTGATGCTTTTGAACTGTGGTGCTGGAGAAGACTCTTGAGAGTCCCTTGGACTGCAAGGAGATCCAACGAGTCAGTCCTAAAAGAGATCAGTCTTGAATATTCATTGGAAGGACTGATGCTGAAGCTGAAGCTCCAATACTTTGGCCAACTGATGCGAAGAACTGACTCATTGGAAAAGACCCTGATGCTGGGGAAGATTGAAAGCAGGAGAAGGAGATGACAGAGGATAAAATGCTTGGATGGCATCACGAACGTGATGAACATGAGTTTGAGTAGGCTCCAGGAGTTGGTGATGGACTGGGAAGCGTGCTGTAGTCCATGGGGTCTCAAAGAGTCGAACACAACAGAGTAATTGAGTTGAACTGACTGAACTGAGCTATAAACACCCCTTCTTTTTGATTCATGTCTTCTGTGTGGCCCTTAAATGTCTGGATTCTCTAGAGCCCTACCACTCACCCCCTTCTCTTGTACCTCATCCTCTTTCAGTGTGGGCCTTTCTACGCCCGTAGTTTTCACTGCTACTCAAGGGTGGATGACTCCCCAGTTGGTACTTCCAGCCTTGAACCCCCTCCTACACCTTAGATTACTAATCCTGGTCCTCTCCTCTCGTGGGCACATCAAAATTGGTGGCTTATAAATAAAGGGTGTTGGCTTCAGTCCTACCTAGGCGACTGCCTACTGGTTCTTGCAGTTGAGAATCAAAAGTAAGTTGGTACATACACTGTACATACCCAAGTCTGCTTTTCATCTTTCCTGCATGTGTGAGTGGGCAGCATCCATGTCTGCCCAGGCAAGTGAGCTGGAGAGGTGGGAGCCAGCGACGGTATCCCTTTTCCCCCACCTCACTAGCCATCGCGACCCTTTTGTTCTACCTTTTCAGTACTTGTGGACTCCATCTGCTCCTCTGCGTCTTTCTTGCCAAGGGACAGTCATCAGCCTCCAAGTAGAACACGTTGGCTCATTCTTAGGTGGTCTCCTTACAGTATGTTCTTTTCTTCCTCTGTCTTCTTTTCATCTCTCACATTCTATAGGAAGGATCTAATGGAAATACAAACCTGATCAAATCCACTCCTTGCATAAAACATTCTCTCCTCTGTAAAACCTCTTTAGTATACCAAGGATAGTGGCTGAGATCCTGGACTCTGGGAGTCAGACTGCCTGGGTTTGAATCCCACTGACCAGCTGAGTTATCTTGGGCAGATTATGTAAACGTTCTGTTTCTCAATTCCCTCACCTATAAAATCAGAGAATAATAACAATATTGGGGCTTCCTAGGTGGTACAAGCGGTAAAGAACCTGCCTGCCAATGCAGGAGACCTAAGAGACATGTGTTTAATTCCTGGGTCAAAATAGGTAGGTGTAATAATATACCTACTTTCTAGTGTTGTTATAAGAATTAAGTGAGTTAATATTTCTGAAGTGCTTAAAAAGTGCTTAGCGCATAGTAAGTAAGAGTTTGTTAAACAAACATATAATTGCTTAGCTCGTCATGGGGGCCTTTCCAAACCTGGCCCCTATTGACCTCTCTAAGCTCAGGTTCTCATCCTTTAGTTCCAGTAATGTTCAACAATTTGCTACTTTTTGTACCATTTTGCTTTTCCTCGTGTTTTCTATTATCCCTGGATTCTTCTCCTCTCTTCTTTCTAATATCTCCTCCCCATTATAAACCTTCAAATAAATTATTCATCTCTTAAAATTTAGAACAGATACTTCCTCTCTGAAGCCATCCCCATAATCCAGACAGAGGTAACCTATCTTCCTCTGAACTACTTTCATGGGTGGGTATATTTCATTTAGTGGTTAGTCTGGAGGCTGTGGAGCAGGACAGAAATTGTTCCCATTCTGATTTTCTGATCCAGCCACTTATCAACTGCCTGATCTTGGGCAAGTTAACCTCTCTGAGCTTCAGCTGTAATATTGGAGTAATAAGGTACCTACTTTATGTTTGCGGCTGTTGTTGTCAAGTCATGTCTGACTCTTTTATGACCCCAAGGACTGTAGCCTGTCAGGCTCCTCTGTCCATGGAATTTCCCAGGCAAGAATATTGGAGAGGATTGCCATTTCCTTCTCCAGGGGATCTTCCCAACCCAGGGATCAAACTCACATCTCCTGCTTGGCAGGCAGATTCTTTACCATGGAGCCACCTATTTCATAGGGTTATTGTAAGAATTGCATGGTACCGTGCATTCTAAGGGCTTCCCAGATGACTTGGTGGTTAAGAATCCACCTGCAATGTAGGAGACACAGGTTCTATCTCTGGATTGGGAAGATACCCCGGAGAAGGAAATGGCAAGCCTCCGGTATTCTTGCCTGGGAAATCCCATGGTCAGAGGACCCTGGTGGGCTTATAGTCCATGTGGTCAAGTCAGACATGACTGAGCGACTAAGCAGTAGCAACAGTGCATTACTAAGGGCTGGGTCCAACTCTCAGTACATGGTTAGCTGACAGCAAGTACTTTATTATGATGATATATTTCCATCAATACAGGCATCACATACTATAAACTACTAATTTATAGCTTACATATGTGTCTCCATGAAGGGTGGGACTCTATATACTCAGCTTTATAATTCCAGTGTCTCCTTGAGTAGATGATTCTAAATAATACTAATAATGATGGCTATCTGAACCCCACTTGGGATGAAGTTGGCGATGGTCCATCTGAAGGAGGTGAGTCTGCACCCGAAAGGTGGCAGGATGTTCTAAACTGAGCAGGTGGTGTGAAGCAAGGCGTGGAGGCTTGCCTGGGAGGTGTGTGTGTGTGGGGGGGGAGCATAAGCAGAGGGAGGGAGAGGGGAGCCTGAAGACCTTGGTGGGTAGGACTATGCCAGCTGTGGGAAGAAGCAGCCAGGCAAGGAGAATCTGGAGAACTTGGGTGAATGAGCTAACAGTCAGGATGCACAGATTCTTGGGAGGTAGCTTTGGGGTGGAAGACTGTGGGGAAAGGCTGAGGGAGAATCCAGAGGCCAGATGGGCCAGCTGTCACGGAGGGTATGATTATCTCACCTACTTTCCTCTGTCTGCTCACTTACCTTGCTGAGAAGGGGCCCTTGCTGAGCCCCTGTCTTAAATGGCAACCCCTCCCTCCAAAATTCCCAACTCCCCTTTCTCTGCTTAATTTTCTTCCAGAGTACTCATCACCATAGAGCACACTGTTTCTTAGATTTATGTATTTGCTTATTATCTATCTTTAATAGTGTTGTAGCCACGCGTTCGGGGAAACAAACTCACTCAGAAGGACGGTGCAGATCGTGGAGTGCAGTTTATTATACTGGGGAGCCCAAGGCAGAGTCTCCTTTTAGCCAAGGACCCCGACCAGTTTTTGTGAAAACCTTATATACCCTAAGCGTACATGCCCAAACCCACCTCCCCACATTCCCTGAAACAAGTCTGAACAAAGGAAAAAGAAAGATACAATCAAAGTTAACTCGTGATTCATATGCCTTAAGCCTAGGTAGTTAACAGTGGACAGTTAGCAATAGGCTTGTGGTCATACCCCAATAAGCATAAGAGAATTTACGATTCTTTTCAGTTACACAGGTAATTTGGGTACTCTTTTAGGCAATGGAGAGCCCTGGGGATCTTCCTTCTGGGGCCTGGTTTTCCAGTTGGCCTGTCATTTCCCCAGATACTGGGCACAGAGCTCAAAGTTCACAGCCGGGCTCAAGATGGAGCCCTGCTTTCAAGACAGAGCCTGTTCTGTTTCGTCCTTCAATAGAATTTAAGTTCCACAGAGGCAAGATTCTTAATCGGTTCACTCTGATAGGTTACCAGCACCCGGAACATTTCCTGAGATCTAATCAGTGCTTCCTATTTGTTGAACAAATGAATCTCATCACACAAGGTTAACTACCCTTCATATTTCTGCATTTAGTCATTCAGTATATAAGGTAAATTTTTTGTTAGAGGTTGATGTTACGTACAATAAACTGTATCCATTTGAAGGGTACAGTTCAATAAGTATTTGCAGGTATATATACACCAGTGTAACCAATACCACAGTCAGGATGTAGAAAATTCCCATCACCCCTGAAAGTTTTCTTGTACCTCTTTGTGGTCAATCCCGGTCCCCAGGTAACAACTGATGTAGTTTCTGTCATTATTTATTGGCTTAGCTTTTTCTAGAATTTCACATAAATGGACTCATACTCATGTCTTGTTTTGCTCAGCATAATGTTTTTAAGACTTCTCTGCGTTGAACGTAGCAGTGGTTCACTTGATTTCATTGTTGATTGGTAGAAAATAGTTTCTTATTTTGCTTTGTGGTTTTTGTGGCCATGAGGGAGGGTGGACTCTGGATCCAGGCTGACTGTTTGGATTTCTGGCTCTTCCACGTACCAGCTGTGTGGCTTTGGGCAAGATTATCTTCCCTGTGCTTCAGGCCTCTCATCTGTTAGATGGGGTCCTAGTGGTACCTACCTCATAGGATTGTTGGGAGAAGCATTAAATGAGGTAAAGTAAACACACAAAGTGGTTAGAATGGGGCCTGGCAGAAGTGCATGTTCAATAATTGTTACCTGTTATTACTTCCATTTTGCAAATGAAGGAAAAAGCCCCGAGGAACAGAAATGAAAAATAGTTTGACCAGTGTTCTCTGCAGTGCAGGAAGGAACCCAAGTCTGTCTGATTCAACCTCTGTGTTCTACCACTTCAGGCCAGAATCCTGTGTGTGGTGCACACAGGAGAAGAGTTAGCACTCAGCTCTGGGACATCTGGCTCCCCTATCTCAGGGTTCACTTAGGCCATCCCCATCTATGTCACCATCTCCGCCCCGTGAGGAGAGTTTCACCCCCTCCTTTGGCCTGCAAAGGAGGTGGGGCTGGGCCTCCTTGCCCTTTGCTCCTCTCTTGGGCCCTCTTAGGAAGCTGAACTGTGCATCAGGAACACCTCTTACAATCATGCAGCATCAGCTCTGCAAAAAGCTAATTTGATAAACCCCACTCCAAAGCTCACTGAACCTGTCTATAACGACGCTTAATTAAAGTGCAGAAACTTTGAAGAGAGAGCAAGTTACTGCTTAATGCAATACCAGAGTGCCACTATTCTACCATCTGCCTCCCTCTCTGCAGTAATTGCTTCCTGACATTTGTTTATTTTAATTAGGAGAGCAATCTTGATCAAGAGGGAGGGCAGGCTATTGAAGGGGAGGAAGAAAGTGGAGAAGGGGGGCTGTCATGTGGTGGTCATGGGCTGAAGGGGAGGCATCTCTGTCTTTATGGTGTGAGTGATTCCAACTTCCCACACAATGGACCTGTGAAGCTTTCTCACAATGGTGAAAGCATAAAGCTGACTCTGGGGTCATATGCTCAAGTTCTGAGTGTGTCCTTTAGCGGGTATGGCAGCTGAGCTTCTTGGTTAGAGAATGGAGGCTCCTACATTGTTAGAAGGGAGATTATAGATTTGGCCAGTTAGATCCCAGATGGTGGTCCTAAAAGAACTAATTCAGCCACTATGACCCAGTGGAGGTACTTCTAGTCCTAACAGGGTCTCAGAGCTGAGGGACAGAGAAGTTCATTCATATCTACTGCTTTGGGTTCTTAGTCATGGTTGTAAAATCTGCCTGGTTATCTCTGATTGTGTGTTGGTCATTGTACATGAAAACCATTTATATGTATAAAGAACTGAGATGAAAAAGATAGTTTCCTCTAGAGAGACATTTTACTTTTTTTTTTTCTGGCAGAAATTTGGAGGTATTCTAAATCTAGAGCCCTCCCCCCACCTCTTGAATGAAATTAAAACTTAAGATGTTCTCATCAACAGGCAAATTCAAACCTATTCTACAGATTCTTTACAGGGCTAGTCAATTTCTGGTTCATTCTCACCCTGAGGGTCTCAGCTTATTGTGAAAAAGGTCAGCTTCTGGTCACCTCATCTTATACAGATTATAGGCACTGATTTCTGTCTCTCTAACCCTGCCAGTCTTTCAAAGAAGTGAAAGTTGCTCAGTCGTGGCCGACTCTTTGTGACCCCATGGACTATATCATCCATGGAATTCTCCAGGCCAGAATATTGGAGTGAGTAGCCTTTCCCTTCTCCAGGGGATCTTCCGAGCTCAGGGATCGAACCCAGGTCTCCCACATTGTAGACGGATTCTTTACCAACTGAGCTGGTCAGGAAAGCCCAGGAATACTGGAGAGGGAAGATTCTCCAGTGAATCTTCCTGACCCAGGAATTGAACCAGGGTCTCCTGCATTGCAAGCAGATTCTTTACCACCTGAGCTATCAGGGAAGCCCAGGCTTTCAAAACAAAGTTCATATTTGCTAGACTCAGAAAATACTTTCAGGGCAAAAGTGATGTCCGTATTTCTCTGGGTTCCTGATTCCCTTCAGTGTTAAACTAGTATTTCCTCACTATGTGACCAGGATTTTGATCACTTTAAAAAAAAATATATTGTATATTTTATCCAGATTTTTCGTTGTTTTCAGTGGTAATGGCCTGCAATTACCACAAAGTGCCTGATAGCGGTTTATAAACTACATATATTTTTACTTAGGGCAGCAAAAATTTTTTATCCCCAAATGAAATCATAAATAGAATCTCAATATCAAAAACAAAGCTAAACAACAGTAACAAAATGATCAAAGTGTAGCCAGTCTGGTTCAAGTGGACTAGAGGTTGCTAAGGCCTTCCAACCTGGCCTCTCCTATGTTAGAGCCACAGAAGAGTGTTTGCAATACCTGGGTATCATGGGTATCATTCGAAAAGTTCTTCTGTAAGGAACCCCTTGGTTTGACTGACTTTGAGAAACCATAGCTTTGGCAAAGCTCATCTAATGCTTTTGCAAAATGCTCACTGACATTTTCGAATGGCTAGGTGGCCCAGGTCTCCCTGCAGTGTGGGAGACCTGGGTCAATCCCTGGGTTGGAAAGATGCCCTGAAGGAGGGCATGGCAACCCACTCCAGTATTCTTGCATGGAGAATCCCATAAACATGGTGGGCTACAGTCTATAGGGTCACAAAGAGTCAGACACAACTGAGCAACTAAGCACAGGTGCTTAGATATTGGCCAAGATGCTTAAGAAATAATGGTGTATGCTATCTGAGTTCCAGAAAACCCTTGTGAAAGCAAGACCAGGATAGTGAGCGGTTCTCTTGGGATCACTCATCTGAAGTGGGAGGAGGAGAACAGAATTACGGTGAAGATGGTGGGTGTGTCACTTTGGGTCCTCCCAGAGGCAGACATCAAGATAGGATTAGACATGCAAGAAATATATTGGGGGAAATGCTTGTGAAGGACAAAGGAAATGCTGCATCGGATCTTGATGAATGTCTGACAGTTGTGCTGTGCTTAGTCACTCAGTTGTGTTTGATTCTTTGCCACCCCATGGCCTGTAGCCCGCCATGCTCCTCTGTCCATGGTGATTCTCTAGGCAAGATTACTGGAGTGGGTTGCCATGCCCTCCTCCAGGGGGATCTTTCCAACTCAGGGATCAAACCCAGGTCTCCTGGATTGCAGGTGAATTCTTTACTATTTGAGCCACCAGGGAAGCCTGGGAAAAATACTAGGATATCCAATAGGTAGAAGTAAAATATGCACAGAAACAAAATAAAAGCAGGTAAGACAGCTTCCTCCAGAGCTCGGAGTGACTCTCATGGGCATTGTTTGGTCAACCTCCTTGTCTCATGTGGGAATAGACCAAGCCTAGGTGGTGGGATAGTTCACATGGCTAGTGGGTACAAGGGCTGGGGCTTACACCTTAGTCTCTCAAGTCTGAGTCCCCTGCTCATTTTGCTAAGGGAGGCTGCATGTGGTCACTTGGCACATGATTTGAAGAAGGATGTCTGGCTTCCATATAGACAGACTCAAGTGACTCTCACCTTTGATCTGAACTTGACGACCCCTCTTCGTCATTAAACTGTTTAGCTCTGTTTCCTCATCTGTAAAAGTGGGGATGATAATGGGTATTTTATTTAACTACTTTATTTACTTTTAAATAAATACATTTTTTTGAAGTATAGTTGACTTACAATGTTTCAGTTGCACAGCAAGGTGATTCAATTATACAATTAGATATATATTATTTTTAAAATTATTTTCCATCATAGATTATTGTAAGATATTGACTATAGTCCCCTGTGCTATACAGTAAGCCTTTGTTGATTGTTGCATATCTATTTTGGGACACATGTACACCCATGGCTGATTCATGTCCATGTATGGCAAAAACCACTGCAATATTGTAAAGTAATTAGTTTCCAATTAAAATAAATAAATCTAAAAATTAGAAATTTAGCATTCTATTCATAGTAAGTCAAGCAAGTGGAATCAAAATGTCATAAATTATTTTAGTTAGGCAGAAATTCATACGTTTTCTAAAATATATGTATAATACATATTTATGTATATAAAAGCTTTTCTACTACACTTGATAAAAACTTGAGAAAGAACAGTAAAAATAAAAGAGAAGCGATAGAGAAATTGGAGACCATAAACTAAATGAAACGGGAGCACTGAAAATGAAATATAAAAAATGAAACAAACTAGATAGAAGTAAAAGATCATCATGTAGTCCAAGTGTTTTTAAACATGACTGCTTGCTCATTAGAAACATATCTGGAGCTCTGGAGAAAAAAAGCATTACTTGAGCATTTGTATTTTTTTCAAAAAATTTCAAGATAATTCTGATGTACATCTGGATTTTAAAAAGTAATTACAGGTTTTTCTATTAGACCCTAGTTTTGGCGATACAGAGTTCTATTATTTTTCTGTTGACCAATCATACAACAGTATTAAGCAAGTAAGAGTTACATAATCACAATAGTAAAAGATGTTTATCAGTTGTCACAATCGATAGCCAGACAAAAAATAAAAGATAATTACAATGGCAAGCCATAATGGGAATATGATTAACTTAACAATATAAAATAATTACATTCAATGGAGGGGGGTGTGGATGTCAAGCAGGGGGCTTCCCTGGTGGTAAAGAATCCGCCTGCAATGTGGGAGAGCTGGGTTAGATCCCTGGGTTGGGAAGATCCCCTGGAGGAGGGCATGGCAACTCACTCCAGTATTCTTGCCTGAAGAATCCCCATGGACAAAGGAGGCTGGCAGGCTGTAGTCCATGGGGTTGCAGAGTCTGACACTACTGAGCGATGAGGCACAGCACAAGCAGGGTGGCAAGTGGAAGTGCATACATGCTCATGTTTTCATCCACCAGCCAGTCTGTGTCTTTTGGTTGGTGCATTTAATCCATTTACATTCAAGGTGATTCTTGATATGTATGATCCTATTACTGTTTTCTTAATTGTTTTGGGTTTACTTTCTGTAGGTCTTTTCCTTCTCCTATGTTTCCTGCCTAGAGAAATTCCTTTTAGCATTTGTTGTAAAGCTGGTTTGGTGGTGCTTGAATTCTCTTAACTTTTGCTTGTCTGGAAAACTTTTGATTTCTCCATCAGATCTGAAAGAGAATCTTGCTAGGTAGAGTATTCTTAGTTGTAGTTTCTTCCCTTTCATCACTTTATATATATCATGCCCTTCTCTTCTGGCATGTAGAGTTTCTACTGAGAAATCAGCTGATAGCCTGATGAGAGTTCCTTTGTATGTTATTTCTCATTTTTCCTCTGTTGCTTTTAATATTTTATCTCTGTCTTTAATTTTTTGTCAGTTTGATTACTATGTGTCTCAGCATGTTCCTTCTTGAGTTTATCCTGCTTGGGACTTTCTGTGCTTCCTGGACTTGGTTGACTATTTACTTTCCCATGTTCAGGAAGTTTTGAGCTTTAATCTCTTCAAATATTTTCTCAGTTCCTTTCTCTCTCTCTCTCTTCCTTCTGAGACCCCTATAATGCAAATGTTGGTGTGTTTAATGCTTCTCCAGAGGTCTCTCAGGCTGTTTTCATTTCTTTTCATTCTCTTTTTTATATTCTGTTCTGCGGCAGTGATTACTACCATTCTGTCCTCCAGGACATTTATCTATTTTTCTGCCTCAGTTATTCTGCTGTTGATTCCTACTAGTGTATTATTCATCTCTGTTTGTTCTTTAGTTCTTCTAAGTCTTTGGTTAACATTTCTTACATCTTCTCAATCTTTGCCTCCATTCTTTCCCCAAGATCCTGGATCATATTCACTATCATTATTCTGAATTCTTTTTCTGGAAGATTGCCTATCTCTACTTCATTAGTTGTTTTTCTGGGATTTTATCTTGTCCCTTCATCTGGGACGTAACTGTCTGCTTTTTTCACCATGATTAACTTTCTGTAATATGGTCTTTGTTTTAGCTGCTGTGAAACTGTGCTTCTTCTAGCTTCTTCTGTCTACCCTCTGATGGATGAGGCTAACAGGCTTGTATAAGCTTCTTGATGGGAGGAACTGGCCATGTGAAAGACTGGGTCTTGCTCTGGTGGGCAGGGCCTTGCTCAGTAAAGCTTTAATCCAATTATCTGCTGACGGGTGGGGTTGCACTCCCTCCCTGGTAGTTGTTTGGCCTGAGGAGATCCAGCCCTGGGGTCTACAGACTCTATGCTAGGATTAATGGCAAGCTCCAAGAGGGTTTATACCAAAGGGGACCTTCCAGTGCCCCGTCCCTGTTGTTAGCCCCTGCCAACCCACACCTCCACAGGTGGCCCTCCAACACTAACAGGTAATTTTGGTTCAGTCTCCTTGGGCTCACTGCTCTTTTCCTCTGGGTCTTGCTGCAAGCAAAATTTTGTTTGTGCCCTCCAAGACTAGAGTCTCCATATCCACTAGTCCTCTGGAAGGCCTATAATCAAATCCCACTGGCCCTCAAGTTCAGAATCCCAGCCTCTTTGTCAGATTCCCAGGCTGGGAAGCCTGATGTGGGGTTCAGAACCTTCATAAGAGTATGAGAACTTCTTGGTATTATTGTTATCCAGCCTGTGGATTCACCCACCTGGGGGTGTGGGATTTGATTTTACTGTGAATGCACCCCTCTTCCCATCTCACTGAGGCTTTTTCTTTATCTTTGGTCGTGGGGTATCTTATTTTGGTGGTTCCAGCATCCATCTGTTGATGGTTGGCTGTTCAACAGTTAGTTGCAATTTTGGTGCTTTTGCAGGAGAATATGTGCACACACCTTTCTACTCCACTGTCTTGAACCAGACTCAATAATGTGTATTTTAAATGGAAAATTTTGAAGATTAAATGAGATAATATGGGAAAGAGTGCTTTTTTTAAACTCTAAAATGTTTTATAGATTCTATTCCTGTATCATGTTTTATTTCTGTTTGATAAAAGAAGCCTGAAGTCAGCAGTGATGGGGGAGGGTGGGCAGACCACCCAGGCCCTATCCCTGATCATATTCCTGAGCCCACTCTGGCTCCTTCTTCCTTGTATAGGGTATTTTTATGTCTTTCTTCAAAGGAGCTGAACAAATTAAATTTCTGGAGCATCAACTCTATTAAGAGAAGAACAAGTCTGAAGGATGATCCAGACTAGTTGCCTGGGTCCCTTCAGCAGTGACAGGAGGGACTGTGGTAACTGATTGTCTGAAGGCTCCTTTCAATAGGAAGTCCCATAGACCCTCATGAATGGGAAGGGCTCAAGTCAGGAAGCAGGAAGCCCTTACTGGACAGACTCCCAAACACAGGGTGCAGAGCAAGAGTGGATAGGAATGGCCTCTGGCTTGAGTTCAGTTCAGTTCAGTTTAGCCGCTCAGTCATGTCTGACTCTTTGCAACCCCATGGACTGCAGCACGCCAGATCTCCCTGTCCATCACCAACTCCAAGACTACTCAAACTCATGTCCATTGAGTTGGTGATGCCATCTAACCATCTCATTCTCTGACATCCCCTTCTCCGCCTGTCCTCAATCTTTCCCAGCATCAGGGTCTTTTCCAATGAGTCAACTCTTTGCACCAGTTGGCCAAAGTACTGGAGTTTCAGCTTCAACATCAGTCCCTCCAATGAACACTCAGGACTGATCTCCTTTAGGATGGACTGGTTGGATCTCCTTGCACTCCAAGGGACTCTCAAGAGTCTTCTCCAACACCATAGTTCAAAAGCATCAATTCTTCAGTGCTCAGCTTTCTTTACAGTCCAACCCTCACATCCATACATGACTACTGGAAAAACCATGGCCTTGACTAGACGTACCTTTGTTGGCAAAGTAATGTCTCTGCTTTTTAAGATGCTGTCTAGGTTGGTCATAATTTTCCTTCCAAGGAGTAAGCATCTTTTAATTTCATGGCTGCAATCACCATCTGCACTGATTTTGGAGCCCCCCAAAATAAAGTCAGCTACTGTTTCCACTGTTTCCCCATCTATTTCCCATGAAGTAATGGGACCAGAAGCCATGATCTTAGTTTTCTGAATCTTGAGCTTTCAGCCAACTTTTTCAATTTTACTTTCATCAATAGGCTCTTTAGTTCTTCTTCACTTTCTGCCATGAGGGTGGTGTCATCTGCATATCTGAGGTTATTGATATTTCTCCCAGCAATCTTGATTCCAGCTTGTGCTTCCTCCAGCCCAGCATTTCTCATGATGTACTCTGCATATAAGTTAAATAAGCAATATGACTATATATAGCCTTGACGTACTCCTTTTCCTATTTGGAACAAGTCTGTCATTCCATGTCCTGTTCTAACTGTTGCTTCCTGACCTGCATACAGATTTCTCAAGAGGCAGGTCAGGTGGTCTGGTATTCCCATCTCTTGAAGAATTTTCCACAGTTTATAGTGATCCACACAGTCAAAGGCTTTGGCATAGTCAATAAAGCAGAAATAGATGTTTTTCTGGAACTCTCTTGCTTTTTCGATGATCCAGCAGATGTTGGCAATTTGATCTCTGGTTCCTCTGCCTTTTCTAAAACCAGCTTGAACATATGGAAGTTCACGGTTCACGTATTGCTGAAACCTGGCTTGGAGAATTTTGAGCATTACTTTGCTAGTGTGTGAAATGAGTGCAATTGTGCAGTAGTTTGAGCATTCTTTGGCATTGTCTTTCTTTGGGATTGGAATGAAAACTGACCTTTTCCAGTCCTGTGGCCACTGCTGAGCTTTCCAAATTTGCTGGTGTATTGAGTGAAGCACTTTCACAGCATCGTCTTTTAGGATTTGAAATAGCTCAACTGGAATTCCATCACTTCCACTAGCTTTGTTCATAGTGATGCTTCCTAAGGCCCACTTGACTTCACATTCCAGGATACCTGGGTCTAGGTGAGTGATGACACCATCATGATTATCTGGGTCTTGAAGATCTTTTTTGCACAGTTCTTCTGTGTATTCTTGCCACCGCTTCTTAATATCTTCTGCTCCTATTATATCCATACCATTTCTGTCCTTTATGGAGCCCATCTTTGCATGAAAATCCCCTTGGTATCTCTAATTTTCTTGAAGAGATCTCTAGTCTTTCCCATTCTGTTGCTTTCCTCTATTTCTTTGCACTGATCACTGATCACTTATCTCTCCTTGCTATTCTTTGGAACTCTGCATTCAAATGAGTATATCTTTCCTTTTCTTTTCTTTTCTCTTTCTTTTCTGGCTTGAGAGAGTTGTTTATCCCAGAAAGAACTTTCTGGCACTGGGGGTAGTTAAATGCTGGAAATGGAGAAGGCAACCAGGTGTGCAGGAATTGTTTTCTGGAGATTTTTGCAAAGAAAGTGCTTCTCCCTTGTGGCTCAGCTGGTAAAGAATCTGCCTGCAATGCGTGAGACCTGGGGTCGATCCTTGGGTTGGGAAAATCCCCTGGAGAAAAGAAAGGCTACCCACTCCAGTATTCTGGCCTGGAGAATTCCATGGACTGTATAGCCCATGGGGTCACAAAGAGTCAGACACGACTGAGCAACTTTCGTTTCACTTCAAGTCAGGAAGCAGGAGGCTCTTACTGGATAGACTCCCAAACACAGGGCACAGAGCAAGAGTGGAATGGAAAGGCCTCTGGTTTGAGAGAGCTGTTTAATCCCAGAGAGAACTTTCTGGCACTGGGGGTGGTTAAATGTTGAAAACGGAGAAGGCAACCAGGTATGTGGGAATTGCTTTCTGGAGGTCTTTGCAAAGAAAAGAAGACCCCATTACAGTCCTATTGAAACTGGGGAAGCGGACTGGGAAGCATTGAAAGTGACATCTACCCTGCAAATCACTGACAGCTTGTAAGCTGCTGTGGAGTTTCAGGGCTGAGATGCCCTTGCATACTCTTTCCCGTTGTGCACGCCTGTTCCCTGTGGTTGCACCTGCATTCTAGGGTTTATGTACCTGATGAAAACTCTCTGGGACCTCCCACCACTGTTCTGATTTCTGAACTTGCAGTCCTTCCTCTGTTTACTGCTTCCTCCTCCTTGGGTGTAAACTTGCAAGAAATGGTGCTGGTGTCAGCAATTACTCCAGATAATAAAAGCTCAGCATGGTGACCAATAACCACTCTGGGTTTAAGAATAATGTTGGGGAGTTTCTCCCAAGATGACCCATGAAAGAGGAAATAGAGGAGCAAGGATGATTAAAAACTTTCAGGGAGCATGAAGTAAAAAAAAATTTAATTGGTTTTATTTTTGATACTGTTTTCAGCGTCTGTCTGTCTCCCTTCCTCATCTTTAACCCTCTTGAGACTGGATAGAGATTTCCCAATCAGGTACAAAAGTAATCGTAGTCAGACTTTCCCCCCTGCCACCCCCCTACAGCTATCAAGTTAATTGTCTTTTCTGGGGCTAAATGTCTTTCTTTTGGTCCAGGTATGAGGTGACTGCTTGGAGCTAATAATAGTGCGAATTTGTGTTTTTCATGTACACGATCTCATTGTGACCTCCTGGGGTCCTCTGCTAGGTAGTTGTTTTGTTCCCATTTCGCAGATGTGCACACTGAGGCCCAGCTTGGCAAGATTCACAGAACTAGTGGCAGCTCTGCTACCAGCTCTGCCCCTTTCCCACCTGATCCTACCCCCTCCCAGAGCCCTGACTGGAGGTGGCAGAGCCTTAGGGCTCCCTGGCCTCTAGCCGACCAGGCCCTATAAGCTTCTCGGTGGGTGTCAAATGCAAATCTGGGGGAGATAGAGTTTTCTCAGGGTGGTGGGAGAATGAAGACCCTCTCGGGAATGCAGTGAGTTTGAGAAGGTGACGAGCCTTCCTTTTATGGACTAGTTTCCTTGTACTGCTCTAACAAAGTACCAGGGATTGGGTGGCATCAGACAAGAGGAATTTATTCTCTCAGGGTTCTTGAGACTAGAAGATCAACATCAAGGTGGTGGCCAGGCCATGCTCCCCGTGCAGACTCTGGGGATGAGTCTTCCTTGCCTCTTCTTAGCCTCTCGTAGCTGCTGTCAACTGCTGATGTCTCTTGGCTTGTAGCTGCATCACTCCAGCCTTTGCGCCCATCACCCTACAACCATCTTCCTCACATCTCAGGGTCCAAATCTCTCCATCCTTCTAAGGATCCAGGCACTGGATTTAGGACCCAGTGGCTCAGCAGTAAGGAATCCACCTGCCATTCAGGAGGTGTGGGTTTGATCCCTGAGTCAGAAAGATTCCCTGGAGAAGGAAATTGTAACCCACTTCAGTATTCTTGCCTGGGAAATCCCATTGGCAGGGGAGCCTGGTGGTCTACAGCCCATGGGGTTGCAAAAGGGTCAGGCATGACTTAATGACTAAACAACAACAACACCTGCTCCACTGTAACCTTATTTTAACTTGATGACATCTGCAAAGACCCTGTGACCAAAGAAGGTCACACATTCACAACTTCCTGGGGTTAGGACTTCAGCTTATCTTTTTGAGGGACCTGATTTAACCCACAACACTATGTTTTAGTCTATCCTTTCTGCTTGCTTGATTTTTTTTGCTTGTTTGATTTTTGAAATGTCATTCTTTTTTTTTATGAAATTATGGTTTTATCAGGGATGGTAGATTTTTATCTTATAAATGTCTAATATTCAGAAAGTAAACCTCTCATATCCTTATCACTCAAAAGAATAACAAATGACATGCACTTGATTCAAGCATTTGTTAAGAATAAAAATACAGACATAGATTTAAAAATTATTGTTAACCATCTTCTCCTCAGTGACATCCTCTCCTTTCTCTTAGGGAGGTGGTTCTCAACCAGGGCGATTTAAGGGATGCGTCTATCTAATTGGTAGAAGCCAGGGATGTTACTAAACATCCTATAATGTATAGGGCAGCCCCACTGCCCTTAACACACAACAAAGTATTGGCTGATCTAAAATGTTAATAGTTCCTAGACTGAGAAGCTCTCTTTTAGGGAGGAGCACCACCATGATATTGATATCCTTCTAGAAATGTTTTTCATACTTTGCATACGTTTATAAGCCTGAATAAACAATATGTGGGATTGTGTTTTTGTGCATAAGTCTTCCTCTAATTTATATAAATAGTATCATAACATATTCTGTGTCTTGCTTTGTTTTCCCCTTCAACATTTTTTTAGATCTAGCCACATTGATATAAATACATATACAATACACATATATATGTGTGTGTGTGTGATTTTTAAACTGAACTATAGTTTGCTGTTTTAAAAAATGTCTTTGATGAATAAAATATTAATAACCCTATGTCCCATGTTAGGCTTGTTCTCTTTCTGGGGAAAGATTATGTTTTATTTCTCCATGCTATCTGTAAGTCTGAAAACCCAAGACTATTAGATGCCCCCAGTGCTGGTTGGAAGGCAGGCCCATTATCTGGGATGTTAATTCTCTCCAAGAACTTAATCTTCCTAGAATATAACCATATCAAGTGTCCCAGGGGTTCTTGACCAGCTGTTGGGAGAATGGAATTGTGTCACAGCTCACAGTTTAAGGCTGGTAGGACCCGAAAGCCCAGGATTAAAGTTGAGGTCCGCTCAAATTTTGGTTTCCAAAAGAAATTGAATAGGGTGACAAATTTGGAGATAGGAGGCCACTTTTGAGGAGCTTCATCATCTAGACAGACTAGGGTGTAGCCAAAGTCCAAGTTATTAATTTCAAAGACTGATCACTAAAGAACCAATGGAATGCACCCCAATCTGAGTTAGAAGACTTGTCTTTGATCGCAGTTACTTCCTAGCTGTGTGACCTGGAACAAGTTATTTAGCCTTGACATCTCAATTTTCATAGTCCCTAAAACTGAAGCACTAACACAGCAGTGGGTTTCTGTAGGAATAAAATGAGAACAGCGCTTGGTATCTGGTAAGATTTCAAAAAATGTTAGTTGATCCTGGAGTCTGATTCTAAGGAGATTGGACTCTTTCCTTTTGGCAACAAAGGAGCCTTTGGAATTTCTTTAGAAGCATGGGAGTGTTATGTTTAAATGTGAGTTTCAGAAAGTTAATTCTGACTTGGAAGCAGTGTACAAGGAGAGTTGGGAGTAGGAAGAAGCTGGAAATACAAAGATCAGTCATTAGGATTATGAAATAATCCAAATGAGAGAGAGATGCCTGAACTGTGCGAGCGGGGTGGGTGGGTTGGAAGGGAAGGAGAGAGGGATGTAGAAAGAGGAAGGGAGAGAGGAGGAAGTGAAGGGTATTTGAGCGATGGCATCAGAACATATGAAGCTTGATGGGATGTGGAGCTGTGAGATGGGCTGATGGAAGCACGCCCAGGTTGCTATCTGGGTCTAGTGAATGGGTGAAGTATAAAGAAAGATAACAAGCCAGGAGGAACTGCTAAAGGAGGATGCTGCTGCTGCTGCTGCTAAGTCTCTCAGTCATGTCCTACTCTGTGCGACCCCACAGATGGCAGCCCACCAGGCTCCCCCGTCCCTGGGATTCTCCAGGCAAGAACACTGGAGTGGGCTGCCATTTCCTTCTCCAATGCATGAAAGTGAAAAGGAAAAGTGAAGTCGCTCAGTCGTGTCCGACTCTTTGCGACCCCATGGACTGCAGCCCACCAGGCTCCTCCGTCCATGGGATTCTCCAGGCAAGAGTACTGGAGTGGGGTGCCATTGCCTTCTCCGAAGGGAGGATGAGGAGGAGGGAAATAGTATAAAGAATCTGGTTTTAGTTAAGGTAGGTCTGTGTTGCCTGGGGGAGATATCTCGGACCATAAATGGATAGTTTGTGAAGGGAACCTGGGCTGGAGCACCAGGGGACGCTGACATTCAAAGGCGGAGGGGAGAAGAGCACTGGGGAGTGACTTTCAAAGGTGAGGCGGCTTTAAGAGAGTAATTTTCAAAGGAGGTGGAGAGCAGAGCTAGGCGATTCATCAAAGGGGGCTCAACAGGGTCAAAAGCAGCAGAAGTCCCCAGAGGATGGGAACTGAGAAGAGGCGCTGCTTTGCGTACTTCCAGTGCCTACCTGTGTGCTCAGTCACTCAGTTGTGTCCGACTTTTTGTGACCCCATGGACTGCAGTCCACTAGGCTCTCTGTCCATGGAAATTTCCAGACAAGAATACTGAAGTGTGTTGCTTGTTCCTGCCCCAGGGGATCTTCCCGACCCAGGGGTTGAACTTGCATCTCCTGTGTCTCCTGCATTGGCTGGCAGATTCTTTTCCACTCTACCACATGGGAAGTGAAAGTCACTCAGTCGCCACTGGATCTTCCCAACCCAGGAATCGAACTGGGGTCTCCTGCATTGTAGGTGGATTCTTTAGCAACTGAGCTACCAGGGAAGCCCCCTGGATATTTCCAGAGCCTCTGGTAACCTTGGGGAGAGCTTTGTGAGTTGGGGACACATGGGGAATAGAAGCCATATTTCAGAGGATGAGGCTAGAAATGGAGGAATGGAGATTATGAGTTTTAATGGAGAAAAGAATTACCGTGATTGTCTCAAAGGTTGGAGAAGAGGGAAGATTTGTGTTTCATTTTCAGATTACTAGCATGCTGCTAGCAGTGGGTGGTTGGGAAAGGAGTGGAGAGGGTACGGAAGAGAGGGAAGTATTGCTAGAACAAGGTTCTGGGAGGATGGCTGGAGAAGGCACCAAGGAGGAGTCAGTCTTGACCAGTTTTCCTCGAGAAGGGAAAGAGGCAAAAGTGGGTAGCTGAAGGGGAGGGAATTACAGGCCTTCGTGACTCAAGTCCTCAATTTTTTCTCAGTAAAATAGAAGCCCCTGTAGCATTTGCTGAGTGGAGAAGGTGAAAATGGCTTAGAAGAGCTGAAGAAGACAGCAGACTGGGGAAAAGTGAAGGCTTGCTGAGTCACTGAGAGTGAGAGGGACAGAATTATAGTTGTCCTCAGTGGCACAGATGAGCTTTTGGTTTCTGGCGCTGGTAGTTGCTCAGGGGCAAGGGAAGTGCGTGCTTAGATTTCCTTCAAGGTGGGGGACTGTGGGCTGGATGTGTAGGGAGTCCAAGGGGTGAGGGAGTGATTGGCCGGGAACTTCTAGGTAAGAAGTTAAGGGAAGACAGTGGGGAAGGGGCAACATACTGCAAGAGTGAAGAGAGCAGGATGCTGCGGCTCTGTCACGTTAGAAGAAGAGGAGTCGAATGAGATGCAAGATAGAAATGAGACTTTTCTGAGCCAGGTGTTTGGTGGAGAACAGCTCTGGGTGAGGCCAAAGTCCAGGTGGGTAGGAAGAGAGTGAGGGTGAAGGTAATGGTTATAGAGCAGAAGAGAACGAGGGCTAGGAAACCAGGGCCCCGTGCACACGGGGACTGTGTGTGATGGCAGGAGTCAGGGTGCGGTTAAATCCCAGTAAGTGTGCCAGAGCAATCTTGAAATGGTGTGTTGGTCAGTTTTTACTGCCTAACAAATAAACATCTTGATGGCATTTGACATATAGCACATACTGATTTTGTTCCACATCAGGAGATAGCATATGTGGGCCAGGCTCATCTGGCGAATTCTGTTGATTTTGCACCCACAGGTTGGATGGGATCTAGTTGATCGAGGTTGGTCCTGGCTGCAGCGGCTGGCTAAAATGGCTCTGGTCATTCACCTCCTGGGACTGGCAGGCTAGCTCAGGCTCCCCTTCAAATAATGAACCAGAGGTGCAAAAGAACAAGCAACTTTCAAGCCTTTGATCACGTCATGCCTGCTGACATTTCTTTGGCCAAAGTCACAGGGTGGGGAAGTACACGCTACCCATGGAGGTAGTTGGGTTGGTAAGTGAATATTTCCGAATAACCTAATCGACCACAAGTTGTAGATAAGCACCAGGAAAGCAGAGAGAGCATGGGATTGCAGATGGTACAGGAGCCTTGAATGACAACAGAAGAACGAAGGTGAGAAGAAAGGATGTTGTTCACTCAGCTCCCACCCTAAGAGCCCCAACTAAGAGTGTCTGGCAAAGAAATCATTGGATTAGAGAAGATACAGGGTTTTGTGCTATGAGAAGTCAAATATGAACAGCAGGAATTCCAGAGGCCACAGAGGCAAGAGTTCATAAGAGGCTGGAGAGGAACTGCCTGAGTGGGGGCCGTCCTAGCCTTGGGGATAAATTTTAACACACACACACAGCGGCTAGAAGAGCTTGGGTGACCCAAGGTAAACCTCTGGGAGCCTTATTATTTTGGAAAGGTGTTGTAAAGACCAGCCCCCACATTGCCTTGAATGGGCCTCTGTGTGCTGGCTCTTTCTGACTAACTGAGAAGGGCAGATGCTTCCTGGGAGGAGACGTTTCCATGGAGAGGTAGTCACAGCTCCATACTATACTTGGGATTTCACAATTGCTTTTACACTGATGGGGTGTTGGGAAATTTTCTTTTTTTCTTTCCTCCTTCCTTTCTTTCTTTTTCTTTTTGCACTATAAATAAGGAAGTGAGAGGGTGAGTGTAGGAAGGAAACTATTTTAATGTAGATACAGTAATAAAAATAGCATCCATCCTTAGAAAGAGAGATTCTAGGAGAAAGATGGAGGAGGCTAGAGCACCCCAAACCTATACTTGATCTTTGCAGAGCTTGTGACTACCTTTCAAGGGTTCCTGGCCTTCCCTCTCTGATGTAACCTCATTGAAGGTAAAGCCTGCGCCTCCCTTATTCATGGCTCTTTCCCACATTCTAGCAGCACACACATAACAGTTGCTCAATAAATATTTTCAAGTGGATGAAAGTGGGAATGATAAAATATTTAAAGCTTGTGTATTTTTCTCCACTTAAAAGAACTCCAAACTTGCTCTTGCCCACACCAGTCAACAAATATTTAGGGACCTCTTGAGTATCAAGCCCAGGCTCTGGGCATTCATAGAGAATAAAACATGGTCCTTGCACGTGGTCACTGATCTTCACTTGCAGCTGGGGGATCAGTAACTAACAATGCAGAGCTATAAAGAGATGCTTCAAACCTCAGTTTGCCCATCTTCAAAAGGGGGAGGTTCAACACGATTCATTCACGTTTCTTTCCTACAAGGTTCCTTGGAAGCTTTAATATTCTATTGTTCATTGGAAGTTTCTAAAACGGGGAAATAAATCTCTAAAACAGGGAAAACAGTTTGATATCTGTCTAAGTCAGCTCAGGCTGCTATAATAAATATACCATGGAGTGGGTGGCTTAAATAGCAAACATTTATTTTTCACAGTTCTGGAGTCTGGGAAGTCTCAGATCAAGGTACAGGCAGATCTGGTGTCTGGGGAGGAACCACTTCCCGGTTTGCAGATGGCTGTCTTCTTGTATCCTCACATGACAGAGAGCAGAGACAGTGGGGAGCAAACTGTCTCCTGTCTCTCCTTCTGGCCCTACTCCCATTCATGAGGCTTCCCTCCTCATGCACAATCACCTCCCCAAAGCCCTACCTCCTAAAACCATCACACTGGGGATCAGGCTTCTACACATGAATGTTTGTCAATGAAGACTGACAAACTAGCAATGTTTCTGAAATGTATGTGATCACAAAGACTTTTCCTTCCCTTGTTTTTAGAGTATTTCATGGGACTGGTTTTCTAAAGAGCATGCTTTAGGAAATGTGCTACTGCTGCTTACGGCTGCCTAGTCACTTCAGTTGTGTCTGAATCTCTGCGACCCTGTGGACGACAGCTTGCCAGGCTCCTCTGTCCATGGGATTCTCTAGGCAAGATTACTGGAGTGGGTTGCAATGCCCTCTTCTAAGGAATCTTCCCCACCCTGGGATCGAAGCTGGGTTTCCTGCATTGCAGGAAGATTCTTTACAGCTGAGCCAGCAGGAAAGCCGCTAGGAGATGTGGGCTGAGGTTAATTGTGGTGGACTAATCCTTGTAGAATTTCTTCTGAAGGTCATCCCCATCTCATCTTCATAGGCGCACTTGCACCAAACTTCATGTTGTTTTTCTTTCTTTTGCTGTGCTCAGGATGGGGTTGGCTGCCTGAACCACCCAGTGGGTTCAGGCATGTTGTTATCCTTAGTCCCGGTGATGTTGGAAATGGGTTTGCAGGTTTCAGAATTGGGTTGTATGCGCTAAGCTTCTATTCTGGTCCACTATTCCTAGAGCAGCCGTGGCTCACCCCGAGCACCTTGCACCCCAGGGAGGATTTAAGGCATCTAGGATAACTGTATCTCTGGAGGCCTGGGGACTGAGGCGCTGGGTTGTGTAGGCATGTGGCCAGAGGTTGAGAGGTCTGAACATGTCAACACAGTATAGAGTCAGGACTTCTGAAAATCAGGCAGTTCAAGGGAAAGCCCTGAATCTGGAATGGGACTATTAGCCACTTTCTCCCTCTGTTGGACTATCTACATGGATAGGATGTGGTCTCTGGTGTTGGAACAACCTGGCTGTTCAGGTGTGTGGGGAATGGCCATGGATGGTTAAGAACTAAGTATAGGGATCAAGTTCAGGCTCTTCCCACATCTGGATAAGAGCATTGACATCTTAATTGGTCTCTCTGTGTCCTCAGGTCTTCGTTTTAAAACTAGTACGTAATATGCAGACTTTATCTTATCATTCTCTCTGTTTAAAAATCTCTCAACTTGGTACCTAAGACCTTTGAACTTGCTTCCAATATGGCTTTTGAGCTTCACATTTTTTTCCCCCTCTTACCTCCTACCCACCCTATATTCCAGCCACGTAGAACGCCTTAGTACTTCCTGAGTATCCCATGATCTTTGACTTCTATCTGCCTTCGTTCATGCTTTTCCCTCTGCTGGCATACCATCCTCATAGGAGCTAACAAAACTCTTATCTTTGGAGTGCAGTTCAGAAGTCTTTTACCTTTCAGCTAGTCATTGGCTCCATCTTTGTTGCTCATGCACATCTTTGTTAAAGTCTATCACCTCCCATTGTGATTGTTGCTTGCCTGCTTATCTCCCCTCACTCCCTAGGCTCTGGCTGGGCTTTTTGGAAGTTCATGGCCTTATGTGGTTCCTGGTAAGTAGCAGGTGTTTGTTGGAGGTTTGTTGAATGCATGAATAAGCATGAGTTGTGTTGAATGAAAAGAAGATTATGGTCTCTTAACTCCCTCTGGTCACTTTCTCTTAGGTTCTCACCTTTCTGTTTATAAAAAGACTTCCTTAGCTTAGAAACATGAAAAGCCAGACTGGGCTTCAAGAGGTGGAGTATTTTAAAGAAGGGATGTAATTTTGTTATCTTTCAAACATAGCAGATTTTTTAAAGCTAAGATGTAAATAGGTACTAATAAGTAAAGTGGGAAAATTAATGCAGAATCAGAGGTAGTCCTGATCGTGTAATAATGTATCATAAGCAAAAGACCATAAATATTCCAGAATTATTCACTGAGCCCTGAAGTTGAAGCCACATTGATAGACTATTGAAAGCCCTGGGTTTGAAAGTGATACTGATTTTTTATTTTAGAAATTCCAAAATATTTTTAAGTTAAACCTAGAGCTTTGTAGAGGAACATGCCATTGAAACTTTCTACCTTTTGAGGATGATAAAAATTGCATTTTAATGATTGCAAATCTTGATTCATACCATAGATGAAAAGTTTGTCATTATGTAGTAACTCATTATCTGTTGTAAGGCAAAGTGCAGAGATGAGTCCATTTTATGTCATCCAGTGTGTTTAATTACTGCAGGATGAGCCCATAGGTTTCATTTAATAAGTATGCTGTAGTTGATGTACAGGTGGATTGTTGGGTTGAGAGGGATTCTGAGGCTCCACCCTCCTTAGTAGAAAGGTTCTCTGATTGATTAGCGAAGTGTACTGTGGACATGTGAAGGGAGACTTCATGTAGCCACCTTCTGTATCTAACAGGTCCCAGAAATAGTGATTTAATGTTAATCAATGTTACATAATGATAGAAACATAGGGCTTACTGTTCAAGGGCCTGAATTTACTGGTTTTGTGAACCTGAACAAGGCTGCATTCTCTCTCTGAGCTTCAGTTTTTTCCATATGTAAAAGGGAGTTGAAAAAAATTGACACTTTACTTGTTGCTATAAAGGCTGGATGAGAGTGTTTCATAAACTCTTAGGTACTCTACACACATTAGTGTGTGCTGTGTTTAAGCAAGCCTTATGAGACTGCTATCAGCCTTCCCTGGTGGTTCAGATGGTAAAGAATCCACCTGCATTGTGGGAGACCTGGGTTCGATCCCTGGGTTGGGACGATCCCCTGGAGAAGGGATTGGCAACCCACTTCAGTGTTCTTGCCTGGAGGATTCTGTGGACAGAGGAACTTGGCAGGCTACAGTCCATGGGGCTGCAAACAGTCGGACACGACTGAGTGACTTTCACTCTCACAGGTACTTAGCATCTGTTTGTTTGATTCGTGCGTGTTATGCACGACGGTGTCCATGTGTATTGCCTGTTTTACAGCCTCTGCTCCCAGTGTACAGAAGCTGTGCTGATCCAGGGGCGTGACACACCACTTAGCTTGGGCTCTCTCTAGGCTCCCACCTTTTTGCTTCTCTGTGGTGATGTCCTTCAGACAAGGCAGTGACACTGAAGCTGATGAGGCTGGACTATATCACGGGGTTCAGGGGCTTGGAGGGTCCCTGTTAAGGACTCACAGTAAATCTGGAGCTAAGAACTTGGACTTTCTTTCTTTAGCTGCCTCAGAACTGGGGCTCTTTGTAATGAAGCACTTGTGTTTCACATGTCTCAGCCCCTAGGAGGTGAGCTCGGGCATGTTCCCATGGCAGAGGAACAACAGTGAGCAAGAAGAGAATGTAAAACTACTTCCCAAGCCTCTGTTCATGTCAGTTTTGCTAACATCCCATCCAGCTGAAGTGAGCCACGTGTCTGAGCTTGGTGTCAAGTGTAGTAATGTTGGACGGTAAAGGGTCTAGAGGTGGAGAGGTGAAGCGTTTTGGCCATTAACACTAGAATCATGTGAATAAGACAAACAGAAGTAGCAGCGATGGTCATGCAGCACCTAACAGGTACTGAACACTTTCTGTGGGCCAGTCTCTGCTGGGAGCGTTATATGCACGCACTCTGCCCCCTTCATTGAACGCTCACAAGACTTTACTCTTGGTGCGTGCATTAGTCGCTCAGTCGTGTCTGACTCTGTGCGACCCCATGGATTGTAGCCCACCAGGCTCCTCTGTCCATGAAATTCTCCAGGCAGGAATACTGGAGTGGGTTGCCAGCTCCTGCTCCAGCGGAAAGTTTGTTTTAGAGATGAGACGACTGAGGTTCAGAGGGATTAAGTAATTGCCAAAGTTTACAGAGTTCCTAAGTGGTGAAGCTGGGATAAGAATCTGTTCTGTGTGACTCTATAGTCTAGCTCTTATAAAGAATTCCCGAATACCAGAGTTGGGGTTGGGCAGGGGTAGTGTGTGTGGCTGCGACATCACTTGAAACTTACTGGAGAGAAACTCAAAACAAATAATAGGCAACCCTTTCATGCAGAGGTTGGTAACTTTGAGGAATGTGTCCTGTCATGGGTATACTGATGCTAGCCCCTGTGAGGGCTTCAGTGGTTACAGTACTCAGTCCCAAGCTAGTATGAATGAAAAGGCAAATCTGTTCCAGAAAAGTTTGTATAAATGACAGCTTCTTTGTGTCTTTCTGAGGGGAAAGTGGGAGATCTTAGAGACAGCCCGTTATATGTTGAAGTTGATATGGTGCAGTGGTTTTGAAACTGTTTTTGGGACTCTACAGGTTTTGATGATAAAATCTTGAGAACCACTCCATAAGTCAAGGTGGAGGAAAGGGAGATTTCACTTTCCACTTCTACAGAGCAGCTCTGCATTTCAATGTCATATTTTGGGTTTTGATGCATTATGTTTTCTTTTTTTCGAAGAAATAAGGATCTTGATGATCTAAGAAAGGAAAGCTGTTGTTCTCATGGAAAGATCCCTGGACAAAGGGTCCAGAGCCCTAGGGTCTAATGCCACTTCCGCACTGCCCAGTTGTGAGATCTTGGACACTAGCTTGACCACCCAGGTCCTTCCTCCCTCCCTTTCTTGTCTACAGAATGAGGGGTTTGAATCAGGTGGTCTTCACTGTCTTCTTGAGCTCTGACATTCTTTATCTTCAGTGGGGGGGCAGCTGTGCCTGTTATACTGTCAGAAATGAAATACCAGAACTGGTCTGCCAGGTGGTCTGATCCAGCGGTCTCTCCCTTGAATTCTTCTAATTTCCATCTGCTTCCTCACCTTAGTTGAGTCAGCAAACATTTAGCTCTAACTGACTCTGTGCCAGGCACTGTACCCACCTTCCTTTGAAGCTCCTAAGCTGCTAATAAGTTGCCCTGATCTGGGAGGGTCCCAAGAGTGCCCTTTAGCTGTGTCTTTTTCTTGCCACTGTCTTCCCTTCATCTATTTCACCTCCGGGTGTTCGTGTCTCTCTACAGGACAGAGTATGAGGGTTGGTAATAATTTATGTGTGTGCATGTGCTCAGTTGTGTCCAACTCTTTGCAGCCCCACGGACCACTAGGCTCCTTTGTCCATGGGATTCTCCAAGTAAGAATACTGGAGTGGGTTGCCATGCCCTCCTCCAGGGGATCTTCCCGACCCAGGGATCAAACCTGGGTCTCCTGCATGGCAAGCAGACTCTTTACTATCTGAGCCTTTATACTTTGGGAAAATTATTTACTCTCTTGAGGGTCTCAGTTTACTCATCTGTAAAATAGGAATAATAATAATAGTCACTACTTGTTAGAGTTCTTGTAAAGGTGAAATAGCTCCAAGTGTAACGCTCTTGGGGTAGTGCCTTGCACAGAGCGACTGTGATCCGTGTGGTTGCTATTGACATGTACAAAATGAAGTGAAGTCACTCAGTCGTGTCCGACTCTTTTGCGACCCCATGGACTGTGTAGCCCACCAGGCTCCTCTGTCCATGGAATTCTCCAGGCAAGAATACTAGAGTGGGTTGCTGTTTCCTCCTCCAGGGGATCTTTCCGACCAGGGACCAAACCTGGGTCTCCTGCACTGCAGGCAGATGCTTTACCATCTGACCCACCAGGGAAGCCTGCTGATGCATGCAGCTGCTACTACTACTATTATTGTTTTTTTTACATTATCGTGTTGGTTTTGCCATACATTGACATGAATCTGCCATGGGTATACATGTGTTCCCCTTCCAGAACCCCCCTCCCACCTCCCTCCCGATTCCCTCCCCCTGGGTCATCCTGGTGCACCAGCCCTGAGCATCAAACCTGGGCTGGCTATTGATTTCACATATGATGATTGACATGTTTCAATGCCATTCTCCCATATCATCCCACCCTTGCCCTCTCCCATAGAGTCCAAAAGACTGTTCTATACATCTGTGTTTCTTTTGCTGTCTCACATACAGGGTTCTCCTTACCATCTTTCTAAATTCCATACATATGCGTTAGTATACTGTATTTTTGTTTTTCCTTCTGGCTTACTTCACTCTGTATAATAGGCTCCAGTTTTGTCCATCTGAGTAGAACTGATTCAAATGAATTCTTTTGCTACTATTATTATAAGACGTGTGTACTGGGAGGAACCAAACTGCCATTGCCTTGGTCCTGAACGCACTGATCAGCTCTGCCTTCTTCCAAAGGGCTGTCTTCAGCCTTCCCCAGACCTCCGGGCTCAGCGCCCATTCCATTGTCTTCTTTCCCAGAGGTGGCATTCCCTGTCCCCGCCCTCATGTGCTCCTCCACCCGCCTCCATCGCCTTACATGGCAGGAAGCCTGGTCTGCACCCCACACCTCCAAAGTGCACCCCACAGATTGGGCTGTGCCAAGCCCTACACTTGCCCCCTGATGAAGCTGGGGACCCTCTGGTCTGGGTCTGTACCTCTTGAGTCTGCCCAGAGCCTCCGTGAGTCCTTTCTGCTTTACCCCGCCGGCTCTGGCCCCACTTGCTTTGTTAATGGAGAATTTGTCAAGTAATGGGAATAATTAGCACAGTGGGGGCCTACGGTGCCCTGGAAAGAGAACAGAGAGCACCGTCCCAGCAGCCCCAGACGTGATTGCCAGGCAGGCTTATTCTCCCTGGTCTGCACCTCTCTCCCCATCTCTTGCAATATGTTTGATTTTTTTTCTCTTTGTGTAGAGAGAGTTGGCTAGGAGAAAAGCCCCATAAATGGCACTCTTGCTGGGCTGGTGCTGTGAAAGCTGGATAAGATTGTCTTCTCAGACTGAATAATTTTCCTCTCCCCCTGCCTCTGTTAGAGGGGGAAGGTCAGCTGAGCACCTAGCTGATTTCCCCCTCCCTTTCTCTTCGCTGTTTCCTCCCCTCATCCAGCCCTCCCCTCTCCCCTTCTCCTTGTCCCCTCATCTAAAGAACTCACTGACTCCCAACTGAGTCCTTTTTAATGGTCCCAAGAGGCAAGGATCTTGAAGGGTGATTATCTTCATTATAAATTATTAACTCTCTCAACAGCCAGATGGCTTCCGAGCCATGGCTTGGACCCGATGGTTGGGAGAGGAGGGGGTGGGGGAGGGAGGCGGTGAGTAGGGGGAGTGGCCACAGCCCCTTGAGTTCCTGGCTGCACCTGGGTTGTTGGGGAACCCTTCAGCTCCTTGCAAGGCCTGAGCTCTGTGGACAGAGGGAAGAGTTTGCTGTGCTAAGGTTTGGCCTGATAGAAAACTCAGGACTGCTCTGGGGATGGAGTAGAAGTGGTAGGTGGGGAAGAGACGAACACCAAGAGCTGCTGTGGGTGGGAACCTTAGAGGGTGTCAGCAAGGCAGGAAGGCACGATTATTACCTTAGGTTGTGTAGCTTTTACTTCCTTGGGTGTTCACACCATCCTGGAAGGTGTCTTCATCGTTCCTCCTAATTTACAAGAGAGGAGACAGAAATTGGAGAGATTTCAGAGTTTCCCATAAGGTCACTTGCCCAGTAGTTGGTGGAAAGACAGAGCCTGGATCTGACCCCTGGGCTGGTGTTCTCCCCCGAGCAGACTTCCCTTCAGTTGCCTAAGACCCGCGTCCTTCAGGTTGCCATATAAGTCCCCCTGCCTCGAGAATCCGGCCCCAGCCACACTATGCCAGAGTCATCTTTCACTCTTCTGGACTCTACTGCACCTCATACAAAGATCTAGATAGTACTGGACACACAACTCCAAAGAGCATCCCATCTCTTTTGGGACATCTCCAGTGATGGGGTAGTTCACATCATCTGGAGGTGGTCTGTGTGTAAGCCAAGGACATAACCACTTTCTCTAGAACTTCCATTCTCTGGACAGAGTTCTGTCCTTGAGGGCAGCGGAAGACCTGTGGGATCTCTCTTCCAATTCAAGACTGCCTCAGACCCTTGAGGCTGCTGCTCTTGGTAATGTTGAGTTGCCTCTGCACATCCAAACACCTTGGTGCGTCAAAGTTTCCTCACACAGAGACTCAGGTGTGACTCTTACCACTGTCTGTGTCATGGGACGAGGTTTAAAAAGGTGTCCACCTGTCCATGCTACTCTCCCTGAGCGGGCCCGGTGAGGCACCAAAATCAGCCACGCTGCTGGGAGGGACGCAGACGCTGAGGCCGGCAGTAACGACGGTGGCAGCAGCAGTAGCTGGCATGTACTTAGTTCTCATCTGTGCCCAGCACTGCTCCAGGGGCTTTACCCTTATCAGGTGCCCTACCCTGGTAACTCACTATTAACTCTGTTTTACAGATGAGGCAACTGCTGTTCAAAGAGGGTAAGTGACTAGCTCCAGGTCACACAGGAAGCAAGTAGTATATGAGATTTGAACTCAGGAGGTCGGGCTCCAGAGGCCATGCCTTTAACCTCTGAGAAAGGGGTACTTACTCTAACACCTGTGTTCTATTTGGACCTTACAGATTGACCTCTGCCTTTCTGAGCTCATATTAGGCAGATCCAACTTCTTACCTCTGGTCTAGCTCTTTACATCATTTGGTCTCATGTCTTTCCTCTCTGGGCTTCTCTGGTGGCTCAGACAGTAAGGAATCTGCCTGCAGTGCAGGAGACCTGGGCTCGATCCCTGGGTTGGGAAGATTTCCTGGAGAAGGGAATGGCAACCCACTCCAATATTCTTGCCTGGAAAATCCCATGGACAAGAGGAGCCTGGCCAGTTATAGTCCATGGGGTCACAAACAGTCGGACATGACTGAGTGACTAATACACATACACACACTTTCCTTTCTACTGGGTATATAAGTACCTTGCAGGGTTTGAGCTACTTAAAAATTTTTTGTATCTACATCATGGGTGCTCCATGGTCTCAAAAATGTCAAACAAAAGACTTCCTTCCAATTCATTGCCCTCTATCTCACCTACACCTCTCTCAAAAAGTGGGGCTCAGAATAAAAATCTAATGACCCACACCAAATTGACCCAGATCTTCATGTCCTTTTTCCTACAAGTTACATCATAATGAAGGCAGTCTAAGATTGCATCTGGTTCTCTGTCAACCACAAAACCTCTTGTCTGTCAGTTCAGTTCAGATCAGTTGCTCAGTCAGTCTTGCAACCCCATGAATTGCACCACACCAGGCCTCCCTGTCCATCACCAACTTCCGGAGTCTACCCAAACCCATGTTCATTGAGTCGGTGATGCCATCCAACCATCTCATCCTCTGTCAGCCCCTTCCCCTCCTGCCTCCAATCCTTCCCAGCATCAGGGTCTTTTCCAATGAGTCAACTCTTCACATGAGGGGCCCAAAATATTGGAGTTTCAGCTTCAACATCAGTCCTTCCAATGAACACCCAGGACTGATCTCCTTTAGGATGGACTGGCTGGATCTCAAGAGTCTTCTCCAACACCACAGTTCAAAAGCATCAATTCTTTGGTGCTCAGCTTTCTTCAGCGTCCAACTCTCACAACCATACATGACTACTGGAAAAACCATAGCCTTGACTAGATGGACCTTTGTTGGCAAATTAATGTCTCTGCTTTTCAATATGCTGTCTAGGTTGGTCATAACTTCTCTTCCAAGGAGTAAGCGTCTTCTAATTTCATGACTGCAATCACCATCTGCAGTGATTTTGGAGCCCCAAAATATAAAGTCTTGATACTGTTTCCACTGTTTCCCCATCTATTTCCCATGAAGTGATGGGACCAGATGCTATGATCTTAGTTTTCTGAATGTTGAGCTTTAAGCCAATTTTTCACTCTCCTCTTTCACTTTCATCAAGAGGCTTTTTAGTTCCTCTTAACTTTCTGCCATAAGGGTGGTGTCATCTGCATATCTGAGGTTATTGATATTTCTCCTGGCAATCTTGATTCCAGCTTGTGCTTCTTCCAGCCCAGCGTTTCTCATGATGTACTCTGCATATATGTCATTCCTCAATTCTTGTCTCCTATATAGTTAGGAATTGGGTTGTTTATTTTGGAGGATCAAGTTGTCTAACTTTCCATTCATCTCCATAGACTTCTTCTTGTTCGACACAGGCTGTGGTTTAAGCCTGCCATGACCTCCTGATGCCATGGCATCAGTCAGCACACATTTGAACTCGGTGTTAGTTCATTCACAAACATGACCAGTTGCTGAGTGGGCTTCTGTTCTCATGGCTCTTCCCTCTTCATACTGGCTCTTGATGAATATGAATCAAGCCCTTTATCCAGGGCTTGACCTCAGATGAAAACCTGCATCCCCAAGCCTTTAACCACCACACCTTCTTTGAATGCTGCTGTTTAGCTAGCGACAAGTCTTTGTGGTTCTGTCCACCTTACATTCCTTACATGAGAAACTTTCCCAAAAGATCAGCAGAAGTCCACATACACCTCCTGTGTGTCTCTACTGTCATTGATGAGTATTCCCAGAAAAGGAATTTTAGTCTGATGTGACTACATCTTAGTTCTTACAGAAAACTTAGTATCTCAAGAAGTGCTATAGTTCAAGACTTAAAACAAGTTTCTTCTCTTCCATCGCTGTTCCCTTTTCAGCACAACATAAACCTCAATGCCCTTGATGGACTGGAATTGAGGTCTTCAGACCTTTTCCTGCAGGGCAGGGGCAACGAACCAGGATAGGGTGAGCTTGGTGGCAGAGGCACCTAGAGACCAAAGCAGCTCAGCAGATGTCATGGGAAAGGAGAAGACATGAGGAGGATAAGACTCTTAGATGTAAAAATTGTGAAAGGGAGAACTGGGGTATGAAGTGGCCTGGGGAGAGAGAAGGATGGTGCTCTCCCTGTCTGCCCGTATTTTCCTAGAGAAAAGACTGGTGTTAACTTAGGGATTTGTAAGGAGGGAGTTGCGGTTTCCAAATGGAAACCAGTAATATGTTTCTTTTAAACCTCTCCTTCAGATGACAAATAAAATAATAGATGAGCACATGCTACGTCCCAGGAAGTATACTGTTTTCAGTAAAATATAACATAGATAGAGATGAGCACTCAAGTCATAAATGTGAAGCTTGGTTGATGCCTTTTCCCAAACTAAGCACCGTGGGCAACGTCACTCCTGTCCAGAAACAGAATCAATTCATCTGCTTTGCCCTTTCCACTCATTAATTCCCTGAGAGTAACCATTATTTTGATATGTATCAGTAGAGGATGATTTCTTTGCCTCGATTTGTTCCTTGTATAAACGGAACACGTAGGATATATGCTTTTCTGTGAGATGCATCCATGTGACTATCTGGACATAGTACCAGTCATTCTCAGGGCTGTATGGCATTTTGCATGAATAGATGACAATTTACTAATCCACTCTACTGCAGATGAACATGGGGTTATTTTCTAGGTTTCAGCTATTATGACTAGTGTTGTTATGAAGATTTTTGTGTATGACTTGGGTTGGACATACATAAGCATTTCGGTTGGTATTGGAATTGCGAAGTCTCAGGAGGGGAATTGTGGAGTCATGGGACAAAAATATTTAGCTTTAGTAGCTACTGCCATGCAATTTTCAGAGAGTAGTTATACTGCTATACATTTTAAAGTTAATGAAGTCCAAAACCACCCTACGAGATAGGTATTATCATTCTCTCTCCTTCTCTCTGTGTCTCTCTCTCTGATGAATAAACAAAGACTCAGAGAGTTGCCCAAGGCTAAATAGCTATGGTAATGACAGTCTGAGTTTAAATCAACTCTGTCTGGTGCCAAAGCCCATGTTCTTCATCACTACCCTGAATTACTTTCATGTCTTGGAGAGAATTCATGCCTTCACTTCCCCCACTTCCCAAAGTAGAGCCTCTGCTGTAGAATTAACATAGAGAGTACTATGTGTGAGGGGCTGGCGTAGTGGGGTAGTGTCAAGAGGGACAGTGACTCTGATGCCATTGAGCAAAGATGAGCCTGCAACCCCCTTCGAAGCACCTGGGGATAGAGCATGCCCATGTCCTCCACTTTTGCCAAGGACAAGGGCAGGATGGGTGTAGAACATTGGTGGTGGGAGTGAGAAATCTGACATGTCTCCCAGGTTACAGGGAGTCCTCACAGGCATGGGTGACCATGTGAAATGGAAGCTCCTCTTGATATGTCATGATAGATTTTTTTAAGGTCTAGCATTCAGCTCAGTTCAGTTCAGTCGCTCAGTTGTATCCGACTCTTTGCGACCCCATGGACCGCAGCACTCCAGGCCTCCCTGTCCATCACCAGCTCCTGGAGTTCACCCAAACTCATGTCCGTTGAATCGGTGATGCCATCCAACCATCTCATCCTCTGTCGTCCCCTTCTCCTCCTGCCCTCAGTCTTTCCTAGCATCAGGGTCTTTTCCAATGAGTCAACTCTTTGCATGAGGTGGCCAAAGTATTGGAATTTCAGCTTCAACATCAGTCCTTCAAACGAACACTCAGGACTGATCTCCTTTAGGGTGGACTGGTTGGATCTCCTTGCAGTATGAAAAGGTCTAGCATTAGGAGTGTGTTATTCAGAACTCTCTGTCACAACCTAACCCAAACGTGCATAAGCAAAAAGCAAAAAGAAAAGTTTAGTTCATGCAATGAAACCAGGATCCATGGGGCTTCAGGTCTGGCTACATCTAGGTGCTGAAACGTCACTGGAAATCCATCTCTATACATCTCTTGACTCTCCTTCTTTGTTGTCTTCATTTTGAGACAAGACTATCTTGAATAGTTACATTGCTATCTCTCATCAATTCTGGATGTCACTCTAATCGTCTGACAATGAGGTTAAAAAAAAAAAAAGAGGGTCCTTCTCCCAATATTCCAGTGTAAACTCTAATTTGACACAGTTTGGGTGACAAACCCATCCCTAAACTAATCACTGTGGCAAGAGATTGCAATGTCCTAATAGGCTAAACTGGGTCCCAAGATCTGGGGTTGGGATGAACCCCACCTAAATGACCTGGACTGAGATTGGTGGTGAAAACCATTTTACCTTTAAGTGGGCCAAAGGGTATGGTGAAAGGGAGGCAAGTAGAACCAACAGAGAGGCATCATAGGGCCTTTGTAGTCCTGATGAGGGACATTCGAGGGATGCTGATGGGAGGTTCCAGAGGAGGAACCGCCGAGCCCAGTCTGAAGCTTTGAGGACAGTCTTCATCATGCCTTCCCACTGTCCGTGGTTCTCAACACAGGCCCCACTTTCCTCTGAATCTGTCTCAAGGAAGCAGAAGAACTATAGGGAGGGAGTGGAAGGGCACACGGCAGCCGGATCTTTCGAGCTGTGCCAGTGGTAAATAGCCCGTGTGTCGGAGTCGTGTGGGGGCCCTTCTTTTTTTTTTTTTCTCATCACAGTTACCTTTATTTTACAATTTATAAAAATACTGCCATGCCAAGTAAATGTGTTGTTGACAAACCGTAACAGAAACAACATGACCCTATCGACCTTTAGTAAACCTAGGTACAATAAAGTAAGACATGTCTGTATCAATTAAGCCAGCAAGCTTAAGCTCCTTTGAATACCGGATTTTATACTATATATAAAATAGATAATCAACAAGGACCTACTGTAGAGCACAGAGAACTATACTCAATATTTTCTTTTCCCTTATAGGAAAAGAGTCTGAGAAAGAAAAATATATATATATATGTATGTGTGTATATATATATGTATGTATATAAACTGAACCACGGTGCTGCAATAACACAGTATAAGCAATGATATGTCAATAAAAATATTTTTAATGAGACATTGAGTATTTCTTAGATCATGTAAACCTGAAATTCATTCTGGCCAGTTTCTTTCATATTTAGAAATATTTAGTTTGTAATATCTTACTTATAAGTCAATTATATAGAGCTCTTTTTAAAATTTAATATTTCCCAGAGGTAGAGACATCTTATAATAATGTCTCTTAACTAATGTACACATGGACACATAAACAGACAAAACTAGAGATCTCATAGCTTCACTTTAAAACTAAGTTATGAATCAGTTATTCCAATATAAGCTTACTAGTTCATAAATAAGTTGGAATAAATTTGCTTGCTAAGATGACTAAGGCTTTATTACTTGTGGAAAAGACTTTTAAGATTTGTATTTGATCTTGATAAACCCTTAAGGAGGCTATGAATTAGATTTTGGTGGAGGGTGCCTTTCCAACAGTTTAAGTTTAAAAAGGCCACCTTTTCCTTTTTCCCTCCTTGGTTTCAGGCTCTTTCTGAGTCAATGAGGCTCAGTTTCAGGTTCCTGTGGGTTGTATTTACATTTCTGATTTACCAAGACTTGTGAGACAAAAACTTTTAAATCCCAAGCAGCCGGATTGTGAGACAGCTGCAAAGATGTTAACCCCATGTAAGAAGTACTCCGCTCGATAATTATGTAGATTAGCTGGCAATTGGATAATGTCACTCACTTTCCCTCTCCTGCTCGGTTCTCAGATAGCAGACAAACATTTTGAGCTTCTGCACCAGCCTGGGCGTTCCACATAGGCATTGGAGCAAATTACCTGCCCCTGTGGCTGTCTGGGCTCTCCTGTGGCTCAAGAGAAGGGAGAAGTTGGCTGACTGGTGGAGGGGGCTCCCTGACTCCCATTTTTGTATTTCTCTAGCCTAGCACAGCCCCGGCAGAGGGCTAAAGAGGGCTTAAAGGTGAATGCTTGGGGCAGTTGGCTTGAGGCCTGTGATATTAAATGGAAGGTCATCTCTAGCCTGGGCCACTGCAACAATTTCCCAGAGGTCACAGGGATGTCCACAGTCCAAGAAAGCAATGCAGGAGCTTTAGGAGAGAATTTTGGTGGTCCATAGGGCATTGAGTCTAGGTTAACCTGATTCTGATGCTACCAGTCTTGAAACCAGATTCTGCCCAGTGCCTGTGGAGGGGAAAGAAAGATTGGTTTTCTTGTTAGTCTTTTTGATTCTCCTGGATGCAGGCAGGGTACTGTCACTATCTCCAGTGGTGGCCTGGGCAGGAGGGGAGGATGGCCAATCTGATGGACGAGGCTCAGCAGGCAGGGTTGAGTGACCACCCCAAAGCAGACAGGGTAAATTCCCATGATCCTCTGCACAGGGAGTAGTCCTGGGCAGCCTACTTCCTAATTCATATGTTACCCCAGATCACTTGGAATATGCTGCTTTGTCCTGAGGGGTCATCTGAGCCTGGCATTCAGGGAAGTATAGAGGTGCAGGATTGCTGTCATTGTATGAAATGGAGAGGTGTGGAGGTCACTGCATGAAACACAAATGATCCTCAAGGATGCTCTTCAGCTTCTTTTATTGTTCATTCTTTCTACACAGGTGTCTTGAGCTCCCACTCCATGGGAGCCAAGGTCCTGCGGCAGCACCAGGGTGAAGCAGTCTGGGCCCCCAGGTAGATTTCATAGTGTGGATTCTTTTATTGTTCTGCTTTCGTCTTTAAAGTACACTTTGTCCTACTATTTTGTGACTCCCCTAAGGCAAGAACCATGTCTTCTTCTGCTTAGATCCAGGAGCGACTGAATGAATCGGAGCTCAATAAGTAGTTAGATTGAGCTGAGCAAGTCATTTAATTTCTGCAGACACACAAGTGACTTTCAGAGGCCCAGAGGGTTGACATCTAGATCAGTCTGAAAGCTTCCGGGGCCATCCGTTTAGAGGGACTCCCATGTGCCAGCTCATCCATGTCACCAGGCCCTCCGTCTCCACGTCCTTGCCTTCCAACAAGGGGGTCCCACTGGCTGAAGCCACCTGAGCCTGGGCCTTGCCTGAGCTAGACTCCTAGGTCTAAACGGGCAGGAGGGGAAGTAGAGAAGGAGGTGTGGCAGCCTGGGGCAGTGTCACTGAGCAAACACTTTCCCAGGCCTCTGGAACTCAGACACCGTGGGCTCCCTCTGTGCCATGTGATCTTTACATTCTCAGCTCATTGATAGTTTCCGGCATGGGATACTTCGTTGGAGAGACCTGTGCTTTGTGCTCATCCTGTCTGCCTTGCTCCCCACTCTTGTAGATCAGATACATGATGGAGAGGGTGATGGGAGAGCAGCTGTCCTTTGAGCACATTCCCCAAAAGTGGTCCTTTTCAAAAATTTGATTAAAAAATTCAGGATGGGGAACACATGTGCACCCATGACTGATTCATGTCAATGTATGCAAAACCCACTGCAATATTGTGAAATAATTAGCCTCCAATTAAAATAAATAAATTTTTTAAAAAAATAGATTAAAAAATTATGTATATATGGCAGATATTAGGACCAGAAGAAGCCCTCTTTGGGCACAAGGGTCTCTCTTCTCACCTGGGATGTTGTCTCTCATCTTGCTTGGCATAATTCACCTCATATAGCAATCACCTTCCAAGAGACTGGGTCATCTCTCATTTCTTAGCCATGTGACACCCACCTCTGGCTTCATGTCTTCCACTCCATTCCAACAGCACCAGCCTCCTTGCTGTTCTTCAAACATACCCACCTGCTCCAGCCTCAAGGCCTTTTGCACTATTCCTTCTGGAACCTTCTTCCCAGACATTTACATAGCGAGTTCTCTCATTCTCCTTCAAGGATTTCCTTAAGTCTCATCTTCCCAGATTCTGATTCATGATGTTTGCCTATTTCTGTCATGTAAATATTCTAGCATAGTTGATTTCGTGCTACCAAAGTGTCATCAACCAGCTCAAAAATTGCTGATTTTTTTTTTTTTTTTTGTGGGCTCTAGGGCACACAGGCTCAGGAGTTGCAGCTCACAAGCTCCAGAGTGTGGGCTCAGTATTTGTGGCACACGGGCTTTAGTTACCTGGGGCTTGTGGAATCTTTCCAGACCAGGGATCCAACCTGCCTCTCCTGTATCCACAGGCAGATTCTTATCCACTGTGGCACTGTGCTTGCGTGCTAAGTCCCTTACAGTCATGGACACCTCTTTGCGACCCTCTGGACTGTGGCCTGCCAGGCCTCTCTGTCCATGACATTCTCCAGGCAAGAATGCTGGAGTGGGTTGCCATGCCCTCCTCCAGGGGATCTTTCCGACCCAGGGATCGAACTCATGTCTCCCGTAGCACCTGCACTGCAGGTGGATTCTCTTACCTGTTGAGTCACCAGGGAAGCCCCAGGGAGATCCAAAAATTGCTGGAATTTTAAAAGTTGGTTTGGCCTGTGCGTGTGCGAAGCCTGCATGAGTTGGCATATGCTATGCTTATGTTCCAGTTAAGAATTCCTCACCCCTTGGAGGTGCCCATGCCACACTTTGGGAAACACTGTGTATACACGACGTTTTATACCACAGAGGCTTTCCATATAATGGATTTAATCAGCCTCTTTTTGGGTGGACTGTGTGTTCACTGGAAATTGGTGTTTGTTCCTGCTTAAGAACAGCTCTTTCCTCTTCAAAGCATGAGTAATAACTAGCTTTGCTAATGCAGCCATCATAAAAATAGTAGACAGTGGTCTGACAGCGACCATGGTGAATTATCAAGCGTGCCGATTAATGCGCAGCAACTTGCATCACTCTTGAAAATTACACTCACTGCTCTCATGTGAACAGAGAAGTCTCCTCTCAGCTCTGTGACCAGAGTCTACCTTCAGTCTGCCACCCCTTAACTGGGTGCTGGTGCGTTCACAATCAGTATAAAACATGCATGACATGCTCTAGGCCTGTGACATTCCTTAACTATTCATTTTGTTGTTCATTCTGCTGGGTTGTTTTTTAATTTAAAAATGTATGTTTTAATATACTGTCCCCACTTTGCAGACATACACACACTCACACATGCAGACATACACCAGTGATCCCCCCTTCTCACCCTTCCTATCAAGAAATAAGGAAGGAAAGAGGTAGTGTTCATTGTTCACCTACTGTGGCGATAGCCTCATGGTAGAATCTTCTAATACATGATTGCATTGAATCCTGTCTCTAGCTTTGGAAAAAGGCTATTATGAGTGAGAAAACAGAAGCTCAAATAAGTTAAGAAATCTTCTCAAAGTTCCATATACAAGAACTAGGATGCACAGCCTTTTTACAAAGGCTCAAAGCACACTTACCCCATACCCCAACCCCCCAAGACCTTTTCTCCAACATTTAGTTAAGAGATGAGTGGTTTTTGCTCATTACTTACCTTCTAGTTTATTCTCACTGACTCCTATAAATAATCCCTCAAAAATGTAAAGGATCTGTCTTCGGCTGCCTACACCAAACATTGGGTTGGCAAAGTGGAAACGAAAATCTAAAGCAAACAAACAAAAAATCACTGTCATGTTCCTGTCTTTTAATAGGTAAACGAGTTCAAACTGCATGTGTGCATTTGAGTATATAAAATGTTAGCACGTACCTGAAAAATAAATTTTGGCCACATGACCCTGTGATATGGATATTGTAAAAATGTGCTGATACGGCTTGGCGGGTTTGATACTCTTTTTGCACACAGAAAAGCTGAGTGCATCGTTAGGAGCTGAGCTCGGGGTCCTGACACGGCTCTGAAAGACCCTGGGCCCTCCATCCTGCTTAAAGCACCAAGCGCTCGGGGACTCACTAGAGTAGCCGGGCTTGCAGTCAGCACTCCATCGATATTTGTGAAATAGGATGCAGTATTTTCCTGACATGGGGCCCTAGTCTTACTTTCCTTCTCCCGCCCTCCTTCCTGCAGGTCTTTTCTCTGGAGTCCTGGGAGGCAGCTTACGGGCCGGACCGCCTCTAGCCCGCACCATGAGGCCTGAGTCCACTTCCGTTCGGCCAGGGGCCCTGCTCTGCCTGAGTTCTCAACTTCCGGCTACTACCCTCCCCGCGGCCCTCTGCTGCTAGGAGTTCTGCCGTCACGACGGGCCCTTGGCCTGTTTCTACCTTGCGCCTGGCTCACCTGACTGCTCGCTCCTCTTCCATCGCGGCCCCCCTGACCCCAGGCCTCTCCCCGGCCTCCCTGGCTGGGCGTTTGGGGGTCTGCTGCTGGGAGGAGGACACTGCTGAAGGCTGCCACCCGCCCGCCGGCCTGCCGTGTGCTTTTCTCCTGCCCAAATCCAGGCCTCTGGATCCACATTGGACAGCTGAGATCTTTCCTGGAGAAAGACCCTCTGCTCCCCACTCTGCACCCTCACTTTCCCCCCGCCCGCCTGCCTGACCTCCTCTACCGCTGCCCTGTCCTTCCCCGGCTCCGTCTCGTTACTGAATTTCTTGCTCGTGGGTGCCCACTGGGGGCTATCTGGTTCCCTTTCCTCCTTCCTCACCCTCTGTGTGTGTGTGTGTGTGTGCGCGCTCCTCCTCCCTCGTGTGTTCCCTGTCCCCCAGCCATCTCCTTTTTCTCTCTGCCTTCCCCTTCAAAGGAGGTGGGGCCGGGGGACTGTCCCCCGAGGGCCGTTCCCCGCCTCCGGGCCCGAGGGCTTGGCCACAATGAGCCTCACCATGCATTCGGTGTTCTTCACCGTGAAGGTGAGCCTCCTGCTGGGGTCCCTGTTGGGGCTCTGCCTGGGCCTGGAGTTCATGGGCCTCCCCAACCAGTGGGCGCGCTACCTCCGCTGGGACGCCAGCACGCGCAGCGACCTCAGCTTCCAGTTCAAGACCAACGTCTCCGCGGGGCTGCTCCTCTACCTGGACGACGGCGGCGTCTGTGACTTCCTCTGCCTCTCCCTGGTGGACGGCCGCGTGCAGCTGCGCCTCAGCATGGACTGCGCGGAGACCGCCGTGCTGTCCGGCGAGCGCGTGGACGACAGCAGCTGGCACTTGGTCATGGTGAGCCGCGACCGGCTGCGCACCGCGCTGGTGCTCGACGGGGAGGGCCGGTCCGCGGAGCTGCAGCCCCGGCGGCCCTACATGGACGTGGTCAGTGACCTGTTCCTGGGTGGCGTCCCCGCCGACATCCGGCCGTCTGCCCTGACCCTTGATGGAGTGCAGGCCATGCCCGGCTTCCGGGGATTAATCTCTGATCTCAAGTACGGCAACTCAGAGCCCCGGCTTCTGGGGAGCCAGGGTGTCCAGCTGGATGCCGAGGGGCCCTGCGGCGAGCGTCCCTGTGAAAACGGCGGCATCTGCTTTCTCCTGGATGGACACCCCACCTGTGACTGTTCTACCACCGGCTACGGTGGCAAGCTGTGCTCCGAAGGTAAGGGCCCTCTTCCCTACCCCTCTGTGGGCAGCAGCCCACCCCCCACGGCTTGGGTAAGGATCAAGGCCCCCTGGAGGGAAACCAGGTCTATCATTGACCGGCCTCTTTAGCTGCCTGTCAGATAACTGGGTCTCTTTCCCCGAGGGCGTGGTAGAAATCCTTGGCTTTCTCTCACTGGAAAAAATCCATCAGATCTCAGCAGGAGAGATCTACTTGAGCAGGACTACTCAACCATGGGCTCCTTACACAAATGTTTGGCTGTACTCAGAAAGCTGCATAGAGTGGAGTACAGGATCTGAGCCCCAGCTCAGCTCTTTGCACCACAGTGAAGCCTCGAAGGATCAGTACAAGGCCAGACGTCAGATAGAAAGGGGCAAAGTGGCTGTCTGTGGCCCTCCTGATCCCTTGAGAATTGGGCCCTTGGGACTAGATGGGCCACTCCGCATTACTTTCTCCTTATCGTCCCTAACCTAAGGAAAGCCTGTGCAAAGAAGAATGAGGGTCGATAGACTGCAAGGCCACACCTGGCCCTGCCCTAAACCCAGCCCTTGAGCTGTGCCCCTCCTGCCACAGTCTTCTGGAAGGTGTCTGATGGGTAGACAGGGCATTTTTAGGGGGATGGGACTTCTCGCCTCCTCCTCCTGACACCCCCAGGTGATTCCATTGTGCAGTTAAAGTTGGGAACCAAGAGGTCAAGGGAGGTCAGGTAGGTGGGGCCAGGTGAGTGTCTTAGCGCAGACTCCTGCAATCTTCATTCAGGTGATACCCCACTGCCTTGGGATTTGTAATTAAACATAGTGTCTGCAGGTGTTCTTTACACTTTCCCTGGAACCACCCAACTCCTAAAGCAGGCTGTGGTTGATATGAACTTTATCTACTAGCAGGTATTAAAAACATTTCTTTAAATCAAAACAAAGTTTATTTCACAGGTGATAACATGCTGGAGACCAGGACACTCTGGGGATCTTGTTGGGAGCCTCCTTGTAGGTCAAGTATGGGCTATATCGCAAGAGAACTTCTTTCCTGTTCTGGGCCGGCCATCACACCTCCCTTCTCGTGGGTGGGCTGCCAGAGAGGGAGATGCAAGATGTGCAAGGAGTCCTTTTATGACTTCTGTTATTCCTCACTGAGCCCACTGGAGGAGGGATGGGGCAGAGGGGTAGAGGCAATCCCAACCCCCAGAGTCCCCTGGGGACAATGGTTACTGAAGCGCTTGCCACAAGCAGGTCCCCCTGGAGCTTCTGGACTTTGGAGAACGTTCTTCCTGAAGGCTGACACAAACACTTGTTTTCTCCTTTGCCCAAAGGATCTGTTCTGTTCTCAGAACTGGCTTTGGAAGCTGGCATTCTTCCTTTCTAGGGACCAGAGTGTTTGCAAGTGTGTTGTTAACTTGCTGATTATCCCTGATTGCATTTTTTGTGTTTAAAAAGAACTCATTTCCTCTGGGCAGGTTTGGATCAGCACTTTTCTGCAGGAAGAAATCTCTATACTGTTTATGTATACAATTTCTCCTCTCTCTTATTTTTTTTTTTGGCTTGGGTGTGTGTGTATGTTTGTTTGAGGGCTCCAGAGGAATTTCTTCAGAGTAGATGATAAGCAGTCAATTTTTTAATAGCTAAATACAATATATGTATTTTAGTGATGGTTTTTTTCTATAGGGTTCAGACCATCTCGTGGCTATGGACTGATGCCTCTGTCTGCAGAAGGCAAACAGAGCATATTTCATTATTCTCTCATTATGGTACATAGTACAGTAAACAAACTTAGTGTTAACTACACCACAGCAACTGACACTTGGCTGGTTTGGAGCAGTGCAATGGCTGAGGTGAGGGTGGATGGTACCAGCATTTACTGTTGGTGACTGAAGCTTGTTGCTCCTGGTGATTGTCACTATGTCTAATCAATCACAAAGATGCATTTCAGGCTTTTAGAAAATATCCGTTCTCTCCACACAGTTAATTTTTAGAGTAAGCAGGGGAAAAACTCACCTATAAAATATGAAGGGGGAAAAAAAAACCACCCATAGCAGCCGCTGAGTGTCAAGCTCATCTGAGTAGTAAGACAAACAGCCTAAACAAATACCTGCCCATTTTCCTAAAGACAATGTAAAGCGGGCAGTGAGGGTACCTCTCTTGCCTCCTCTCTCACCCACTTTAAATTGCAAATGTCACAGAACTGAAACCCCCGGGGACTTGGTCCCAGCAGTGGGTCCTGTGTACCAGCCCTCTGATCATCCCACTCTGCAGGATGGGCCGCGCTGTTTGACTGTGTGAGGGCTTCATGCTTTAGCAGCTCAAGGGCAGGAAGAGCTGGGAGGGCTCCTGCAGCTTCAGATGGATGCGGTTGGGGCCTGTTGGAGGCGCAACCATTAGCTTCTCGCATGCTGGCAGTATTGATGTTTCCTCGGCCCGTCGGGCTGTCCATGCCTCAGTGGCTCAGAAATGTCTCCATACTGCACCCCAGGAAGAACGCATGGCTGGGCCCATCTCTTCGGTTTGCTCTGGGCGACTTTGACCTCCCATTGGGTATCTTTTCCAGGTAAGACCCATAAGACCACGGAGGTAGTTGCTGTGGGAGAGTTGGGTTTGGGGGGCGGGGGACGAGTTGTGGACACAGTCATCTTCTGTTTCCTGTGGCGAAAGGCTTTGGCTGCAGACTGAACCCCACACAGTCTGCTTGGGGAAACTTCATCCCAAGACTCCCAAACCAGCTAATGATCACATTGAACGTTCTGGCACATGATGGAGAGAGGGGGTGGTCCTGAACTTTTTTTTTTTTTTCCGCTTCTAGGTTGTTATGTTTATAAATCAAATGTTTGGGTTTTCAACTTCAGATTTGTTCAAGATGACTTTTAATCTTGCCCCCAAAAGACTTTAAAATTATGCATATCTGGTTCAGTATATAATCCCACTGTGGTGGGACATATTCACCTGGCTTTTTCTGTTTAGCCTAGTCTGTCCTGTTTTGGGGCATCTCTGAAGCTCCCTGGACAATAAAGAGGTGCCCTCAGCAGCCTCCAGACAGCAGCCCTCTCATGGTTTATTGGGGGTTTGCCATTACCTTGACATGAGTTTAAGCTTGATTGTTTATTTTTAAAATATTCTCAGTTGTGAATGTGCAGGTATTGAATTTCTCAACAATATTATAGCCATGACGAATTGGTTCACTGCCAAAGTGTATCCATTTCAGTACCAGTTTCCCTGAAGAGTTCATTTAGCCTGAAATCAGCCTGTTGCAGGTGGGATGGGGCCAAGGAAAGGTGGGGAGGTTTCCATAGGTTGATCTCTACCATCAGATCTTAATCTGTTGATCTACCTGTGTCAAAGATCATTTGTGCGCCCATGTTTTTAGGTTAATTTCAGTGGGGAGACATGAGGTCCTGTTGAGTCGGCAAAAAGAAAAATCGGTTCATTGTCTGCTATCTTCTCCTGCTAACTTAGGCAGGTGCCTAGGCCAAAAGCTGCTTGTTTTGAGTCTCAGCTGTTACGTTTTCAGAGGTGGGGATCCCCCAGTGAGGTACAGCTGTGGGTGCAGGTAACAGGGGCCGGAGTCTTAGTATAAGCACACGGTGGTGTGGGCTCCGCTAGCCTCATCCATCCCCCATCCCTCCCGCCCTCTGAAGCTGACATCCTACTCAGGTTGGTTTGATGGATGGCTCAGTACCACTTTGTGGCCTCAGTATGCCTTCCTGAAAGTGAATTTCAATTAGGTTTCTTTTTTATGGAGAACCTTCCTTTTCTTCTCCCATTTCTCAAAGCCAGAACTAAGATGGAAAGGTATTCCAAGAGGAGGTGCTTACCCCCGAGGCTTTTCCAAGAGCCAAAGACATCCTTTGCTGTAGTGAAGGTCCCAGTGATTGCCATGGCTCCTCCCATTTGGGGCACTTATATAAAAATACCACCGTCTCCTCTTCCCCTTGCCCTTGCCCCTCCTGCCTGAATAGTAATGTGGCTTTGTTCCTAATCTCAGTCAACCCCTAAGGCCTAGGAGTGGGGTCGGTGAGTCATCAAGAGGAAAGTTTAGCTCCTTCTCAGAATCCTTCCCCCTGGGGTGGAGACAAGCCCAGAAGCACGCACGGAGGACTTCATTTCCCACCCAACATTCGGGCGTTAGGACCAGCCCCACTATCCCCCCGGCCCAGCCAGCCAGCCAGCCAGCGGGGGCTGTCACTAAACGAGCCTGAATAGGGGTCTGATTGCTCCTTCGCGTCCTCTCCTCCTGATTACCCAGCGAGATTTCCTGGGTATGCTGTATGCTAAATGACAGAGCCGCCGCCTGCCACTTGCTCCAATTATCCCTCTTTTAACTGCGAGGGAAGAGCAATTTTTTAAAAAACTGTTCCCCCCACTCCCCTCCTCACAATAGCATCTCTGCCTCCTTTTAAAGACAGAAGACCCTTCTTCCTTGTGCCCCCTTCCGTGGGGGGCAAGAGCAGCCTTCTCCTTCCACCCCAGCCTGCACTCCAGCTGCAGGCTGCAGAGAGGGTGGGCCTTGGGTAAGGCTTGTCCAGGCTCAGCAGGGTTGAGGGGCGGGCAGGCATTCTGCCAGAAGCCTTCCAGGAGCTCTGAACTTGTATTTGCATCTGGTGATGAGACACCACAGGCCCAGTGCTGGGGGGCTAATCATCTTAATTATCTTTAAGTCCCCTGCCTCCCTTCACAGGCTGTCTCAGAGCGGTTTTCAGTTCCTGGAGCAGCTGCCCTCAGCTCGGTCCCCTAGTTCATGGGACAGAAGAGGTGGGGTGTGGGCTGTGTGTGGGGCGGATGGAGCTAACATGCCCTCCCCAATGCCTCTTACTGCCTGGGGGTCACTGGCTCTGCTGTGCATCTCTAGAGAAGTGAGGCCCCCGGGGTAGGGTGGAGTTTGTGTAAATGGAGTGAGAGAGGCTTTGGGACAAGGCTCCAGAGATCAGACAGCCTTCCTTAGAAAAAGTAATAGTGATGCTATTTATTATTTTTGAGCACCGCCCTGGCCTGAATCCTAGGTGCTTCCTACGCATGGTCTCATCTAATTCTCACAACACTCCTATGCATTAGGATACCATTAACTAGCCCCATTTCACAGATGAGGAAACTGAGGAGCAGAGAAATCAAAAACTTGATCAAGGTTTGGTGCTGTGGTTAAGAGCACAGCTTCTGGAGCGGAAGAGATCTGGACTTAAGTCAAGGCTTGTCCACTTACACGTGGTCTGTCTTTGGAGATGGTTTTGGAAGCTTCAGCATCCTCAACAATAATAACAATAATAAAAAGGGTAGCTGTCAGTCACTCACTCCAGGCCTGCTCTGTATTAGCTCTTATGACCCTTAGAACCACTCTTGACACACTATTGTTATTCTAATTTTGTAGATAAGGAAGCTGAGGGACAAAAGCTAAGTAACTACCCCCCAAGGAAAGACTGGAATGGAGTTTAAAGGGTCTGGCTTCAGAGCCCACGCTCTTAACCACTGTGCTGTCCTGCCTTGCAGCAAATCAGGGATAAACAAGAGATCATATGTTAGGGAGCTGAGACGAAAAATATAAAATTATCAGCACAGTCTCTGGGAATGAATGAGCCCTAACTCTGGGCTGTTGGCTTCCTTGTGGGTGTAAGAATGAATTTTGTGTCAATTTGGTTTCATAGAAGGTTTGAAGCTTCCCTTTGAGCTACCCCCACCTCTGTCATTTTCCTTCATCCTTGTTAGAGAGGCAGCAGAGAGAAAAGGAAGGGAATTTCAGGAGCGTCTAGAATCCAGTTTCATTACCATTTTACCCCTGCCTAAGAGCTTGGGGTCACTGACAGTGGTCATGTCTCCTGGACCGGATTCAGAGCTCTTTGCCCTGTAAACGTAGTGTTCCAGTCCACAAGGCATCCCATCAAGGTGGTTAGGACAGGCCTTACCATCCCACAGAATAGGTGAGGAGATCCAAACTCAGAGTGTCATTCATCTTGCAGGTTGACAGTGTGAGGGCAAGCTTAGATGCTGCCTATTTGGCAGGTGGCCCTGTGACCCGAGAGCCCAGATCCTCAACATAGCATTTTATATCTGCTCCTAGGCTGCCTTCATTAACACAAATGGCCTGTGTCTCCATCTTGAAATGGAGCATTGCCTCCCTGGTTGCCGACGATAAGCAAAATGTCAAACTCCCGTGCAGGAGGTTATCAGCTTGGCCAGTCCCGGGAGATCTGCTCCTCCCAGTCGGAAAGAGAGAGAGGCTGTGAGAGAATGAGAGAGAATGAATGAATCTGAGTATTCACTTCCCACCCTGGTTTGGAATGAAGCGCCTTGGAATGGACCCATGTGTCCCGAGGCAGTCAGAGCTCGGCTTCCCCACCCTGGAGCATCACTGGACCGACTGCGCGACCTCTTCAGACTCGCCTTTGATTTCCCAGGTACCAGGAAGTGGCCGGCAGCCCACCCAGGGTTGGCGGTCAGAGACGGAGCTCCAGGATTCATCCTTCGCTCTTCTTGCTCTCTTGCTGTCCTCTCTCTTCCCAGATAACAAAACCGAACTTCTTCCTCTGTGTTTATTCCTCCCTTTTCCTTTGTGTGTGTGGGAGGGGAGATGATTACAGAGGCGGATTTGCCACAAAACTAAACCTTTGGCCTATCTTCACTTGCACGGTCCCTTTTCAAGGCCCCGTGCGTATTACTGTATGGATGGTTTGGTTTTTTTCTTAAGCCATGCCCGACATCACGAGCTTCTGGTTCCCCCTCTGTGGATCCGCCTCTGTTGAGAAGGCTCGTTGCTGTCCGGCGACAGCAGTGTTGCTCTGGGTGTACGAGTGATTCCCCAGTGACCCCTGATCCTTCATCACAGACGCATTTCCCTTCAGTTCATGGCCAGCAGAGTAGGAGGAACCGTGGAGAGGGGGCGGGGGAGGATGAAGCCAGAGAGGAACATGGTGTGGGGAGGCGTGGTGGGGAGCAGGGGACATCTAGGACATGCAGTGGGTAACGAGGATGTGTTTAGGAATGTTTGCTGTAAATTTCGAGGAACAAGCTGGTGTTTAAACAGGGGAAGCATCTGGGGCCCTCCTGAGGTTTCGCGGCTGAAGTGGGGATGCTCGGTTTGCGCGGCTCAGCGCGGGCCGTGTTACAGGTGACAGGCTGCAGCTGACAGAGGAGAGGGACAAAGCGTGGCTCGGCAGGCCTGCGTCTGTGATCTATTTGGGAACTGACAGTGCCAGTGGGTTGTCATTACTGCTGTTGTTCTCCAGAAATTGATGTCTTTGGGTGACCCATTTAAAAGCAATATGGGGCTCTGTAAATGTGTCGTCCCTTGTATCTGCTCTCAAACCTCCACGGCAGCCACGATGTTCCTACATAAGTATTTTCCAAAAAATTTTTTTTGACATCCAGGAACCTGTACCAGCAGCATTTAAAAACAAATTCAGATCGTCATCATCTAGTCCAACTCTCCAGCTCCACTTATTTGGCATGTGGACCTAAAAATCACGAATGCTCTCAGCTCTTTGGAGGGTGGCGGGGGAGGGGAGGATGCAGTTTTCTGGAAGTTTGAGCAAGGTCCTAAAGAGGCTGAGGATGAAAGAAAGGCAGGGATGCAGGCTGTGAGCAATTGGAAGGAAGCTCTTGGTTTAAGCTGTGAAATGCATTTATATCCTTTTGGTTTTACCGAGGCTCTTGTTTAAGTACAGTATCTTTGCTGCTAAGAAAGGGGCTTGGGGGAGATTCTCCTTTATGTTTCTCCAGGGAACTGTATGCATCCAACCCTTCTTTGACATTTTTGCCTCTTGCCTGTGGATTTGGTTCTCCTGAAGTGTTCTTGTTTGCAGATGTAAAGTCCTTAGAGGCCAGTGTCTTGATAATCCCACGGTTGTCAGCAGTGTTAGGTCAGTGTCTCCATTCCGGCAGGCAGGGCATTCCAGGCAACCCCATAACCTCTCCTCCAGGCATGATTGGAATAGAAAAAGTGCAGGGAGGGAGTGTATAGCTTGTTTACTCAATAGGTTGCTTTCCAATAAAAATGCGTACCCATTGCCAGGAGGGATGAGCAAGGTTGACATTACTTCTCTGTGATCACACGGTGGGAAAGGGCTCATCCAACACTCAGGGTCTCCACCTTCCTCCTTGTTCTTTCAGGCTTCTCTCCAGAAGCAGTCCTGTCTCTTGCATGGTTAGCCTTGGATGGCTAAGGGAATTAGGAAGACCGGGCTGGAGGGTGTTAAGCCTCTCACCCATGGGATTCTGAAAGACTGATGATCGTTCCACAGCGTATTTGCTTGATCTAGGTCAGGAAAGGCAAGTCTGGAGCTCAGGCTGAGGCAGTGTGCTGTGAGTCTCTTCTCATCAGAGGGGTGCTCTGGTGCCATAGGAGACATCGTCTGTAAGGGATGCCCCACAGGTCCTGTGACCTGTGTAGAGGTCAGGAAGACCTTCATACCACCTTCTAACCATGGCTCTGCCTGTGTGATGCACTGAGAACCAGGGTGTTCAAAAACAAACACGAAAATCCACCCCTCCCCACAAACCAAAAACCAAGATGCTTGTTAAGAATCATGGGATGATATATTTGGAGGAAACTTTTTTTTTAAATTAAGGCATAATTGACATACTAAATTAGTTTCAGGTGTGTAACATAATTTCAAATTCAATATTTGTCTACATTGCAAAATGATCACCACAATAAGCCTAGTTAACATCCATAACCCTACATAGTTCAGTTCAGTCTCTCAGTCGTGTCTGACCCTCTCTGACCCCATGCCAGGCTTCCCTGTCCATTACTCTCCTGGAGCTTACTCAACTTATGTCCATCGCATCAGTGATGCCATCCAACCATCTCATCCTCTGTCGTCCCCCTCTCCCCAGTCTTTCCCATCACCAGGGTCTTTTCCAGTGAGTCAGTTATTCGCATCAGGTGGCCAAAGTATTGGAGTTTCAGCTTCAGCATCAGTCCTTCCAATGAATATTCAGGGTTGATTTCCTTTAGGATGGATTGTTTGGATCTTCTTGCAGTCCAAGGGACTCTCAAGAGTCTTCTCCAACACCACAGTTCAAAAGCATCAATTCCTTGGTGCTCAGCTATCTTCTTATAGTCCAACTCTCACATCCATACCTGACTATTGGAAAAACTATAGCTTTGACTAGATGGACCTTTGTTGGCAAGTAATGTCTCTGCCTTTTAATATGCTACATAGTTACAACATGCTTTTTCTTATTATGAGAACTTTTAAGATCAGCTCTTTTAGCAACTTTTAAACATGTAATACTGTATTATTAATAGTGTAGTTACCATGGGCTGTACATTACTGGAGGGGACTGTAAAGGTCATTGGGTCTAATTATTCTTTTCATATCCTCTTCTCCACTGTGTAAGACATCTCTCCCTGACTAAAAATCCCCAGGCAATGGCAACAGCAGGGGCTTGGTACTTTCCAAGGCATTCTGATATACCTCTGATTACAGAGTATTGTGGAGCTCTTCCTTCATCAGGCCAAAGTCTGCTTCTCAAACACTTCCTCACCAGTCTTCATTTTAATTAAAGCAATCTGACCTTTGCAATGGGCCATGTGGGTGAGGGGGATGGGTAGGTCATCGCATTCCTGGATGATGCTTTGGAGGAATTAACACTTGCACAAAGTAGAATTCACAAGGGATTCTCTGATATAGCACTAACAGTATACACACCACTGAATTATTTAGAATTAACTGCTTGTGATTAATCTTAAACAACATGGGAGGGATTGACGTGGGAAGAGATTCTGATGTAAGCAGGTGATTCATGCTCCAGTCATTTCATTCCTGGGGAGCTTGCACTCTGAAGGATTCGTGCTTAGCCCCATCTCTGGCTCCATTATCTGTGCCTCATTTCATCCCCCCTAAGATGTCCCATCTTCCTCCATATTCAGCCAGCTTTTCAGCATCTCTGAATTTCCAAGGAGCACCCTGGAAGTATCTAATGGCTCAGCAATAAGATGAGAAGTTCCAGAATGCTATGGAATAGAGGAAAAAATGGAATTGGATTGGACTTGCTTGACAGGTCTATTGTGGCAGCCAGGATCAGACACCCCAACAGATATCAAGATTTTGCTTAAAAGCCTAGTAGGATGCTTAAAAAAAAAAAAGACAAGGGTATGAGACGATGTAGCACTGAGTAGCTATTCCTGGAAGCTGGCCTTGGAAGCATATGCCCTATTCAAAAATGCTTCCTACTCTGCCAGGTTGCCTTGGGTGTCCCATGTTTTTGGCCCTGTTGGGAAGAAGTCTCCCAGGGAGAGGATTAGGCAGGGCTAGAAGATGTTGCTCCCACATTGGCGTGGACTGAAAACCTGCCAAGCAAATCCCCTCCTGCACCCTAAAGGGGATGAGGCTAGTCTTGGCTCTCAGCCACCTCCCCATTGACAGTCACTTTACTGACACTGCAGCAAAGAAAGGAGAATTTGTCTCATAATTCAAGGCTTAAAATAGTTTGCTTTTAAGAGCAAAGCCCACAGACATCCTTTTGACTCAGAGCATGAAAATGTACTCAGAGTCACCCACTTCTCCTGTGCAGTCCCCATTGTCCAGCCCAGTTCCACCAGCTGCACACCCAGGGAAGGAAATGGGCATGACCATCTCACACAGTCAAGTCGTAATTGCCACGTGGGAAGACGATGATTGGGTTTCAGCTGCTGTGGAAACTTTGTTGTTTGCTCCTCTTGATATTGCCCTGGAGAAGGAAATGGCAACCCGCTCCAGTGTTCTTGCCTGGAAAATCCCATGGACAGAGGAGCCTGGTGGGCTACAGTTGATGGGGTCACAAAGAGTCAGACATGACTGAGCAACTAAACCACCACCATCCTGATACTGAGTTTTCAGCCTTGTGTTAATGCAGATTGGGGCTGGGTTTTTTTTTTTTTCCTTTTTGCTGTATAGGATATATAACCACTGGTTATGTTTTAATGTGTCTCTCAGTTCCCTTTGGTTTTCGCATCCTTGATGCAAGTTGCAGTAACTCCGTTGGGTTTCCTGATTCCCGTTACAGGAGTATACACGAGGACGAACTCTCATTGAGAATTCTAAGAAGCCAAGGGAAGACTCTGTTTGCTTTTGCAAATTAATGCTACAGGCTTGAAGGCTAAATGGCATGTCTCTGGTATCTGACAAAAAGCAGGTGCTCAACACCACATGCCTGTGGCCTTAATGAAGCGTACTCTGTGTGTATGTGTGCCTGCATTCGTGTTTTGCATGCATACCCATGCATGTGCTCACTAACATGTGATGGATGGATGCAGGTTCCCAAGAATGTCAGCTTAATGTCTGTTTAATGCAGTGATTACAGCTATGGCTTGGGCCACCGTAGCGTGGGCCACCTTTAGAAATGCCTCCTTTTAATAAGGAAAGTGGTACGGTTGCTGTGGGGCAGTTTTCGTAGAATCTGAGTCACACACACGTATATTCCACTTGGCTTGATCTAGCTGAGGATGAACTAGAAAGACTTTGTTTGTTTACGAACCAATGGTTTCCTGTAACAATTATAGGCAGCAGCCAGCCTGGGACCATGTAAATGCATGTAGTGGCTGTTGGAGGCAGACGCGGTGTTGTCACTGGAGATGGAGAGGCCCCATTCGCTTGTGTGGATTCCCTGGGGGAAGGGGAGGCTCACTGGGGACTAGATAAGTGTCCTTGGATATGGGAAGAGCTGCCACTTGCATGGAGGAGGGGAAGGGTATCCGGCTGGAGGGTGGAAACGATCAGAGCTGCAGAGGAGGGATTCTGATGCTTGGAGCTGCGGGACTGTGGAAGGCACGGCGTGGCCTTGTCTTCCTGCCGGAGGGGTGCGGAGGTGCTGGTGTGACACCTGTGTTGGTACGCATGTGCCTGCAAACCAAGGACTCCACGGTCCTGGGGTTTCGTCGCGTACGTCCTCTGCAGTTCAGGGAGATGGGAAGATATGCCTTAGGTCAGTAGGCTTCAGAAAGGGAGAATTCCCCGGTTGTCCAGTGGTTAGGACTCTGAGCTCTCACTGTCCAGGGCGCGTCCAATCCCCAGTGGGAAACGAAAATCCCACTAGCTGTGTGACATGGCCAAAAAAGTGGGGTAAGTGCAAAAACCATTTAAGGGGATGCGGGAAGGAAATAGTGAGAGTGTAGTTAACTTGTATACAAATTATAAGTGATGGCAACCCACTCCAGTGTTCTTGCCTGGAGAATCCCATGGACAGAGGAGCCTGGCGGGCTACAGTCCATGGGGTCACAAAGAGTCAAACACAACTGAAGTGACTTAGCGCACACATACACACGTAATATACATCTCTCAGGAGAATGCAGTAAAATGACTTTTCCTAGTGGGGAGTTGGTCCAGAAAGCTCTGGAGGTCACTGGTCAACACTCAGATCTACATTTATCTCTAGTTGGCTATAGTTACTCACTCCTCAACCCCTGCCCGGCTTGCAGATTTCAGGTGGAGACTGGTACCCAACGTGTCCCTGGGATGTGTGTTGGGCTCCTCAACTCTTGTCTTCAGCTCTGTGTGTGGTGGTCTTGGTTGACCTGGCCAGGTGCCTTTGGAGGGTCCCATAGAAAGTTACTCCAGTTACATCTTCCACTTTCAGAGGCCTCAGTGTTTAGAATGACTAATGTTATCTACTATTGCACAGCTTTTTTTTTTTTTCCTCAAAAAAAAATTGTAGTGTTTGCTGGGGCAACTTTAGATTGTGTAAGAGAACAGAGTCTTTGCGGTACATTCAAACAATTGCAAAGAAATCCTTGATGCATAATCACCTATTTGTTGAAATAGACCATGTCTTTACTGGAATAAGTTCATTTTCTGACATTCACTGAGCGAGTGTCTATTGTGTACCAGCTTGGGCCCTGTCCTTGAGGAGCTCATGGTCCAGTTGGAAAGCCTGTTGGGCCAAGAGGTGTTGTGTACATTAGAGCTGCTAAAATTCCACATGGAATGTTTGTGGAGTGGCTCTGAAGGCAGCGTTCCACTGCCTGTGGTGTGTGTGTGTGCTCACGGTGGGAGTCAGGGGCTGAAGGGCATTTCACAGTAGAGATCCTCAGGTTGGACTTGGAAGCTTTAATTAGTAGGCTGGGGGAAAAAAGACATTCAGGGGACTTTATGAAACAGCAAGATGCTCTTGCCAGGACTTTGCGGTTGTTATTGTGGCTGAATTAAAGGGTTGAGGACCATGGAGAAGGACTATGGGGAGGACTTCGGTAGTGTGGGTCTTAAATGTTTGCAGTATTTGGGACATTATAGTTTCCTGCACCTGGGAGCCACTGGAAGCTTTTCAACTGAGCAGTGACCATCAGATGTGAATTTTAGAAAGATACAGCATTGTAAATCAACTGTACTCCAATGAAAAAATGTTTTAAAAAGAAAGATGGCTCTAGGGGCAGTTTGCATGATGGAATGGTTGGTGACTGGGAAGGGGAAAGCTGAGGGTCCAGGTAGAGGCTACTGTGTGACTTAGGTGAGAGAAGAGTCACTCCTGGGAGGGCAGTGATGCAAGCAGGGCCAGCTGCAGAGATGTTAGAAAGAGACACTTAATCCTCGGAAAGGCAATGAGCTTTAGCGGGTTTGGACTCAGTCCCTGAGTCTGACACACACTACTTGTGTAAACTTCGGCAAAAGACTTAACTTTTCTGTGTGGCAGTTACACTATTTGTGAAAAGGGTGTAATGATAGTGCTCACCATTTCAGATTGTTTTGAAGTTTGAGATCTCACACATAAAATACTTAGAACAATGCTTGGAATGCAGTCAGCATTCAGTGAATGTTAGCCATTATTACTAATTATTGTTGATGATGATAATTGCAAAGGGGGAAAGACGAGCTTTAGTCGCAGGGTTTTTTTTTTTTTTTGGTTTAGGTGTAACTAGGAAAGTCAGTGGGAGGAGCAGATTTGGGGTAAAGGTGAGAGAAGGGTGATGATAAATGATTTGTCCATATCTCGCCTACTTTCTCTTCAGAACATATAGGACACCTGTGGGGAGATGTGCAGCAGCAGGTGGGGGCAAAGGTCATGCTAGGGAGGAGGATAGGGCTGGGCAGAGGTCAGGGTGGTTGTTGTTATTGTAGGGGTAAGTGGCCGGAGTGAGGTTGTCCAGGCAAGGAGTCTAATTGAGAGGTAAAGGAGGACAAACTCAGAACTTTCAGAATCTTAATATATAGGGTAGTGGAAGAAAAGCAACCCATGAGATAGAGTAAAGCAAAACTAAGAACAAAGGAAAGTTCCTTAAAATTTTTCATTGGGCACTCAATGAAAGAGTATGCCTTCTCAATCTGGTTGAAGTTGGGGTATGCATTTGAAAATAATAAAGCAGCATTGAAAAAGTATGTAATTTAGTTTCAAAAAACCATTCACATTGATGCTTCATCTGCCTTTGGAGAGGTCTGTCCATTTCAGAAAATGTCTACATGCAGAAACTTAAGCCTCATTTAGAGATGATGATCCCAAGGGGTTTGGATGTTCTGTTCATAAATATAATACAGTTTCTGGCTCCTAGAACATTAGAATCTCATGGGAATCAAGGGCCCAGTGATTCAGAAAAAACACCCAGAGGAGTGAAGTGACTTGCCCAAGATCAGTGAGTTGGCATTCTGATTTGTACTTTGTGTTTCTTTGAGAACTTGTGAGCTAAACATAAAATGCTTTCAGTTCAGTTCAGTTGCTCAGTTGTGTTCAACTCTGTATGACCACAGGGGCTGAAGCACTCCAGGCTTCCCTGTCCATCACCACCTCCCAGAGCTTGCTCAAACTCGCATCCATTGAGTCAGTGATGCCATCCAACCATCTCATCCTCTCTCATCTCTTTTCCCTTCTGCCTTCAATCTTTTCCAGCATCAGGGTCTTTTCAAAGGAGTCAGTTCTTTGCATCAAGTGGCCAAAGTATTGGAGTTTCAGCTTCAGCATCAGCCCTTCCAATGAGTATTCAGGACTGATCTCCTTTAGGATGGACTGGTTATATCTCCTTGCAGCCCAAGGGACTCTCAAGAGTCTTCTCCAATACCACAGTTCAAAAGCATCAATTCTTCTGTGCTCAGTTTTCTTTATAGTCCAACTTCCACATCCATACATGACTACTGGAAAAATCATAGCTTTGACCAGATGGACCTTTGTTGGCAAAGTAATGTCTCTGCTTTTAAAGATGCTGTCTAGGTTGGTCTTAGCTTTTCTTTCAAGGAGCAAGCATCTTTTAATCTCATGGCTGCAGTCATCACCTGCAGTGATTTTGGAGCCCTCAAAAATAAAGTCTGTCATTGCTTCCATTGTTTCCCTATCTGTTTGTCTGTCATTGCTTCCATTGTTTCCCTATCTGTTTCTCATGAAGTGATGGGACTGGATGCCATGATCTTTGTTTTCTGAATGTTGAGTTTTAAGCCAACATTTTCACTCTCCTCTTTCATTTTCATCAAGAGGCTCTTTAGTTCTTCTTCATTGTTCTCCCATAAGGGTGGTATCATCTGCATATCTGAGGTTATTGATATTTCTCCCGGCAATCTTGATTCCACCTTGTGCTTCATCCAGCCTGGCATGTTGCATGATGTACTCTGCAATAAGTTAAATAAGCAGGGTGACAATATACAGTCTAGACATACTCCTTTCCTGATTTGGAACCAGTCTGTTATTCTGGTTCGAACTGTTGCTTCCTGACCTGCATATAGATTTCTCAGAAGGCAGGTCAGGTGGTCTGGTATTCCCATCTCTTTCAGAATTTTCCAAAGTTTGTTGTGATCTACATAGCCAAGGGCATTGGCATAGTCAATAAAGCAGAAATAGATGTTTTTCTGGTATTCTCTTTCTTTTCTATGATCCACTGGATGTTGGCAATTTGATTTTTGGTTCCTCTGCCTTTTCTAAAACCAGCTTGAACATCTGGAAGTTCATGGTTCACAAACTGTTGAAGCCTGTCTTGGAGAATTTTGAGCATTACTTTGCTAGCATGTGAGATGAGTGCAATTGTGTGGTAATTTGAGCATTCTTCGGCATTGTCTTTCTTTGGGATTGGAATGAAAACTGACCTTTTCCAGTCCTGCAACCACTGTTGAGTTTTACAAGTTTGTTGGCATATTGAGTGCAGCACTTTCATAGCATCATCTTTTAGGTTTTGAGATAGCTCAACTGGAATTCCATCACCTCCACCAGCTTTGTTTGTAGTAATGCTTCCTAAGACCCACTTGACTTCGCATTCCAGGATGTCTGGCTCTGGGTGAGTGATCACACTGTTGTGGTTATCTGGGTCGTGAAGATCTTTTTTGTATAGTTCTTCTGTGTATTCTTGCCAACTCTTCTTAATATTTTCTGTTTCTGTTAGGTCCATACCATGTCTATCCTTTATTGTGCCCATTTTTGCATGAAATATTCCCTTGGTATCTCTAATTTTCTTGAAGAGATCTCTAGTCTTTCCCATTCTATTGTTTTCCTGTTTTTCTTTGCAATGATTGCTGAGGAAGGCTTTCTTATCTCTCTTCCTTGCTATTCTTTGGAACTCTGCATTCAAATGAATACACCTTTCCTTTCCTCCTTTGCCTTTTGCTTTTCTTATTTTCTCACCTATTTGTAAGGCCTCCTCAGACAACCATTTTGCCGTTTTACATTTCTTTTTCTTAGGTGTGGTCTTGATCACTGTCTCTTGTACAGTGTCATGAATCTCTGTCCATAGTTATTCAGGCACTCTGTATATCAGATATAATCCCTTGAATCTATTTGTTACTTCCATTGTATAATCATAAGGGATTTATGTCATACCTGAATGTTCTAGTGGTTTTCTCTACTTTCTTTAAGTCTAAATTTGGCAATAAGGAGTTCAGGATCTAAGCCACAGTCAGCTCCCAGTCTTGTTTTTGCTGACTGTATAGAGCTTCTCCATCTTTGGCTGCAAAGAATATAATCAATCTGATTTTGGTATTGACCATCTGGTGATGTCCATGTGCAGAGTCTCCTCTTGTGTTGTTGGAAGAGGGTGTTTGCTATGACCAGTGCGTTCTCTTGGCAAAACTCTGTAAGCCTTTGCCCTGCTTCATTCTGATTTGCCTGTTGCTCCAGGTATCTCTTGACATCCTACTTTTGCATTCCATTCTCCTGTGATGAAAAGGACATCTTTTTTGGATGTTAGTTCTGGAAGGTCTTATAGGCTCATCATCTGTTCAGTTCAGTTCAGTTACTCCATCATGCCCGACCCTTTGAGACCCCATGAATCGCAGCATGATTCTGCCTTCAATCTTTCCCAGCATCAGGGTCTTTTCCAGTGAGTCAGTTCTTTGCATCAGATGGCCAAAGTATTGGAGTTTCAGCTTCAGCATCAGTCCTTCCAATGAGTATTCAGGACTGATCTCTTTTAGGATGGACTGGTTGTATCTCCTTGCAGTCCAAGGGACTCTCAAGAGTCTTCTCCCACACCACAGGTCAAAAGCATCAATTCTTTGGCACTCAGCTTTCTTTACAGTCCAACTCTCACATCCATACATGACCACTGGAAAAGCCACAGCCTTGACTAGATGGACCTTTGTTGACAAAGTAATGTCTCTGCTTTTCAATATGCTGTCTAGGTTGGTCATAACTTTCCTTCCAAGGAGTAAGCATCTTTTAATTTCATGGCTGCAATCACCATCTGCACTGATTTTGGAGCCCCCCCCAAAATAAAGTCTGACACTGTTTCCACTGTTTCCCCATCTATTTCCCATGAAGTGATGGGACCAGATGCCATAGAAGCATGCAACTTCAGCTTCTTCAGCATTACTGGTTGGGGCATAGACTTGGATTGCTGTGATTTTCAATGCCTTGCCTTGGAAATGAACAGAGATCATTCTGTCATTTTTGAGATTGCACCCAAGTACTGCTTTAAAGGACATAAATGGTAGGGACCTAAGAGAACAGAAGATATTAAGAAGAGGTGGCAAGAATACACAAAGAACTGTACAAAAAAGATCTTCATGACCCAGATAATCACGATGATGTGATCCCTCAGCTAGAGCCAGACATCCTGGAATGCGAAGTCAAGTGGGCCTTAGGAAGCATCACTACGAACAAAGCTAGTGAAGGTGACAGAATTCCAGTTGAGCTATTTCAAATTCTGAAATATGATGCTGTGAAAGTGCTGCACTCAATATGCCAACAAATTTGGAAAACTCATCAGTGACCATAGGACTGGAAAAGATCAGTTTTCATTCCAATCCCAAAGAAAGACAATGCCAAAGAATGCTCAAACTACCACACAATTGCACTCATCTCACATGCTAGCAAAGTAATGAACTTCCAGATGTTCAAGCTGGTTTTAGAAAAGGCAGAGGAACCAAAAATCAAATTGCCAACATCCAGTGGATCATTGAAAAAGAAAGAGAATACCAGAAAAACATCTATTTCTGCTTTATTGACTATGCCAAAGCCTTTGACTGTGTGAATCACTACAAACTGTGGAAAATTCTGAAAGAGATGGGAATACCAGACCACCTGACCTGCCTCTTGAGAAATCTGTATGCAGGTCAGGAAGCAACAGTTAGAACTGGACATAGAACAACAGACTGGGTCCAAATAGGCAAAGGAGTACGTCAAGGCTGTATATTGTCACCCTGCTTTTTTAACTTATATGCAGAGTACATCATGAGAAACACTGAGCTGGAGGAAGTACAAGCTGGAATCAAGATTGCTGGGAGAAATATCAATAACCTCAGATATGTAGATGATACCATCCTCATGGCAGAAAGTGAAGAAGAACTAAAGAGCCTTTTGATGAAAATGAAAGAGGAGAGTGAAAAAGGTGGCTTAAAGCTCAGCATTCAGAAAACTAAGATCATGGCATGAGGTCCCATCACTTCGTGGCACATAGATGGGGAAACAGTGGAAATAGTGGCTGACTTTATTTTTCTGGGCTCCAAAATCACTGCAGATGATGATTGCAGCCATGAAATTAAAAGATGCTTACTCGTTAAAAGGAAGTTGTGACCAACCTAGACAGCATCTTAAAAAACAGAGACATTACTTTGCCAACAAAGGTCCATCTAGTCAAGGCTATGGTTTTCCCAGTGGTCATGTATGGATGTGAGAGTTGGACTGTAAAGAAAGCTGAGTGCCAAAGAACTGATGCTTTTGACCTGTGGTGTGGGAGAAGACTCTTGAGAGTCCCTTGGACTGCAAGGAGATACAACCAGTCCATCCTAAAAGAGATCAGTCCTGAATACTCATTGGAAGGACTGAAGCTGAAGCTGAAACTCCAATACTTTGGCCACCTGATGGGACGAGCTGACTCATTAGAAAAGACCCTGATGCTGGGAAAGATTGAAGGCAGGAGGAGATGGGGATGACAGAAGATGAGATGGTTGGATGGCATCAGTGACTCAATGGACATGAGTTTGGATAGACTCCGGGATTTGGTGATGGACAGGGAGACCTGGCGTGCTGTGATTCATGGGGTTTCACAGAGTCAGTCACGACTGAGCAACTGAACTGCTTTTCAGACTCTTAATGACTATGAGGGCTACTCCATTTCTTCTAAGGGATTCTTGCCCACAGGAGTAGATATAAAGGTCATCGGAATTAAATTCACCTATTCCAGTCAATTTTAGTTCACTGATTCCTAAAATGTTGGTGTTCACTCTTGCCATCTTCTGTTTGATCACTTCCAATTTGCCTTGATTCATGGACCTAACATTCCAGTTTCCTATACAATATTGTTCTTTACAGCTTTGGACTTTTTTTCCATCACTTTCATATCCACAACTGGGTGTTGCTTTTGCTTTGGCTCCGTCTCTTCATTCTTTCTGGAGTTACTTCTCCACTCTTCTCCAGTAATATATTGGTCACCTACCAACCTGGGGAGTTCATCTTTCAGTGTCATATCTTTTTGCCTTTCCCTACTGTTCGCTTGGCCATTTTTTTTTCTCTTGGAGTTGGGCATTGAGCTCAGGGTACTAGCAGTCACACTCAGCTCAAAACCATTGACCTCCTGGGCTTGGGGAAGAGATTTCTCTCATTCTTGCTCTTGTAAGCTAAAAGATAAAGATCCCCCAAACTGCAGATGCTAGAAGCCCCCGGCTCACCAGCCAGTGATGGAAGTGCTGGCAATTAATTCAGTGTGGTTTCTCTAACTCTGCCCAGGGTGGGGCCCTTGGAAAGGAAGCAAAATGCTTTCAAGAAATCAAGGCTTGGTTCCAGTTGCCTGCTTCTGCCTTGCTCCCATCTCTGACTCTGGGCCTGGGGGTAGGGATCCTGGGTCCATGCTCCAAATGCTTGCTGTGCATCATGGTTTTCCAGGAATTTCAGGACACAGGAATTTTCGCCCAGCTGTGTTGTGTATTGCTGTTCAGCAATCTGAAGTTGCTTATCCAGCGTAAGTCAGAATGGGGTGCCTAGGGAGGAAGGGGAACGCCTTCGAACATTTTTCAAAGCATAAGAAATTTTGAGGTGTTAGGGGCCCAGCTGGCATGTGATGAGAACCAAGAAATGGAGCCTACGTGAGCATGCACGCTCACATGAAATCTCTTACTGAAATCCAGGGCTGTTATTTCAAAGGAACTTCTTCCCACCCCCTATAATAACACACGCTTACTGAGGGCCCACTGTGTGTTAGGGGACGTGCTGGGGGTAGAGTGATAAACAAGACAGCCAAGCCTTCAAGCTGTTTAATTAACCAAGCAATTATCAAGTGATAGATGCTTTGACAAGAGAATCATAGCATAGCAATGGTCTCTGTGCTTCCACAGGTCCCTCTTCAACCCTGGCAGAGCAAAGACTCTGTGAAATTCAGAGTGTGATTAAGACACTCCAAGGAATTACAGTAGTTCCAGGGCTTTTTCTGGACCCAGTGGTCAGGCAGGCTGGTGTAGCCTGAGTCTCTGGTCAGGAATCGCAGATGAAGCAAGTGGATTTAGTTGAGTTTAGCTTTGTGCCCACTTTTAATCATTTTTACTAATATTATAGAAATATTATGATTTATCAGTTGTCTATTTTGATAGACTAAATTTAATAACAAGGGTTTCCCTGATGGCTCAGTGGTAGAAGACTCTGCCTGCAATGCTGAGACCCAGAAGGTGGGAGTTTGATCCCTGGGTTGGGAAGATCCCCTGGAGGAAGAAATGGCAACCCACTCCAGTATTCTTGTGTGAAAAATCCCATGGGCAGAGTAGCCTGATGGGTTACAGTCCATAGCATCGCAAAGAGTTGGACATGACTGAGCACACACTCACAAATTTTATAACAATGGTGATGGTGAACTAATTCTCATAAAATGCTTTCTATGTGCCAGACTCTGAGCTCTGCATGGGTTCTCAGTCACTCAGTCATGTCCAATTCTTTGAGTCCCCATGGACTGTAGCCCACTAGGCTCCTCTGTCCATGGAACTTTTCCAAGCAAGAATACTAGAGTGGGCTGCCATTTCCTACTGCAGGGGATCTTCCTGACACAGGGATCAAACCCATGTCTCATGTGTCTCTATTGGCAGGTAGATTCTTTACCACTGTGCCACCTGGGAAGCCCTCCCACACTGGGCTAAGTGCTTTCAAATGTGATTTCCTTTGATTCTCCCAAACACTCTCACCAGGGAGGTTCTTTTGTTTCTCTAGTTTTATAAATGAGGGATTCATATTGAAAAGAGAAAGCAATCTGCCTGCCTAAGACAGGAGTCTGGCAGTTGGCTGATCTGGAGTTTGAGTTCCCCCATCACCTCACTCTGTTCCCCTCTTCAGTCTGGCCCTGAACGATGGCTTCTTTGGCCGTTGAAGGACCTATGTTCTGCTGGCCTAACCGGGGTGCCTCTAGCATGCAGGGGGGCCGCCTTTCTTCTCCTCACTCACCTGTCTTATGACCTCTCTGCCTCCTGCACTTGACTGACTTTGATCCCAATTCAGGCACACACAAGCTGTTCTGGAACTCCTCCCCCCGACCCACCCTTTATTCTTGGTGTCTTATTCCATCCTGTGGGCTCTCAGTGAACCAGGAACTACTTGAGCTGGAATCCTGTATTTTCTGTCTTTTATAACCCATGATCTCCAAGTCATTTCATTGTTGTTAGCATAGTCTTACTATCCAAGAGGTCTTTGGTCAAGTTTTGGTGGAACTCCTTTGCTTGGATCAAGTTGTAAGATGACTGTTGTTACAGTTTGCATATGTACCCAGACACATACATTTTATCACCCCTCCCCACCTTGAATATCACAATCCAACCTTCTCCTTTTATGAAACTGTGACCTGGAGAGGCAAGGTAACTTACAATAGGCCAGCAAGTGGCCAGGGGATTGGGACTAGAGCCCAGGGATCCTCACTCTCAGTCTAGCACACATTCCTCTGCATCATGCTGAGAAAAGAGAATCGATGGATTCAAAAGAACATTGATTGCCAAGCACAAACCAGGGAGATCAAAACAGCTGTGGTGCCTGTCTTCTTGGAGCTTACAAATTAGACCTGTGGACAACATAAACCCATAAATGTATGGTTACAATCGTGATGAGTGCTGTAGGTGGAAAGAATAAGGCGAGGGGGGATCTAATGAGAAAAGAGGGGATCAGGGAGGCCCCTCTGAAGACTGATATCTAAAGATGGGGACGAACAAGGAGAAAGCAGTGGAGAGGGGCTGCCTAGGTGTGGGGTCACTTGTTGGGTCCAAGGACAAGGTGAATCAGTCTAAAATTCTTGGCAGGAACTATGTCTTTACGTGTACGTATTTCTCTGGGATATGGTTGATGGGTAATACTGGTGGATGGATGGATAAAGAACTGCCTGGAGCTGGAGACAGAAGCCTTCAGTGTGACAGCATCCGGGTGCTGATCCTGTCTCATAAGTGGGCGTAAACATGGACATCTCCACCCAGAGTTCAGAATCCTACAGCGGAGGACTGGGGAATAGAATCTCTAGCTAAAGGAAGCTCTGTGCGGAGAAGGTGAAGCTGTGAGTCTGCTGGCACAAGAAAGCCACAGCAAGCGTCCTTAGCCACCAACCTTAAGAGACTTGTTCCTCAAATAGCCCACAGCGTGAGTCCCGCCCACAGTCCAGAGATCAGCTGTGCATTTCCAATAGCGGCTCTTTCTTCCCAGTCTTATATTCTGCTCCAGCCCTCCCAGGTCTTGCTTCTGGACACATGTGTTTTCTTGGTAGGTGAAGAGGAAGAGGGGGTTGTCCCAATCAAACCACTTTTTAGCTATTCTTACCATATGTATTTATATTTCAGAACATCTAAAGAATTTTCAGCTTGAAGTAGTTGGGGTACAGTCTAAGGCTGGGAATCAGCTTGATCCTTATGCTTCCTGGGTTTTAGACTAACATTTATTGAACACTTACTATGCTTCAGGCACTGTATGTGTAGCTTTACCTTTTATTCCCATTTTATGGATGAGGAGGCTGAGCTGCAGAGAGACTACCCATCTGCCCTCCACCCAGGACGAAAGACACCCAAAGGAGTTAGAAAGGAATTTCATCTTTCTTCAGGAAAACGAGAAAAATAAACATCACGTAGAAGTTTACTGTAAAGATGCGTTCAGATTTTTTTTTTAATTCTGAAATTACACCCTTTTATTTTTAGGGTGTTAAAATGCCATCTTCTTTTTAAGAGACTATGGTTGTACAAAGTGTCATTTTCAGGTTTTTGTTCTTTCTTGGAAAAATTAAAATATAGTTATCCGTTGTTAGTTTCTAAAATTGGTTTAAATTGCTTAAAGTATAAATAAATAAAATCTATTAGTGTGAGAATTATTCTTGCAGGAAAGCTGGTTCTCATGCTGTCATCTTCCTAGTAAATTATCTGTATAATTTTGTTCACATTCTAGTCTGATCTTTTATTGGGGAAAAAAATGCAGCTGGATAGCGCCACTGAGATAATATAACTTATTTTTCTTCAGCATTTATCAAGATGTTTTGATTTTGCAATTTGACCCTGAGACCTTTTAACTCTATGTCAGTATAATCAGGATTATACAAACACTAAAACAGATTTATTAAGGGAGTGTTTTTTTAGAAGTAAATGAGTTTGTACAATTCTTCAATCCATTTTTTTCCTTCAGCATAGTTAGTTAAACCATCTTTTAATTTTCCAATTCACTTTTATTTCACTGAAATATTTTTTTACAAGATCAATTCTGCTCCACATGCCTTCTGTAGCAAAGATTTGATTCATCGATCAGTTACTTTTTTGTGTGCCTATCAAATTTTGCCCATGTAGCTCCTACCACTGTGAACATTCTCTTATGGTCTTCATTTCTACCATACCAATTTTCTCACATCAGATCTGCTGGTTTAAATTTTGTCAAGAATATTTGATTCTTCCTTCAATTTTCAGTCAATAACCAATTTTGCCACGTGCATTTTTAGTCACTGTCAGTTCCATTTTGTGTTGATTTTTTTCTGACAGGTCTCATTTTTCTCCAGGTCAGTTTTTCCAGTTCAAAGTACTATAGCTTCTTCCTACAACTAAAGTCAGTCTCTTTCCTGACAGGTTTTTTGTTTGTTTTTTAAAGTAGTTGCACAACATACTTGGGGGGTCATAACACCCCGGTCAGAGTATCCTGTGTCATTCGTTGAGACCACTGACCTAGATGAATTAAGAAACTTACCCCAAATCACATATAAGGCAGAGTTCTACTGCCCCATTTTAGAATATATAGCACCTCTAGTCCAGTAAAGGGCAGAGTAAGAACATAAAATTGGGGTGACCTTGATGGCGTGCCTCTCTCCTTCCACCTTCCACTCCCCCACCCTTCTGAGCTTCTCAGACTTCCCGTGATCCACCGCCCTGAGGAACAGCTGGGACCACTGTTGGAAGCTTCTTGGCCTCTCCTGGCTTCCTAGCCAGCCCCGCCCCCCAACCCCTTAAGCTGTGTGTGCACTGGGGTGGCATGATTTACAAACAAGCAGGACCAAAAAGGAAAAAATCCTCTCTTGTGGAGAATTAGGTCAGTGGCAGGGCTGGGGAGGGGAGGGAAGCCAGACCTTCGGTGCTGCCATCCTTCAGTTCGCTCCACTTGGCTGGAGCGGCTGGGGCAGAGGCCAGGGGTGGTGTTGGGAGCAGACATCTGGGCGCGGGGGGCAGGCCGTGTGCACGCACGTGTTCTCACGGGGACGCACGCACGCGCGCGTGAACGCGTCTGCTCTCGAGCCCCTCGGGGCGCCCCCCGCCCCTGCTCTCTCTCTCGATGTCTTTGCCTGGATTACTTGAAGGGGGATATTAGTTGTCTAATAACGGTCTCAGATTTATCAAGGGATTTGTGTGATTAATTCCCAAGCAAAGTGCAGCAGAAAGCTTGGAGCTCAGCCTCCGTGGTGGGTCTACACTTCCCATTTTCTGCCCTTTCTGATGGGTTTTGGCCGAAGCATTCCTCTCTGCTCTTCGTCGTCCTGACTGTTGAAGGCACTAGTGTCCCGGCCCCCACCTGAGGGTAGCTGAAGCATCTTCCACGGCTGCGGTGCGTGAGGGAGTGTCTGGGAAGACAGTGAAGTCTGCAGGCTCCCCGCTCTTGTTCTGTGAAAGCTGCGGAGATGAGGCCGCTTGCTTCTCTGCCCCAGCTTCCCACCACCATACTCTTAGTCCCGAATCCTTCTCCCAGGCTCCTACCAGGGCGCTGGTCTCCCAGCTGTGGCCCAGTGGGGACCACAGTGACCAGGGAGGTGGATGACCTGAGTTCAGGCTTCAGCTTCAACACTGTCCAGCTGGGTGGACATGGCAATTACCCTGTCTTGGGTCTCCTTCTCTCATCTGAGTATCAAAGGATCCATAAAGATTGTAGTTATGACACTGATCATAATGATAATTAAATAGCTAAATGTCTGTTTGGTTATTTGTGGCCCATCTCCCCTCCTAGACTTTAAGGGTGCAAGACCCACATCTGTTTTGTTCACCAGCCGTCACCCCAGTGCCTAGCACAGTTCCTTGGCCATGGATATGTGCAGTGAATACATGTCAGTGGAATGAACTTGTAAAATGACAGGGATGGATCTACTTGAAACCCTGGAACTCTTCCACTTCTAAAATTCTGTGTGGCTCCTTTACTCTGTTCTCTCTGAAACCATCAGATTTTAATGTTTTTACTGGCTTTTTAAAAAACTGTAGTACCACAGAAGTTACAAGATAAAAATGGTGATTAATAATAATTATAACACAACAAGCGTATTATCAATATGTAATGTGAATTTTCTTCTAGGGGCTCCCTCTGTTCTTGCTCCATCTATGTAGTTCCTGGCAGTGGAATGCCCCTTTACCTGGGTTTCTGAGCTCCCTCTTGAGTGGCCTGCACAATCCTGCCAAGCTCTTTAGAAGGGGGCTGGTACTAATTAGTAGACTATGTGCGTGTTTTTCAGACTCAAAAAAATTTTTAGGTTCAGAGCAAATACTATGCTAGTTTCATATCACAGCACACCCTTGCTTTACATAGGCAAGAGATCGACCTTGGTCATTTTCTGAAAATGAAAGAAAATGAAGGATATATGGGAAAGCAGAAGAGCTGACAGGGCTAACAGTGAGAAAGCCTTCTGTGAGGGCTGCTTGCTTTCTTCTGAGGTCCCCCAGGTCATTAGAAACTCCTTTACTCAGGGCAAGGACCCTTGGGAAAGCACTCGGTTGAACGTCTCCAGCCAACTTGAGCCAATATGTGACCCCCTCCTTCTCAAGCCAATAGCAGAAACTGCTAATCAGTCATGACCCCCTCTTCTCTCTAAGCTCATATGCAGCCTCAGACTTTTTCTTAATCCAGGATATCACTAATCTAATGAAACGGAGCTAAGCACTGTACCAGGCAGGTCATTAGGCATTGTATTAATACATACAATTGCCTCTTTTGATCTTCTTGAAAACTCTGAAATTGATGTGCTGATCCCCATCTTACAGATGAAGTTTAAGTAACCTATCCAAGGTCACATAATAAATAGCAAAGTTGGCATTTTAGCTCAACACTTCCGGTCTTTTTGGAGGACTACATGCCTTCTAGGGAGCCCATCCCTCGGGGATGTCAGTCTGACCAATGGCCAGTTTTGGTAAAATGTTCTTACGAGATTTCTCTCCACTTAATTGTCGCTGTTTATCCTCTGAGGGCCACTTTAAGGTTTCTCCAGCAAAAACCTTTGAAGCATTCTCTGTCAATCCCTAATCCCCCATTAATGTGAAGTTCCGTAATAGATGGCCGTGTATGGTCACACTATCGTGCTTGTACACTCTCTTGGTTTATTAGATTTACTATAACTGCAACCCCGGCAGTTATTTTGGGTCTCCAGCGCCTAAGTTGGTGTCTGGCATGTAGTAAGTGGTCGATAAATGTTAGCTGTTTCAAATGGAACCAGATACACAGGATCATGATGGGGACGAAAAGGGTGAGGATAAAGGCTGGTGATGAATTGAAAGGCTTCCCAGCTGTTCTGAAAGCTTCAAAGCCAGCCTTTCTCACACTGTGTTCTGTGACATGTTCCCAGGTGTTTTATAGAAGGAAACATGTCCAGTCTACCCCAAACATTGGGAAAACTGTGTACACTATCTCCTCTCAGACTTCACGATAGCATAGGTGAGGCTTTCTGAAGTCTTGCTGTTAAGATATTTGATCACCTTTCTTTATCTTACTGTTTTCTAAATTTATTTAACCACAGATTGGCTCTTTTCCTTTTTTTTTTTTTGTTTTGGCAAGGAACTCCTATTCACATCTCATTGGTTTTTGTATTTTTATGGAACTCAGTTTTGGATATATTGCCCCAATTTATATTTCTTTCTCTGAAATATGGGTCCTGAGATCCTGCCCAGCAGCAGATATTATGTACATTCAGCAGTTTCCATCATTTTTTTTTTCCACATTAATTTCTGGAAATTTGGCCCCATGTCTTATAGGGTGATAGATTTGAGTGGTCAGATCAGTGAGGGAAGAAATAATGGGGGATGGATGGGTGATACTAAGTCTGAGTTCAAATCATGGCTGTGACTGATGGGTTAAGTGGACTTGGGGATATTAACTTCTCTGAGCTTTGGTTTCCTTGTCTATAAGTGGCAATAACAGCAGGATCCACAGGAGGGCTAAATGAAGTCGCGTACATACGGTGCTGCTGCAGGTACCTGATGTGTAGGAGGCCTTAAGTAAGTAGCAAGGATTATAATGAGAGACCCAGCTTCGATCCTTGGGTCAGGAAGATCTCCTGGAGGAGGGAATGGCTACCCACTCCAGTATTCTTGTCTGGAGAATTCCATGGATAGAGGAACCTGGTGGGCTACAGCCCCTGGGGCCATAGAGAGTTGGACACAACTGAGCGACTTTCATCATTTCATTTCATCGTCATAACGAACAACGATCCATGCATTTGTCTTCTTTTAAAATTTCTGGTGTAATATCGCTGTGAACAGGGACTGTGCTTAATCTTCTTTTTGATACTTATTCCAGTAAGGAATTGCCATTTAATTAATGTTTCAGGAGAGAATGGATGAATGGCTTAGCACTTTATTGTTTACAAAATGCTCCCCCCTTTAGTTCACTTTTCAGCCTCACTGCAACCTCATCACCTAATTGGTGTCATTACTCCTGCATGTTATGGGTGGGAAAGCTGAGGCTTGGAGAGGCTGGGAGCTGCCCAAGATCATACAGCTGGTAGTAGGCTGGAAATTCAGGGCTCAAAACCAGGGCTTCTAAGCAAAACATGATGTACAGTAAGTTGTCCCCCCTTACCCACAATTTTGCTTTCCATGGTTTTAGTTGCTCATAATCGACCATGGTCAAAAATATGAAATGGAAAATTCATAAAACAGAGAATTTCATAAGTGTTAAATTGTGTGCCTTTCTGAGTAGTGTCTGCCATCCTGCTCTGTCCTACCTGTAATCCCCAACAATTGATATCATCTGATCCTGACATCCAGCCATCGACGTCATCAGTGATCTAGGATCATCCAAAGCAGATGATCCTTCTTCTGACACATCATCACAGGGTCAAGAGGTAGCCCAATGCTACATCACAGTGCCTACATCATCCACCTCACTACAGCTTATCATGTAGGCATTTTATCATCTTACACCATAACCAGAAGGAGGAGTATAGTACAGTAAGATTTTGGGAGAAAGAGAGAGACATCACATTCACATGACTTTTATCACAATATAATTGTCCTATTTTATTATCCATTATTGTTAATCTCTTACTGTGCCTAATTTATAAATTAAACTTAAAAAACATAGTATATCTATGGTTTAGTACTATTTGTGGTTTTGAGCATCCTCTCAGGGTTCTTGATAGGTGCTCCCATAGATAAGGGGGGAACTGCAGTAAACAATGGACTATTCAACCTTTGAAAGGAAAAAGATTCTGACACATGCCACACATGGACAAAGCTTGGGGACAGAGTGCCAAGTGAAATAACACAGTGATAAGAGAACAAATACTGCATGGTTCCACTCATATGAATTTACTAGGATAGTCAGATTCCTAAAGGCAGAAAGTAGAATGGTGTTGCCAGGGAATGGGGTAGGAGGAATGGACAGTTGTTTAATGGGAAAAGGCTTTCAGTTCTGCAAAATGAGTTCTGGAAATGGGAGACGGTTGCACAATTTGAATGTACCTTGTGCCCCTGAACTGTGCACTTAAAAATGGTTAAATTGGTAACATATGCGCATTTTACCACAAGAAAAAAATTAGGAAAACAAAGCAAAAAACCAAGGCTGCTGATGCTAAACATGGGGCTCTTTCCTACTTTCTACACATCACTCCCTACAAGAGCTCCCTTCTAAGGCTCTTCAAGAGCCTACAGAGCCCACTTCTAAGGGTCTTTGAATTGCAGAATTTGCAGAACTCACCTCCACCAAAACCCTTGCTTCTTCCAGACAGTTTATTCCATTTGACATATGCCCTAAAGAGTTAGTGGAGAAGGAAATGGCAGTCCACTCTAGTATTCTTGCCTGGAGAATTCCGTGGACAGAGGAGCCTGGTGGACTGCTGTCCATGGGGTCACACAGATTCAGACATGACTGAAGCGACTTTGCATGCATGCCTGCATTGGAGAAGGAAATGGCAACCCACTCCAGCATTCCTGCCTGGAGAATCCCAAGGACAGAGGAGCCTGGTGGGCTGCCGTCTATGGGGTCGCACAGAGTTGGGCACAACGGAAGCAACTTGGCAGCAGCGGCAGCCAAGGAGTTAATCTTTCCAGAGAGCAAGGAATTCTTGGAAAGAGGGCAAATCCTGTCTTGTGGAAATCACCATGGTGAGGAAATGCAATAATTATGATTTATCAGCACTGATTAGTATTTCCTCAGTGCCAGACGCCCTCTCAGTGCTTTTGCATATATTAGCTCCTTATAACCCTAACATCAGTCCTACAAGATAAATAGATTGTCCCCATTTGATAGGTAGGGAAGTTGAGGCTCAGGGTTAGTTAGCATGCCTGACCTCATATACGTGGTGTGTGGAGGAGCCAGGATTTTCAATCGAGTCTTCCTGGCACTAGAAAAGTGAAAGTGTTACTCACTTAGTCATGTCTGACTCTTTGCAACTCCATGGACTGTAGCCTACCAGGCTCCTCTGTCCACAGAGTTCTCCAGGCAAGAATGCTGGAATGCGTAGGTATTTCCTTCTCCAGGGAATCTTCCCGCCCCAGGGATCGAACCCCTGTCTCCTGCACTGCAGGCAGATTCTTTACTGTCTAGGCCACCTGGAAAGGCCCCTGGCTGTAGAACCTGCCTTTTAATTTCCTCTCTGCAGGAGGCAGGGAGATCGAAAATGTCTGTACCTCGGTCGTTTTTCTAACATGAGAATTGACTAATTTCTTCCCCTCCTGGATACATGCTTCTCTGTCCTGCCAGGTGATGGGCTGGCTATCCCCTCGTGTGGATCAGTTACTTCTTTGATTTCCTGGTGTTCTCAGAGACCCAAGTGGGTACTCTTCTCCCTGTGGGTCTTGCTCATCTGGGGAGGACAGCAACCGTTTCTTTACCTAAGAACCTGGCATTTGGATCCTGTCCCTAGCAGTGTCCATCTGATGTGAGGACTTTTCTAAAATGATGTCTTGTTAGGTGGGAGCCTCTTTCAGGTGCCAACCTCATGATCTCAGGTTGGGTAGGAGTTAGCTAGAGATGCTTTTTGTTGCAAGGCCGAAGCAACTCCACAGATGCTCAACCTGATGCTTTCAGGTGACCAGGGGAGGTATCAACAAGCCAGCAGAGACATGAGTAATAATCGTTTCAGCAAGTGTTTACTGAACGTTTACTCTGTGCCTGGCATTGTGCTGTTGTGCTGAACATTTTGTATGGATCATCTCATTTGGTCTTCGTAATGGTCATTTAAATTAAGTACAGTCAGTTCTGCTATAATGCTTGTTTTGAACATGCAAATTTGTTCAAAATGCGATTGATATATTAGGGAACGATTTGAGCATAATAATTTTGCTTTTGCTTATGCATGATTTTGCCCGTAAGAGACACTCGAGGTGAAGGCAGAAAACTGCAGCCCACTGAACTGAGCTGTGTAGGAACGCAAACACCTCAATGCGTGCCACCTACTTCAGTCACCAGGTGTGTCAGGAGCCATGCCCTCCACATCTGGGGTTACGACTTCCTGTCCAGCTTCAGGTGACCCTTCTGGCTTTACTTCAAAGCAGCTTTCACGCTTCCCACTTCCAGAAGCAATCCCAGGTCTTTCCTGAGTGCTATACCCACTGTATCATTTACACGTTCCTTAACCATTTAACACGTGTAAAGTGGGTTCCTATCCTTCCTTATGTGTCCCAGGTGAGGTTTAGGGCCACTGGGCCCTAATCTTGTTTTCCCTATAAGCGCTGTGGTTTCTAACTCTGTGATTTTGCATAGCACATGACTTTCAGGCATGCATGGGTGCTTCTAGCAAAACTGAGTTGACTGCCATTATTCCCACATGGCTGAAGAGGAAGGTACAGTAGGAAAGTGAACTAAAATATTTGGAATAGCAAATAGCAAAGACAGGATTTAAACCCCAGATGGCTTTACCCCCGTATCTGCACTCAGAACCTCTAAAGCATTAAAACACACACACACACACACACACACACACACACACACACACACACGCATAAAGAACAAACCTCTTTCTCATCTCCTGTTTTCTCTATAACCAGGAAATTCCCTCTCCTCCCACCTGTCAGTCAATTCCCTCTCCTCCCACCTGTAGTCCTTGAACCGCAGCTTCTACAAGGTGTGGCAGCCCCTAAGGTGTTGAGGCGCAGCAGTGACCTGCCCCACAGGAGGGCCCTCCTCCTTCCTGCCTGCCTCTCATCCTCCCCCTCTCCCTGCCTCTGCCTTCCCAGGCAGGCTAGCACCGGCCACAGCAGCTACCCCTGTGCTCCATCTTGCAATCTGGAGTTATTAGCAGCAAAGAACAAAAGCAAACAGCACCAGGGTTTGGGAGGGCTCCGTCTTCTACAAAAGCGGATGAGTGGGCACTGTGTCGGGGATGAAGCTAACACCACCTGGCCTTTTGTGGAAAGACAACTCTTCCTGTGTTTGAAGAACTCAGACACCGAGAGCCGGAAAGAGCCCCAGGACACAGGAAACCCAGCCTCTTCGCTGCTGGAAGTTTGCTTTAGCTCTCAACTTAAAAAAACACAAAACACAAAAAAACCTTTCTCTATGTTTGTTCCTGAAGCGGAGGGAAGACTCTTATGCTCAGTCTCTCCAGGGGCAAGAAAAGATAGGCTATTGAGGAGATGCTGTCTTTACCTTAAAAAAAAATTTTTTTTTTCTCCTAATGTTGAGTTGGTTGTAATCCTGGGTTGAAAACCTGCCCGATGTTGGTGGGCCTGGGCTAAGAATACACATGGAGACCCAGTGGTCTGCCTCCCTTCTCTCCACTGCCAGCACCGCAAAGACCCTTGTGTACTTTGTGGATGCCCCAGCCTACAGAAGTCCACAGCTCCTGCAGACAGCTTCCCTTTGGCCATTTCTTGACAAGAGAGTACACGCATCAGTGGACAGCTCTGCTTTTGGGAGAATGGACCCAGGGGAGAGGCCCACATGGATTTGGGGCAGCTTGGGCAAAGGATTCAGAGAACCTGTGTGTTCTCTACAAGGGGGTTAGTGGCAGGTGTTGCTGGTTCTGGAGGCAGGGAGTCCAGCTGGCCCTGTAGACGTCTCAGTTCCTGGGGTGGGATGTGGCTGCAGAAGGCCAGAAGAGGCCCCTGTAAAGTATGCAGCCTAGGCGGGAACTCCAGCTGTCCAGGCCTGTGGTCATACTGCACTTGACCCTTCCTTCTCCCTGGGCTACGCCTTTTTCTCATTCCTGTTAGATGCCCAATATTCTTATCCCTAATTTATAGCTTGATAGATTAGATGGTACCTATCCTGGTTTTTCTTTTATTTATAAATAGAGGTTGACTCTCTTCTGATGTGGTACCCTGAGTATGAGAGGTCTTAATAATGATGGAGCCTCTTCATTGGGTCTTAGTTTCCTTATCTGTAAAATGGGATGAATAATGTTCCTATCTCTTAGGGTTGTGGTGAAAATTACGTAAGATGTGTATCAAGCACTTGGGACAGCACCCAGCACACAGAGAGTCCTCGATGAACATGAACTTTATTATGATTAGTACTGCTCTGTGCCAGGGACATACAGGCATTATCCCATTTTATCCTGAAATTCATCCTTGGCTGTGTGATGCTGGACACAGTATTTGGCTCAGGAATAAACATGTGACCTAAACCAAATCAATGAGAGTCTTCCCAGGGAATTTTACTAGAATTACCAGGAAATAGATTCCCAGGTGGTGCTAGTGGTAAAGAACCCGCCTGCCAATGCAGGATACATAAGAGATGCCATTTCAATCCCTGGGTTGAGAAGATCCCCTGGAGGAGGGCATGACAACCCACTCCAGTATTCTTGCCTGGAGAATCCCCATGGACAGAGGAGCCTGGCGGGTTACAGTCCATGGGGTCGCAAAGAGTCGGACAGGACTGAAGCGACTGAGCACACATTCCCCAGCAAATAGTCTGCTCTCTTTTCTCTAGAATTGCCAGATTCCATCTTTGTTACTATATGGAGACAACTCACCTGATAATAAGGCCAACGTGGAAGAAAACAGTGTTCTTAACAGAGTAAGAGCAGTAAAACAGAACCAGAGTCCAGTCCCAGCTCTGTCTTTTTATCCATAGCCACATACCTTAACTTCTCTGAGCCTCAATTTTCTCAAGTGTAGATGAAGATACCAGTAATATCTATCTCAGTGAGTTGTATCAATTGACGTGATCTAGTCAGCATTCAAAGCATATTGCAGAGCACATATTGTAGACCAGATCCTCCTTAGACACTCAGGATACAAGCAGTGAATGAAATAGATGATATAGCTCTCATGAAGCTTATATCCTAATGGGGATATAAATAATAAAATCAGACCTATCCTGTAATGTCAAATAGTTGTTTTCTGTAGCTAAGTTGTGTCCAGCTCTTTGTGACCCCATGAACTCCTGCCTACCAGGCTTCCCTATCCTTCACTGTCTCCCTGAGCTTGCTCACCATTGAGTCAGTGATGTCATCCAACCATGTCATCCTCTGTTGTCACCTTCTCCTCCTGCCTTCAATCTTTGCCAGCATCAGGGTCTTTTCCAGTGAGGCAACTCTTCTCATCAGGTGGCCAAAGTATTAGAGCTTCAGCCTCAGTCCTTTCAATGAATATGCAAGGCTTATTTCCTTTGGGATTGAGTGGTTTGATCTCCTTGCAGTCCAAGGGACTCTCAAGAGTCTTCTGCAGCACTACAGTTCAAAAGCATCGATTCTTTGGCACTCAGCCAGTGATTAGTGCCATTAAAAAAAAAAAAAAAAGAAAAACATAAATGGAAGAGGAGGCTTCCTATTTTAGAGAAGGTGGTTAAAGAAAATCTTTCTAAGAAGTAACATTTGAACTGGTATCTGAAGAAAGTGAGGAACAGCCTTACCCATGTCTGACAAAGACTGTTCAGACAGGCAGAGGAGTAACACATTGATAGGCTGTAGGCAGGACCGCCTCAATTCATGTGAGTTACTTCTGCTGTTTAACAAGAGCGCTGAAGGTTGGCCCTTGTAAATGGCAACCCCCTTCCCCTGTCTTCCAAGCTCTAGCGCATGTTGACCTTGGTGGGTAGCAGGTGCTTGAAAAATAGTTGGGGGCGGGGGATCTTGATGAAAAGGATCCTGGTCCAGCCTGGGGCCACCTCTGTTCGGGGTGCCTTGCTCAAACCAGGGGTGGGCGAGGCACAGGAGAGGAAGGATCTGAAAGCCACTGCCGCCCTTCACCCACTCTCTTTGGCATCACAACCGGGGAAGAAATAAATGAGGCCAGGCCCACCTCTACTCGGTGCCCCCAAGGATGCTAATAGCTATTCAACAATAATCTCAGCTATAAGTGCATATGCTCAGCATGGTTATTTTAAAGTTCAAAGAAAACAACTGTCTGCAGTTTGGGGATCTCCAGTTCTTGTAACCAGGTAGGGGAGAGAAAGGACCCTCCATCTGCTGCTGTTGCAGAAAATAGCTCGATGGCGGGGGGCGGGGAGCCCTCCCACCTCACCTCTCATTGGGCTAGGTCATTTCAAGAGCGGAAGTCCAATATTCCCTTGCTTGCTGCTTTTATACCTCCCAGCCCCCCACTCCACGCCCCTGGAGGAGCTTTGGGGAGCATGGGGCAGGCTGCCCAGCCAGGTTCCTAGAGGCGTGGCCCAGTGAAACCTCCTGGGACCCTACCTGGTGAACTCTGCCTTGGGTCTGACCTATTTTCTAGGAGAGAAAATAGAATATAGATTTAAATGCAGTGGTGCTCTGGAAAACTACAGGCCCAGCAGTGTGAGGAAACAAAACAGCAGGAGGGAACTGAGGAGGTAGTGGCACCAGAGAGGATGCCACCTCCCCTAGAGCGATCTCATCTGGTTGTCAACTCTCTTCTCTGCAGCCATTTGCCCCTACTTTTTAACTACCAAAAAAATGGATACACACACATTTACATACATGTGTATTTCCTCTGATCTGTCCCGGGGCCCCGTGTTGCTCCCTCATACACAGACTCCAGGCTGTGTACCCACAGCAATGACAGACAGTGGTGCTTTGGTGATGATCACCTTGGAAGTGGGGCAGTAGCATGGCACGGAATTTGACACCCCAGCTGTGTCCAAGGTCAGCCTTCCTTGCTGTGTGTCCACAGAAAAGGTTGCTTTAAAAAAAAAAAAATACCCTTGATGGTAGTAGAATTACCAGCTGACACTGACTGAGGGCTTTCTACAGGATAAACACTGATCTGAGCTGCTCATCACAATCCTGGGAAGTAGGAACTATTATCACACCCATTTTACAGATAAAGAAGCAAGCACAGAAAGCTCAGATAACTGGCGCAAAATCCACGCAGCCTGAAGAGCCAGAGCCTGAATCCCAGTAATCCAGATGTGGATCCCCTTTGCCCTCTGCAGATTCTTGTGACCTGGCCTGAATGGCATGCCTGCCCTTGGGTGGAGTTGGGGGGGGGTCATCTTTACCAAACCATGGGGATTAAGGGTGGGAAGCGAGGTCTCCCAGAAGACAGTTGGGACTTGTTACAAAAAGGAGGAAAAGATGCTGGATGGACAAGATAGCCGATGGATACTGTTGACCTTCTAATCACCCCTTATTCCGCTCTCCTGCCACCACCTCTGCCTGCCCAGACCTTTGCTGTTTCATTCTGTTGGTCAGAATCGAATGCAGAAATTCAGGTTGCTCACTGCTTCTTGGAACAGGTGCCAGGTGACACGGTGTCTCTCTTTTCTCCAAGTTGGACATAAATTCTTAGAGTTGCCTCCAGCGTGGTGTCACAGCTAAGAACTGAACTTGGACCCTGACTGCCCCCCCCACCCCCCCAGCTAAAGGGGTTTTTCTTGGTGGCTTTGTTGATCCTCTTTTGCAAGAAGGGATGCTGTATTTTTTATATGCAGGACTAAAAGTGGGCCATGTTAAGGCTTCACAAGGGAAAACAAAAGAAATAACAAAGGAATTTGTTTTGATCCCTGCTGTTTCTCACCTAGAATTTTTGAACTCCCCTTTGACTCACTTCTTGCTGGGGACTGGGAGGGAGGAAAGAGATCCAGAAGGAGGGGAGGGCTGCGGCAGGGTCTTCATTCACAAGCATAAGAGCTGAACCCAAATCACTAAACAAAATACGACTTAATTCCTGTGGTCTCTTGATGTTTCCAGGGAGCCATCTGGTCAACATTTTTGGGTAATTCTGTCCCTGGTAATTCAAAATGATAACAATCAGCGCAGCTAACATTTATGCAGTGTTTGCCTTGTCCTGAGTTAAGTGGTTTACGAGTATTTAATCTCTCTTAATTCTAGTAACACATGAGGGAGGCTGTGTTATCCTCCCATTTTATAACTGAAGAAACAACTCAGAAGTTCAATGATTGACCCAAGGTCATCAGGTGGATCAGGATCTGAACCCGGACTATCATATCTGTCTCCATAATTTAGGATTGTAACTATAGTGCCCATATAGGCAATTTAGTCTTGAAAGAACTTTGGGGCTCCAAGGTATCCTATCTCCCTTGGGTCCTGGTGTTCCCGGAGAGCCTGTTTCTAAGAATACCAGTGTTGACCCTTTCACCGCTGAACTCTACCACGTTGAAATAGTTTGAGACCCTGTTTAATGATGGGGTATTCTAGCGACCACTGTTCTAGGCAATCCATCAGTCACGGTTAATGACCTTGCTTAGTTATTTATGCAGCATGTTTCCCTTCCCACCTCTTCTATTTTTGCCTCTTCCTCCTTGCTGCTACTCCACCCCTAAATCTAACAACTCACCAGAAAACCTGGAAGGAGGTGGGGCTGAGAAATGATTCAGAGCTCTCTATAGTCTCATTGGGCATATACAGCCTTTAGGAAATGCAGAGCATGGGCTGGAGAAATGCCCAGCTGTTGCTGTGGGTTAGGTCAGTGCCTGGATTTTTCTAGGGGCAAAAGCCCTAAAGAACCTGTTGCCCAAAGAACCTGCTAGAATTTAGCAAATCTGATTGCCACAGGTTAGAGGTACATAGGATAACCCGCTACCCACTCGTAGGGTGTCTGGGAGTCTCTCACCTACTTCCCTGTGGCTTCAGGTACTCACTTGAGCTTGCAAACTGAATTCAAGTCACATGTGCCCTGGAGGGACCTGGATTTCAGTTGAATGAAGTCTGAATTGGGTGGGATTCACAGAATCCAGGGCCTCTCCTAGGATCTCTTCCCTGAACTAGCTGTGTGACCTTGGACAAGTCTCTCAACCTCTTTCATCCTCCATCTTAACGAAAAATAATTAAACTAGACAATGTCCATGGATGTCCCAGACCTACCATTGTCAATGATTCTATGGGGGTCACTCAGGATGGCCTGGATGGCCAGTGGTTTCCTGAAGTAGCCCCATTGCTTCTCCTGAGCCATAGGCTGTCATCAGGTCAGGTCTAGGGATTCTATTAACAACAACGCTTTGGCTGCTCTGGGTTGGGCTTCCCCAGCATAATTCTGTTTTACATTTGTGGGGAGGAGGAGGAGATTGTGTTCGTGGAGATGGTGGGCATGAACCCGTTCTTCATGTTTTGAAAGCTCATTGGTTTAATTCAAATGTCAGCCTTCCCAGAGCTGGATGTTTATTTGTAGTTGTCAGAAGTGATTTCCAATGGCAATTTCTGTCATTAATGATGGGGTGAAAAGCAAGGAGAAAAATGAAAGGGAGAGGCAGAATTCCAATTTGTGTGGCAAATGACCTACTCACACGCCATCTCGTGCGCACACACTGCTGTCTGTGATGAAGAATGGTCACTGGGAATCCTGGGTCAGGAGGGAATCATAAATGTTTTGTGACCTTGTGTCCTTCAGTCCTATAAGCTGAATGACACTGCAACTTGCTTTTAATTCTTATACCTCTTTTCCTTTGTTCCTTAAGGGAGTGGTTTATCATTATTTTTCTCTCTGTGCAGAAACCTTGCTTGACTTCTCGTCCAGTGTTCTGCATCTGGAGGGGAGGAAAACTGCTTGGGTGTGGGTATGCAGAAATCAACCAGAATATTTTAACCAATATTCTTGCAGGATCCCGGTCTGTTTGGCTCTTTGGAGGCCTATCTGATTCCTGGAGGATGTCTTTCCGGACAGATGTGAAGTTCAGCTGTCTTGCTACATGCATAGTGGAAAGGGAGCTTGGTCCCTCGGCTTGCATGGGTGGTTTTTGGGTGAAGGTAGAACTAAATGCTCAGAGTCTGAGCATCTTTGGGGTCTTGCATGAACCTGATTGTCATGCAAGGGCACACGGCATTGTGTGTGTGTGTTGCTAATGCTCTTCTTCTTTTTCTCCCTCTCTCTCTCCTCTCTGTTTCCCTCCCTTTGCAAATGCTGCCACAGACATCAGTCAAGGTCCAGGTGAGTCTTTGTGTTTGCACAGCTGCTGTGGAAATTTCCCCTCTGCCAGATTGTGCATGCTTTGACTCTGAGTGAGACCTTTTTCTAGGGACTCTACACAGCAAAACTCTAAACACGTTGCATTTTCATTGATTTAGGTTTATAAGGCATGCCTTCAATTGATGAATTTGTATTGGCTTTGAAGAACCATTTTCAAACCAAAGGAATGTGGTTCCCATGCTTATATAATTACTTTCTTCTCATTAATATTTCTGGGTGAAGAAAATAAGTGGAAATTGAGCATTTTTTGAAAATATTTTAAAAATATATTGTTAGGATATGTATTCTCCAATTTAGTAAGGGTTTTTGCCTTGTCTTCAAAATTCTACTTAACTTAAGCTACTATCTTATCACTTCACGTGGTTAAAAGTTGAAAATATGACATACTTAGCATGGAAAATATGATGTGGGTAAAAGAAGGTTTCTTTCTTCATATTCTAAGAAATGACTTCACTTTTCCACAATGAAAAAAGCAATATTTTTTCTAATGGTTATATAACTAGTACATGTTCGCTGTTTAAAAAAAAGAATGAATGAATGAAAAGTAGAAGAAAGAATAATGGTTCTTGTCATTTTCGTCAGTGGACAAATGAATGTTCAACCAGAGTCCTCGCTGTAAGCAGTGTGTGTTTATAGACAGATGTGTGTGCACACACAAGCACAGACTCATACGAGAGGAACAACCGTTTACAGATAAGTGTCAGGTGGCTTCTGATGGTTTCCCACCATTCTAAACTGCATAGAACTTTGGCTTAAGAAGAGTAACCCTACCAAATAAGAAGCGAATATCAGCTTCCTTAGGTATTTTCACATATATTTTCTTATTTAATCTTTTTAACATGTAATTCTCATAGCATCAATACAGAAACAGTATTGTTAAATACATTTTCATGTGAAGGAAATATAGGGCCTGATAGGTTAAGCAGCTTGCCCAAGGTCATAGGCTTGTCAGAGGACTGGAGTTTGAACTTGGGGCTCTCAGACTGCAAAGCCACATATACTCCATTGGAACACGTGGGCTCTCATCCCTGAATTTCTTTACTGGAAGATCTCGTAAGTATTTCCTAATAGGACTATCATTTATTTTTGCTCAGAGGTAATGGGACTTTATCTGTAGCACCCTTTCCAAATGAATTTATCCTTTATTGATTTTGAATAGGTAAAAGAATCACCCAGACTTAAGTGGAGTTTCTGATCATTGATCTCTACGCCATCTTACACAACATAAAAGGATAATATTGTCATCCCTAGCAAATACAGAGTTTTCCTGCCTCTTGTGTCTTCTGCCTATCACTCGCCTTTGAAAATAAGCAGAGTTTGAACCAGAGCACAGGACAGGATTTTCTAGGAAGATATCATTTAATTTATTCTATTTAATAATATTTTAATTCAGTCACTCACTGAGCTAATATTTATCAAGAACCTACAGTGTACCAGGTGCTATTCTAGGCACTAGGGATGAAACAGTGAACAAAACAGGTCATCCCCGTCCTCGTCTATCTTTTATAGAGGAAGGCAAGGAACTAAAAGGGCCTTCCTGGTGGCTCAGCTGGTAAAGAGTCTGCCTGCAATGCAAGAGATCCCTGCTCAGTTCCTGGGTCTGGAAGATCCCCTGGAGAAGGGATAGGCCACCCACTCTAGTACTCATGGGCTTCCTTGGTAGGTCAGACTGCAATGAGGGAAACCTGGGTCCCATCCCGGGGTTGGGAGGATCCCCTAGAGGAGGGCATGGCAACCCACTCCAGTATTCTTGCCTGGAGAATCCCCATGGACAGAGAAGCCTGGCAGGCTGGAGTCCATGGGGTTGCAAAGAGTCGGACACTGTTGAGCAACTAAGCACAGCACAGGGAACTAAAAATGTGTGTGTGTGTGTATATATGTACATGTATGTATATCAGCATATCTGTTGTATCAGGTAGTGGGTAATAAGTGCTATGGAGAAATATGAAGCAGGTAAAAATGAAGTCGCTAACTTAAAGAGGGTGGTCCAGCAAGGTCTCTCTGCTAAGCTGATGATTTCTAGGATACTTCAAATGAGGGAGTAAGCCCAACACCATAATTTTTCGAGTGCCACTTGGCTGAACCCCTTCTCTTCCTGGTTCATGGCAGAGATGACCCAGGGTCTTCACCTAGAGTTTTGTGTCTTATGTCCTGCGTAGCCGCTCCCCTCTCAGGTGATGCGTGGAGGCCAAACCCCAACCTGTGCTTTGCCACGCCTGCACCCAGAGGGCAGCCTCTGACCCGGGGGCACCTTTCCCTAATTCTCACAGAAGGTGCCACGCTGGCCCTGGTGGGGTGAAATGCTGTGGACCCATAGGCACCCCCTCCATCTCTCCAAAGGGGCAGAGGTCAGCCACTTAGCCTACCTTAGAAATAGCAGCCGTCGCCGGCACAGCACTGCACCGTCTCAGCCTCACAGCCACTACCTCGTCTCGCTCTCGGCTCACCCTCCGAGGCACATTGCCTGAGCCCTGTTTTTCTGTCTAGGGGGTTGAGGCCAGGAGGTGAAGTCCTGAGCTGAGTCCCCCGGCCAAGCGGGGTATTCCAGCCTAATTCTGACCCTTCTCCATTCTACCCTTGAGGTGTCAAGAGCGGATCGCCAGTTTTGCCTCCTCACTGACCTTTGGCTTTGTGTGTGTGTGTGGTTTCTGAGCCTGAAGCAAATCGTGGGTCCAGAAACTTCGCTTGCGGCCCTGGAGGTGGCAGGAGGCAGCCTGGACTGCCCTGCCCTGGCTGAGGTCAGCGGGCTGCCTCCCACCTCTCTGAGCTCCTGGCCAGGCAACCTGGAGCCAGTGGGGCTGCGGCTCTGAAATAAAAGGCCTTTAGTGGTTCTCTGATTTTCTTTTTTTTTTCCTTCCCCTCAGGAAGACAAATTGGGGATTTTATGATCTAATGTAACTATTTACCCAGGGGCCGCTGGAAGACTATAAAGGGACGATTGATTAATTGATTAATTCTACATGATGAGGAGATTGGTTAGAAGTAACCCTCCTGTAAAATACAGCTGGAGAAGGGGCCTGGGGAAGATGGTCTGGGGACTCAGAGAGTGTCCTGGCAGGAGAAAGAGGCAGGCGGTATTCAGATGGACTTCCATATGGGAAAATGCACAGCCCCTCCTCCCAGTCCTTGGGAGGGAGGTTCAAGATAACGAAGAGGCAAGAGGCGCTTGTCATGGGCTGACCCGAAGGAGGGGAGGGACCTGCAGCTCTGATGCCTGCCGCGCATTCTCAGGTTGACTCCACATCGGCCCCTCCAGGCCGGGGTCCACACTCTAGAAGAGGACAGGGAGATGCAGAGAGGTCCAGTCACCAGCTGCTAGGACAACCAGGGTCTCAGAGCTGTCTGTCTCCAAAGCCCGTGCCTTTTTCTTTAAAAACTCTGGCATTTTCAAGGCAGAGCTGTGTGCATCTGCTCGGTGCTGCACGGCACCATAGAAGTATTTCTCATGCAGAAAGTATGGCCACAAGCACCAGGGCCACCGGGTCTGCAGGGTCTCAAGACACGGCGCTCCAGGGGCGTCCTGTCTGAGGACTGCGGCTCTCTCACTTTGCAGAGGAGTAGACGGAGGCCCAGGGAGGGGAAAGTGGCATCTCCAAGGCCATGTAACCCATCTGGGGCCCTGAAGGGATTCCTATCAGATGCTGATCCCATGCATCTGGCCGATAGGGTTTGGCTTTGGGCTGCCCTCCCAGCTCTGCCAAACTCCCAGTCCTCTCCCCACTTCCTGTGTGTTCCAGAACTCTCTGCCAAGGGGAGAGGAAGTGCTTTGGAGGAGAGGAAGAGGACAGGGTGGACGGAGGACATCGGAGGCAGGAAGCAGGGCTGGGGCCTGTGGATGGGAGACCCCTCGAGTCCTCTCCCTCCCTGGGGCAGGCAGGGGGCGCTGGCGAGGGGCGGTGTTTATAGTGCTTTACCAACAGCATCTCTGTTCCGAAGGGATAATTTCTCTGGCTCAGCCTGCTGATTAGAGCTGGAATTTAAATGAATGATGGTGACCTTGTGGAAGCGCCCTTGTTATTCAGAGGCCTGATGAGGGAAATAGGCCTCTTGCCTTGGTCCATCAGATCCCTGGCAGGTGCGGGAGGAGGGCACCTGTCCTCCCGGGCCAGGGGGGCCCTGGTCAGCGGTGGCTGGAAGCAGCTGACGGCTTGTGCTCAGGCCTCCCTGTGTCTGCTCCTCGGCTCTGCCCCTCCTTGTCTTCTTCCCCCCGTTGAAGTCGCCTCACTGCTGCCTTTGAGAGGGGATCTGCTGACTTGTCCTGAGCCCTGCCACGTCTCCAGGGAGTCCCTCATGTGGCCCGAAGAACGCTGTTCACAGGAGACAGTGCCTGACTCAGCTGACTTGTGTTTATGGACACAGAGGGTTCGCTCTCAAAGCTGGCTGCTCCTGGAGGAGACCCGACCCACAGACCCGGTACCATTAGCTTCACCCAGGAGCCCGTCAGAAAGGCAGGATCTCAGGCCTCTCTCTAGACCTGTGCGTTTGACCAAGGCCCCTGGAGAGACACTGCTCTAAAATCCCCAGTCTCCTTGGGACCAACCGGGCCATATTTATTAAGGAGAGTGCAGTACTCTTTGCTAAAGCCCTATTCCTGGTTTCATCTGCTGGGGATAGAGTGAAATATCCACTTTCTGGGTTGATAGGAGCTAAGAAGAAGAAGAAGATTAGGGCAACAAAGGAGTATGGACACTGATCCACCGTGTGGTCTGCACGCATCACTGTTTGGGCCCTTCTCATGTATGTGAGGCAAGATAGCTACCTGCTTTCATACGGCCTTTGAGTTAAGGATGATTTTTCACTTTTTAAATAGTTTAAAGCAATCAGAAGAAGAAGAGTTAGTGATGCAAAACTTTTATAAAATTCGAATGTCAGTGTTTACAAAGGTTTTTTTTGGAATGTAGGCCCTCTAGTTCATTTCTCTATTGTCTACAGCTGCTTTGCAAAAGCAGAGGGGAGCTGCTGTGATGTAGACACTACGGCCTGCAGAGCCTAAAAGATTTACCATCTGGCCTTTACAGAGGAAGTTTGCCACCTCTGGCTTAGGGCATAGACTTGGAGCCAGAGGCAGGTTGACACCCTGCCTCTATCCCAGCACAGCCTGGCCTGTTCAGGTAACTTTTCTTTTGTGGACCCTACATTCCTCATCTGCAAAATGGGGACAATAAGTACCTACCTCATGGGACTATTGTGAAGATTAAATGAGCTCAAGCAAGTCAAGTCTTTAGAACAGTGCCTGGCACAGACTGAGCAATGTATAAATTAGCTACCACTGTAAGTTATCGCATTTGGTCCTTTCCACATGTGTTTCCAGTTGACAACTGAAACTACTTAGGCTCAGAGAAGCTTAAAAGCAAAATAAAACGTTCTTTTGCCTGTGTCTTGGTTCCCCTCACTGTTCAGAAACATGCTTCCTTAGCTGTGCTACTGTTGTTGTTCAGTCGCTGAGTCGTGTCTGACTCTTTGTGACCCCATGAACTGCAGCACGCCAGGCTTCCTGTCCTTGACTATCTCCAGAGTTTGCTCAAACTCATATCCACTGAGTCAGTGATGCCATCCAACCGTCTTGTCCTCTGCCGCCCCCTTCTCCTCTGCTGTGTTGCTGCTAAGTCGCTTCAGTCGTGCCCGACTCCTAGCGACCCCGTGGACTGCAGCCTACCAGGCTCCTCCGTCCATGGGATTTTCCAGGCAAGAGGACTGGAGTGGGGTGCTGTTGCCTTCTCTGTCTCCTCTGCTGCAGACCCCTCTAAACTGCTGTCTTCTCATCTCACACTTTCTCACATCCATCCTATTCTTTATGCTTTCAGTAAAGAGGTCCTGCCAGCTTAGATCCTGGCCATCGCTGCTTTCAGGTGAGGTCAAGACATCCCAGTAAGAGGGTGGGAAGGGGACTGGTATGTAGAGAGGGTCTGTCATGTGTCAGGCCTCTGCCACTTCATAGATGAAAAATATTGGTCTTTAAAACATTGTATCCTTTGCCCCAGGCCAGAAGCAAGTACGGCAGGTATCAGGATTTAAATGCAGTCTGCGATCTCTGCTTTGTTGTTCTGACTCTCTCTGCCTCTCTCGCTTTCCCCAGGAGTTGTGTGGCCTTAGGTAAGTCATTAGCCTCTCTGGGTATCAGGCTTCTTTAAATAAAATGCCCTCTGAGGCTTCTTCCATTCGAGGATCTGTGATTAGGCCAGCTAGCTGAGCCCCCCTGGGGAGAAAGACTCAAGAAAATGCCATCGCTTCCACTACCAAAGACTGGCGGTCCCCAACTCCAGGGCTACCTGGTATATTTTTTGTCTTTTCTTTCCTGTTCCTTTGTGTAACAGTCCCATTTGCTTTCCTCTCTTATTTATTAGGAAAAACAGCTGACATTTATTGAGCTTGTGTTTTGAGCCGGGCACTAAAGTCCTAAGTTTTCGTATCTAATGATTAATTCTTTTGACGTGCCCAGGATCCTGTTATTAGACCCACTTGACCCAGGAACAAACTGACTCTCAGGAATGCTAATTCATCAGCCCCGCCCAGTAAAAAGTAGTGGAGCGGGATGCAAACGCTGATGTGTCTGGCCCTGGAGATGTCTCATACGGAGTTGAGAGCATTCGCCTCATGAAGGTACACTCCCGTACTATAGGTCTTGGTCTAGAACAGTGCCAATACATCATAGGCATGGAGTAAAATGCTTGTTCAATGAAAGTGCTCAAGACTCAGCTTTTCGCTTTTCCCCACATCCCTGTGAAAGACAGGCTGCTTTTTATTGGGGCTCACCCTGAGAAAGAAGGTAACTCAGCCTTCTGTGTTTACTCAATGCCCATCTCTTGGGCTCAGCACAGTGGAGGCTGCAGGCTGTAGGAAATCCAGCAGTGCTGTGTGTAATTGGGTTGGAAAGGGGCCCTTGGCTGGGCTAAAGGCGCTCAGCTCCCAGCCAATTGCCCGGCTGGGGCCCGGGAAGACCCCCTGGCCCCCGTGGTGTTCTTGATGAGTAAGTATGAGTAAGGAGCCTCATCCCAGTGTTCCTCCAGCTTTGGCTAACTCGAAGAAGCAGATCATGCGGCTCTGGTGCCTCTTTGTAGAGCCTTTTAAAATCGCCTCCTTTTTTGTTGTGGCAAGTCAGACTCACCGGTGTGCTGGCTCTGGTCCACTTTGTTTCTCTGTTCCAAAGGGCAGTCTTGGAGCTGGAAAAGCCCTGGAAGCGATCCTGTAGTCTCAGTGGGATAATACCATCCCTGCCATGGGTGTGGCGTGGATATTTGCTGTGCCAGAGATGAGGGGCCATTGGTGGCATCTAGGAGGAAAGGCCAGTCAATGCTAAATGTGCTGCAATATACGGGAGAGTCTCACTTGAAGACTGTGCTGCTCAAAATGCCATTGGTGAGCCCAAAGAGGAGCTATTCTAGACCAGTTCTTCCTTGTGTAAGAGAGAAAATGGAGGCCCCAGAATGTCCAGGTAACTTAGCTGAGTCACCCAGCCTATTTATGGCAGCCTTGGAGACCCTCTCATTCCAACCACCTGCCTAGAGAAGTCTCGAAAGGACTAGGGCTAAGCTAGTCAGTGTGTGGGGCTGGGCCTCAGGAACACAGCTGAGTGTTGAGGACAGTGGGTGCCCTTGTGGGGTCACTTAGCTGGCCGTGACCATGGAGGCAGGCGTCTGCTAGAACTGCCGGCTTCCTGGAGAAGTGGTGTGGGCAAGAGATGAGGGTGGGGGTGTGGAAGAGAGAGGACCTAGATATGCCGGTCTCCTGAATAAGACAGCAGCGGCTACAAGCTTTCCAGGCCATCCTGTGTGCCATGAGTGCTGCTAATTGATCTTCGTATGTGGTTGCATGAGATTGTCACAGTGATCCTGAGAAGATATTTCACATGTGAGATGCAGATATTTTACAGGAAAAGGCACCGAATAGTTAACTTGCTTAATATCCCAGTTAGCAAGAGACAGGGCTGGGATTTGAATTCAGATTTTGGATTATTTAGGGCAACGGTAAACATGAAAATCACCTGGGGACTTCCCTGGGGGTCCAGTGGCTAAGACTCTGCACCCCAGTGCGGAGGGCCCTGGCTCCATCTTTGGTCAGAGAACTAGATCCCTGCCGCTAAGAGTTTGCCTGCTGCCACGAAGACCCTGTGCAGCCAAATAAATAATAAAACGTTTGAAAGAAAGTCACCTGGAAAGCTAATGACTGGGATCCAGTCTAACTGAGGTAAGACATTTCTCCCAGGTGCCCGGCTAGGACCAAAGTTTGAAAATCATGTTTTCAAGGAAAGTGAAGGGACTTGAAAGCGTCAGTATTAACCACTATTGTATACCTCCCATAAATGAAGGGAAGTGAGGATGGGATGAATGATCCGCGCTTTGCCTGAGCTCCCATGGCACCTTAGGTCATGGAGCTAGGAGAGCCCGCCTGATCATACCCTATTCCATAGCCAGCTGTGTATTGTCCCCCACGTGTCCACATCGGCCACTGTGGGCTCTAGCAGGACGGGGAGTGCCACACTCGGGAACAGAGACTTATCCATGCCTGCACCCCCACTGCCCTGCCCCCTGTGTGCCCTCGTAGACTTTGTTGTTAGAATCAGCATTTCAGACATGCAAAGGACCCGAAGTTGCTGAGCTCCTTGTGCACCTAATTTCTGACTCTCTTCCATTCAGACCGGAACCCCTGCAGTGACAAGAAACTCGTTGCTCCTTTAGCCGTTCCATTCTAACAGCACTGAGTGTTCACAAGCTCCTATTTATTCTGAGTCACCATAGCTTTCACCACCTGTATTGCTTCCAGCTCTTGGAGGCACACAGAATAGATCTAATTACACTCCCAGTGTTTGATGACAGGACTTTTGTCTTTAAGGATTTTCTTTTCTAAAGGCCAAAGCATCTCTAGTTTCTTTGGGTATTCTCATACAAGGGTTTCAAGTTCTTTCATCCAGGTCATTGTTCTCTGAAAAATAACAGTTTTCTTTGCATCCTTGCCCACACCACATACAGGGTCATGGACATGTTGCAACCAGTTCATGTTACATTGCTCCTTTTTGCTAGACTTCCTACATCTATTAATGACCTTACTTTTATATAATGACTACAGTATTAAATTGTACTTAACTTCACTGAGAACTTTTACTGTTTCTCGTGTACTGCTGCTAAGCAATTTCTTTCCCTTTTCTGTATGTGTGTGATTGGTGTATTTGACTTAGACTTGGGGCCATGCTTTGATTTTGTCAAATTCATCCCTGGATTTTTAAAATCCAGCACACCGTGGCCTAGTTAGTTGGACACAGTGATTTCATTTAACATATCCGAAGTCCTTTCCAGATTCATGTCACTCTTGAATAAAGAGCTAGTTTAGAGAAGTGCATAACATTTGGAGAGCAAGGACTTTCTCTTCTTTGGGAAGAATCTTTTCTAGAAGCAATAATTGCTGATGCTTTAACCCTTATGAGCTTCCTTGGTGGCTTAGATGGTAAAGCGGGAGCCCCGGGTTCAATCCCTGGGTCAGAAAGATCCCCTGGAGAAGGAAATGGCAACCCACTCCAGTACTCTTGCCTGGGAAATCCCAGGGACAGAAGAGCCTGGTAGGATACAGTCCATAGCGTCGCAAAGAGTCGGACACCACTGAATGACTTCACTTTTAACCCTTAAAGTGACACGCTTGACTTTATCTCTCTTCTTTCCATGATATTCATGAAAAAGAAACCCCACCCCTCCTCCATCACCCCCCACCCCAACCCTCCCAGGTAGACTAGATTGGGAAGGTGCTGCAGGCATTCTTCCCTCTTCCCCGTGGTGATGCCATACAGATGCGCCAGGGGTAACTCACGGATACCTCCGAAAAAATATTTTCTGCTCAGTTCAGGCACCATGCTATAAGAACAGAGTTGGTCTAGAGGCAAATAGTGAGTGAGCTAATTCAGTAACATCCTACGCAGGGCTTGGTGGCGGGTATGGGATGCGGTGGCATCACGAGGACCAACCCAGAGGCACCTGCACGAGAGAGATGGCAACGGGTGTTCCTCTGGACAGCATCACCAGCGTCAGCCCACCATCCACTTCATGCCTAGCATTGTGCAAGGCTTGTGGAAAAGTCGGCATCGTGAACATGAACGCCTGATCTTCCCAAGTGTCAGTGTCAGTTCACGACTGCTGTTGGTGAATTGTCGAAGCCTCATTTCATGACTACCTTTTTTTTTAACTAGGGGTGGTGTTCTCTGGATATCAGTTTGAACCATTGAAAATTGTCATTTTTGTAGGTCAAAACCAGTCAAATATCAGCAGTTTCACATGGTTCATCTCAGTAAGGAGTTGCTTGGCCTCTTCAGAGGTCATCTTGGTTCATAGAAACTCTGTGTCTTGGAGTTGGACTGGTTGGTAGTTATCTTCTAAAACCCCACTGTGACTCTCTTCTGTGGCATTCTGGCGAGTGACGCTTCCCCTGTCATTCCACCCTCATCTTGTTGAATGTACTTGCTCTGTTAACTTGCATGTGCAACTTCTAAAATGTTTGGAGGCAGCCCTCATGTCCTTGTCTAGCTCTTTCCTGTTTGGGCTGTACGCAGCTCTTCCTTCATCCATTCTGCACGTGACATGCTTTTGGAGCTCCTGCCATCCGATTCTTCTCCCATGGACCTTCCCACCTTGTTAATGCCTCTCCTAATATATGGCACTGTTCTCTGAACCCGGACCCTGAGTTTGGTAGTCAGTGCTGAGAAGAAGTGGAACTTTTGCCTTCTTTTTACTTGTGACTTTTTTGAGGGTTTGTGGGGAGTGTGGGAGGTTGTGCTTAAGGGCCACAATTTCTATTTACTCCCTTAAAATTTCGCTTTTGTCTGCTCACATCTTTTGGACCCTGATTCTCATGGCTAACGAATTAGATATTCCTTTCCGCTTTGGTTCATTACAACATCCAGACAGCATGTCATGGATGTTCTCAGCCAAGTCATTTGTCAAAATGCTAAGCAGGTCAAGGCTCTGCTGTAAGCCACTGGAGAACCCCAGATAGGACAAGGAAACCGAAGTCCACGATGAAGTTCATGCCGCAGGTCAGGGAATTGCCTGGGGAAGGGCTGGTCTGAGACAAGCTGTGGAAGTGGGTGGAGTTTTCCTTCAGGCCTTGCCTCTTTCCTTTTAGCCTCTTTCTCCCCTGTTCCAGCCTGTCCCTGTTTCCTCCCTCCTGCCCGGGGCGGTGGACTTCCTCAACCTGTGGCTGCACGTCTCCAGCCTTCCTTCTCACATGTCCTTGTGCCATTCCTGTCTCTGAAGAAAGAGCTTAAGCTTGGCTTCCCGAAGGCCTCAGGAATGAGGCCGTGCAGTGACCCAGGAGGCTGAGTGCAGTTTGTGTTCAGAGTTGCGTTTTAATGAGGGAAGTGGCTTAATAATACCCAGGAAGGGAAAAGCTTCATATTTTAGTAGAAGCTGGGGGTGGAGACTGAGGAGAGGGAGAGGGTGGCCAGTTATTTAAAACAGTTTCCCCTAGGGCTCCTTCAGTCATGCTGTACCAGGATCATAAATGAAGTTGAATTCCGGTCCAGGCACTGTTTTCCAGTTCTGAATTCTCCAAGATGTGTTTTCTCGCTTCTCCACTAGCACTGAATTAAGACAGAGTAGCTAGGAGTTATCATAGTTATCATCCAGCCTGGAGAATGCCTCTGCTGGTTTAGCATCTGCATTTCGCCGCTTACTAAGTAGTGGGATTTTGGCTCTAGGTCTTAGCTTCCTTACCTGCCTTTCCCACAGAGATGTATTTAATGACATGACACTTAGCATGTCTGGTATATGTTAAATAGGCAACAAAGACTAGCCACTGTTATAATTCTGTCCTTTTACCAAGCTAACTGAATTTCCTCTCTTTTAAGTGCTTAACGTGCTACAATGTGTATTTTTTTCTTTCCCCTTCTCTCTTTTACAAATTCATGGTCACTCTACAGACACGAGGGTCACTTGTGGCTTCTCTCTTTGTCAAGCCCAACCCCCTGCTACCTTCACCATCCCCTTAGCTCCTCCGGAAACATCGGGTGAATGTTTCTATTACCTTCTGATTTTATGTAATTACTCTTTTTAAAAGTCCTTGTCGCTTCATAAAAATTCAACGTTGGCACTTGGCACTTACAGCAATTAGTGACATTTCATTTCCCCACTTCAGTATGGAATAAGAGATGATATGTGTGGATTTTACAGGGGGAGAAAAGTTATCTTGCAAGTGAATGAGAGAGGTCTTGGCAGACATAACTTGCTTTTTTTTTCCTCCCGAATCTTTTCTCCTCCCCCATGAATGACTTCCTCCCTCCCCTGAAATACTTTCTCCAATTGCTCAGTCAGAATGAAGGAAGGAAGGAGGATTAAAAACCATCAGAGGGGAGTGGGATATTACAGGGCTGAGGGGGAGACAGTATTAGCTTCACTGATGGAGACCTTCCACTTCTGGCCCCCCTCCCGAACAGTGCATCTTCCTCGCCTTTTCCAGTAAATGGTCTCTATTCTCTTATTAGTCATTTTCATGACAGGCTTCATGATGGCCACAACCGCCTACAGATGACTTTGCTTTTGTGGCCATTCCATTCTCCCCAGCTGCAACTAGCTCCATAGGCATTTTCCCAAAAAGTGTAACGTAGTTTAGAGGGCCGTATGTGTATTTTGCATATAATCTACATAGGATTTGCAGTTTGTTCTAAGGCACTTTGAACTTTATATGTCTTACCTGTTGGCAGTCTTTTTCTCTTCTTGTTCTTGACTCTGTGGACCGTGACCCATGAGACTCCTCTGTCCATGGGCTTCTCCAGGCAAGAGTACTGGAGTGGGTTGCCACACCCTCCTCCAGGGGATCTTCTTGACCCAGGGATTGAACCCGCATCTCCTGTGTCTCCTGTATTGGCAGGCTAGTTCTTTACCATTAGTGCCACCTTGGAAGCCCATGAACCACAGATACATAGGCTCAAGAAGGTGAGGTGGGCAGCACTAGAAACTGCCATGTCCTCCTGCAGGGAGAAAGAGTGAAAGAAAGAGTAAAAAATATCAGACATCTTCATGGGATCCAGAATGGTCCCTGAACCCAGCTAGGTAGCACTTTGACCGAGTGTGACGTCTAGCTAGCAGACATTTCAGTTGCTTTCTAATTTTTGTAATCCTTTTTTAAAAAGGCACTGCAGTTCTTTAAGAATTCTGTATAGAAAATTCTCAATATTCTGATGATCAAAGGCTCTTCCTAGCCCACTCCCTGTTTCCTGCCCTCCTTAGATGAAATTTTATGGAGTTGGCTTTTGAATCTTAATTGAAGATCTGTTGAAATCCAGAACTGATGGTAGGATTGTTTTGGAAAAATGTGATGGTGCTTTTTGCTTCTCTGAGCCCCCTGTTCCAGCCCATGTCTTGTCTTTTAGCATCCCTTAAGTGTCAGGCTCAGATTAAATGCCAAGTTCAAAGTCCAGCTAGGTGCTAGTACCAGGGCCGGATGTGTGGTCTGAGGGGCTGCGGCTGACCTTCTGTTTCTGAGATTAACAAGAAGCCCCCCTCCTCTTTTTCTCATCAGGCACACACGTAACACACAGCTAGCATAGATTGCTTTTCCTTCCTTGCTAATTATATCCTTCTCAGTGAAGGCTTTTTTTTTGAGCATTATTTTTCTGTATCTGTATTGGAAAGCCATATAGTTCCTTTTTCTTTTTGAATGTAACATTTTACTTTAATGTTGGAATATGCATGGAAAAAAATAAACAAAACTCCGGGATACTTTAATAATCCCCATCCCTCCCAGATTAAGACTCAGGGCTTCGGCCCCTTTTTTTTGAAGCTTCATTCACTTACATGGGCACAGGCCCTCCTCTTCCAAGAAGGGGAGGGGATACACTTTACATTTGTCCTGACTCTCTTGCAGACCTTACTGCTGTCATGTTAAATGCACCTTAGACTCTTTGCTTCAGTGATTCTTCTGTTTCTTCAGCTTATCGTGCCTAAAACAGAATTCATTATCACCCTCATTCCAGATCCATCTCCCAGCGCCATCCCACCTTCCTGTTTCTGACAGTGCCTCACTCAGTCTGCCATCCGTTCCTCTCCTGGAGCATCTCATCGGTCACCCAAAGCCTGTTGAATCCTCTTTTCCCCTTTTCCTTCCTGCTGCCTCGATACTAACTTTGGCCCTCTGCCTGTGATCGATCTCTGTGCCTCTGTCTCTTTCCCCTCTCATCCATCCTGCCCACACCATTGCCAGCACAATCTTTCTCAGCACCATTTTCCCCAGGGCATCTCCTGACCGCGAGCCCTCGGTGTCTCCCCTCAGCTGCAAGATCAAGTCCTTTCTCCTGGCCTTAATACGGTGGTCCTTAAGATCACCTTTCACTTCTTCCTTCTGTGAACCATTTGTGTGTGTTCATTGTTATTTTTACAGCATCTATTACATACCTACCCCGTGCCTGGCAGTGTCATAGGTATTCCAGAAAGGCGACAGGAAAATCCTTACAAAAGCAGTTAGGGGTCTTGGGAGCTAGTGGTGTTACCTGGAAACCTTCATCACTCTCAATCCAAAACCATCTTCCAAGATGTATTTTAAATCCCACTTTCCTCCAGAAACTCTTGCCGTACACCCAGGGCCCTGCTCACAGTCCTTGCGGATCTCATTGTCTGAATCAATTGTTTGACACTTTACAATTACCCATCGTTCATTCCTCATTCACTCACAGACTACATACTGAGCACCTACTGTGTGTCAGGCACTATGCTTCATGTTGTCTCACACGTCGGTATATTTTTGCAGCCTAAAAATAACAGCAATAACTCTTACGTAGCCCTTAGCACGTACAGGCGCTGCGTTACATACATTCATTTATTTAATCCTCAAAACAAACTTTGGATTTGACATGATAAGTATCCAAATTTTACAGATGGGAAGTCGAGGAACAGAGATGTTTAGCAACTTTCCTGGTGTCACAAACTAGAAGATAACGAAGGTGGAATTCAAATCTGTAGTCCCCTATCCTTCACTGTCTGGTGCCACTATGTGTATATATGTCTGTATATGACGTGTATGTGTGTGTAAATATAAACACACGTGTACACACCTTCCCAATTAGACTCGAAACTTTTAGAGGTCGGCAACTATGTACCACACTTGCTTGCATCTCATTACCTTGTGCAGTGTTTACTTATGGTAGGCACTGAAGCCGTTTGTTTGATTGTCATTTCTCGCATTCGCTTTTGGTGGGGACTTAAGGTCCTTTTACAGCAAGTAGGAGTGTTTGGGAGTGGAAGGAAAGGGAGAAACAGAATTTCATAATAGACCTAGACCCTCTGGGATTCCTGGTTTCCAGGTCTTAATTCTGCAATCTTCGGGGGTAGATTTGTATAAGAGGAGATACTAAGGTAAGAGCTCATGAAAGTGGATTAAAATCCCCTTTGCAAAAAGCAAAATAAAACTCAAACCACGTTATGGTTACAGTTTTCTCCTGTCTTGTGCTATTTCCTGTTATACTTGCTTCTGTCCGTTTTGTTTTCTTGCCTACAACACATCAGGATCCCAGGTTTACATTCTTGGCCTAATATTTCTAGTTCAGATTTTTTATAAGTTGAGGAATATGTACATTTTATTTGAATCACAAGACTGCAACTACATATGTAGCTTAATACAACCTGATAAGTACATATTTAAATTTGAAAAACACAAGTGGTGGATATTTGAATTTTATTTATTTTTATTTATTTATTTGTTAATAAATTTATTTTAATTGGAGGCTAATTACTTTACAATATTATAGTGGTCTTTCCATACACTGACACGAATCAGGCACGGGTGTACATGTGTTCCCCATCCTGAAACCCCCTCCCACATCCCTCCCCCATCCCATACCTCAGGGTCATCCCAGTGCACCAGCCCAGAGCACCCTGTCTCATGCATCGAACCTGGACTGGCGATTTGTTTCACATATGATAATATACACGTTTCAATGCCATTCTCCCAAATCATCCCACCCTCACCCTCTCCCACAGAGTTCAAAAGACTGTTCAATACATCTGTGTCTCTTTCAGCTGTCTCACATATAGGGTATCGTTACCATCTTTCTAAATTCCGTATATGTGCGTTAGTATGCTGTATTAGTGTTTTCCTTTCTGGCTTACTTCACTCTGCATAATAGGCTCCAGTTTCATCCACTTCATTAGAACTGATTCGAATGTATTCTTTTTAACGGCTGAGTAATATTCCATTGTGGATATGTACCACAGCTTTCTTATCCATTTGTCTGCTGATGGATATCTAGGTTGCTTCCATGTCCTGGCTATTATAAACAGTGCTGCGATGAACATTGGGGTACATGTGTCTCTTTCAGTTCTGGTTTCCTTGGTGTGTATGTCCACCAGTGGGATTGCTGGGTCATATGGCAGTTCTATTTCCAGTTTTTTAAGGAATCTCCACATTCTTCTCCATAGTGGCTGTACTAGTGTGCATTCCCACTAACAGTGTAAGAGGGTTCCCTTTTTGCCACACGCTCTCCAGCATTTATTGCTTGTAGCCTTTTGGATATTTGAATTTTAAAAGGATTCCTCCTTTTACCAAAGGATCCACCATAGAGTTCCATTAAATATCCAGTTCCTCTTAGCGCATTTATCACACAGTTTAATTTACCAAAATTTGATTTCTATGTCACTCTAAAGGGGTAGCTCTCAAGTTCTAGTGAGCATGAGAATCACTAGTGCAACCTATTTAAAATTCAGGTCCTTCCCCAGCTCCTCTCTGAGAGTCTGACTCATTCGGACTTGGGTGGGGTCCAGGAACATCACTGTTAGTAAGTATCTGCAGGTGGTTAATGCAGGCGGTCAGTGAAATGTGCTCTGGGAGACAGGGCTTTAAAGAAGCACAGGTGGTATATAAGTGGGGCCCAACTCCAGGGGCTTCCCCGGGGCTCCGAATACCCTCTCACTATCGAGTGTCCCACTTCCTCTTCAGGTGCAGGTGTAAAGTATCAGTCCTTTCATTTAAAAAATACCTCCCCCGTGGATGCATGCATACATATGGCTGAATCCCTTTGCTGTCCACCTAAGTCTATTAACATTGTTAATCTGCGATACTCCAATATAAAATAAAAGGTTTAAATGGTAAAAAAAAAAAAGTCCCATTTAACAGAATAGAAGATATATAAATTAAAATATGTCCCCCGGCTTTATTGAGATAATTGACCTGTAACCTTGTGTAAACTTAACATATAAATTGTGTCAGATACACTTACATGTTGCAGACACCTTCATTTCCTCACATAGTTACCGTATCTTTTTTATGGTGAAGACATTTAAGATCTACTCTCTAGCATTTATACTTCAAGTGCATAGTATAGTACTATTGCCCTTTTATTTTTAACCCTCATCCTAGGGATCTCTTTAGATCTTCCTTATTCTCGTTTCTTAATGGTGACAACTGTCCTGTGAATTCACACACCTGTTCTCTCCCCATCCCTCCTCCCACATGCCCCACCTGTCTGCCTCAGATCCTCCCTCTTAGTGTGCTTGATTTGGATGCTGAAGGCTATGGCTTGGTCCAGAAACTCCAGGCATTTTATGAACAGTCACTTCTGCCGAGGTTTCTTAGTCAAATCTAGTGCCCTTTCTTCTTTCTTATTATCCCCTCCCAAAAAAGACCAATAGCTAATTTTTTAAATAAAACATATTCTGAGAATGACTTGCTTTGGCATCATTCCATTCCTCCATGAGTACTAATATCCCAGGCCTTGAGAAATGAATGTCAGAAATATGCATTTAAAATATGACTATAGTTTAATGAAATTTGTTGAAAAAAATGCCTCCGTGACATTTATGGCACATGGTGTATCTATGTATTTAATATATCATTGATCTTTAAAAAGTCAGCTGCTTGACCCATATTTTGCCTCTGATTACTTTTCTAAATCTCTAGTAATCTCCAAAAACATTTAGAGATTTCCATATTTTAGAGATTTTTCTCCTTTATTAATCCCCTATATCCCTGAATTTTACTCTGGGGAAAGGATCTCCAAATATCTCCAGCAATAATAAAAGCAATGGAAGAGCAGATAGCCAGCACAGTTGGCTACTGGTTAGAAATCTTTTCTTTTAATAGGTTTATCAGGGCTTATGTGTCCCTTGAAGTAATGAGTTCTTAAGAGCCTTGTTTGACTTCCATAAGAACATAGCGAGAGGTTGTGCTATTTATTGGGACTTTGTGTACCTTCTTTAATCCATTCAGTGCTTGGCTAGACCTCTGTGATCAAACATGAGGGACTTTCTAGGAAAAGTTGGTGCTGGAGGGAAGGAATGTGGTCGTCACTGGGCGAAGGCCAGGATCATACAGAGACGGTTCAAGCTGTCTAACTCTTGAAAGGAGGCACCCATGTGCTATGTTCAGTGTGGTTCAATTTTGGTAGAAAAGACTAGTGTATCTAGGGTGGACAATGTTGGATGGTAAACTTCGCATGTGAGATTGATTACAACTGATTTTTTTCCCTTCTGAATTTTCCAAAGTTTCTACAGTGATCATGTATTACTGTTACAAGCAGTTTGAAAGAAAGAAAGAAACCTACTTTGCCCACATCTGGAGTCTCTTTCCCAAGAGACCTAATCTCTCGTAGATTTGTCTCAAATCCTACCTATTGCATAGATCAGTGGTGATGTGGCCTGCAGTTTCAGCAAACAAAAGACTGTCCTTGAACTGGATGAGTACACGTGGGTGCCCCCGCCACTCCTGCTTGGGCATTAACAGGCGATGGCCTTTCATGTGGGGTTCTAACTTTGTCTTCTTTCTTTTCTCCTTCCTCTCCCCCCTCCCCTCCTCTCTTCTCCTCCTTCAAGGCCTCTCCCACCTCATGATGAGTGAACAAGGTAGGTGCTCTGGGCTCAAGGTGCTGCAGCTGCCTGAATTGCTTGCCTTCGTGCCTCTGGCTGGTCGCTGAGAGCTGCATCATCCCTGGCAGGCCATTTGCTGCCTGTCCCTCCTGCCAGGGGCCAGGCTGGGAGCAGGGCCACCCTGTGGTGGGGTGGGGTGGGGGGGCACCTTTCCCATCGCATCGTGGTCCGCCCCCCATCACCCCCTTGGCTTCTTCATTCCACTCCACCATTTGCCATCCTGGGCGCTGGCCCTTCTGGGCTGCCTCCCAGAGAGAAGCATGAAACGGGCCATGACCGCGTCGATAACAGGGATGAATGAAGCTAATTTCAGAGCACCGGAGCGGTTAACTTCTCCCCTAAGCCTCACACTGGGGCCCCAGGTTGGGGGAGAGGCGCTGGGCTTCTCTGAATTTCACTCTGAGAGGAGGTTTGATTTTTGTCTTCCCCTCCATCCCCCTGCCCATTGTAATGACTTTTAGCCCCAGGACCTCCCCCCACCCCCCATCAATGGTCAAAGGAAGCCCTTGGGGGTTTGACTGTTTTCAGTTTTGTATAAAGGCGAAAACCACTGAAAGAACATGCTAATGTCCTGATGGCAGGGTTCTAACTCATTATACACCCTGAAGAAAACTGCATATAAAGATCTGTAAATTCCGCATCTGCAACCTAAAATATTCAATTATGCAGGGAATGAACTGTGCAGGAAATTCAGCTCAGCTAAACACAGGGTGGGCTGTGAATGAAGCCTTTTTCTCCTAAATAAAAATTTTCCATATTATCAGCCTAAATCAGGATTCAAGAATTGAGCCTACTGCAAATTGTCTTTTTCTTCACTGTTCAATTGCTAGTATTGTGTCTTCTGCATTTTGAGGTGATTGCAAGATTGGTCTACCTGGCCTGGCCCTGACACCAAAAGACTGCACTTTAATTTCTCTTGTCTCTTTCTTTTCAAAATGCTCACGGGACTCAGTGCCTTTGTTCAAGGACCAAAGAGAAGGGAAGGAGGCATATTTCCATGTTCTGCTGTTTTTCTTGATCTTTTGAGGAGAGTGGGGCAGCACTGAAGGGCAATTCCCCCATCTCCAACACCCCCATTTTCTTACACAGGATTCGTTAGACAGTGTTTCCGTAAAGAGGAGTAAAAGATCAGATCAAGGAACCACCCAGGTCTGAGAGAAGTTTTGTCCAGGTAGCTGCGGAGGTGGGCGATTGAGGGCATTTCTGACTTGATAAGGCAGGACAGAAGGAAGCACACTTTCCCAATAAAACTGTATCCTCTAGACCTGAGCCATGACCCATGACGTGGATATTGGACACTTCAGTGAAGACATGAGCTCGTACAGAGCAGATGTCAGGGAACAGAGCTAGAGGGAGGGGCTCAGCTGAGTTCTCCACCGTTAGATGGAGCCCTGCAAGAGGCTGGGGTGGAGCCTCTCCATTCTGATAGGTGAGTGAGGGAAGCTGTCTCCCCACAGCAGGTTACCATGAGGTGAGTATGAGCAAGGAGGGTTCTTTGTCGACCTAGTATATCTGGATAGTTTGAGAGAGTTATGCATTTCTCTACAGAGTGCGATGACCCAAGCTCTGTGAGGGCTAGAATTCAGTGACCCCTCTTTGATAACAAGTTCCACCAGAAAAAGCAGGCCCTCAGAGTCCTGATGAGAAGATGCTTCTACATTTTCTCGCCTCGTCCTCCCAGCTGCCCTTTAAGAGTTCTAGCTTTTCTAGTGGCTTGGAGGTCTGAGGGTATTCATACGGCTGATGTCGTAGCATAGAGTCTAGGTCGATGAGATGGGCTGGTGGCGACCTCTTTAATCTTGATTTATTTCAACCCACTGATGCAGCACAGGCATTTTGGAGGGTTAAATTCCAACTCTGGTGTGAAAAGTATCTGGAGAACCTCTGTTGTATACCTTCCCCACTTTTCCACCTACTATTCACCTTCTTGCCCAGCACTGAAGCATACAAGAGTAGAGAATTCAGACACACCCATGGACGCGTGCTCTGGGGGGCAGGGGTAAGTCAGGAAACTTCTAGAAAGAGTCTTTAGGTAATGCCGTAATGACAAACACGGGTATTGTGAATCCCTCTTTAGAGAGGTTTTCAAGAAAGGATGCGGAATTCTTCCTGGTGGTCAGTGCCACTAAGACTTTAAGGTGTAATTTTTCATTTTAATTTTTTTAAGAAGGTCCTTTGACCTCACTGCCCCTCCTCTAATTCTTTTCCATTTCCCACCCCTTGTCCGTTCTTGCCCTTGTGATGATTGCATAAAAAGCCAGCATGCCCTTCCTTTTCCTTATTCCTTCAACATGAAAGAAAGAGATTTCTGTCTGGTTCTCGCTGAATCTCCGGAATTTGTTTTTGATCCCTATAAATATATGTGGAAATACTTACGTACGTTGTGTGTGTACCACCTGTACCTCTGTGTTACACTCTGGATCCTCAGGACTCATATTAACGTTGAGAAAATACAGGAGAGCTTGGCTTCTCTGAAACTTTGCCTAAACAATTTTATTCTGGTTAAGTGCATACGATTTCACACACATGAGGCTATGCAGTGCTTTTGCATGCAGACTTGGTCATGTTTCCAAGGATGGGACTTGAGACGAGGCTAAGGGGAAAAAGCTTAAACACTTGTTGATCACACTGTTTAAGCTTCACGTTATGCATTTGTTTGTGCTGCCTTTTCAAGATTGTACTGCTGTTGCCATTACTGTTGTGGGTTTTCTTATGTGTGTTACATTTCTTTGTGTGTCTGCAGCATGCTGATGTTTTACTCTCCCTGCTCTCTCTTTCTCTCTTGCCGCCTCCATGGTGGACACCATGCTTCCTTCACTTAATTGGACCTTCATTTCTGTAGGTAGAAGTAAAGGTAGAGATCATTTTATTTTTATCATTATAAGTATCAATTTGCCTTCTGAAATATTCATATATCCACGGAAAGTTGTTGATTCTGATGAATACAGTCCAGATTATAATGGTGTTTTTAACAACAACTAAAAAAAAAAAAAAAATCCAGGGCTCTCCTTTTCCTTCAAAGTATTTCATGATTGAAGGTTGGGGATTGCTCTGAGTTGGCCTGCCTTCCTCTAAATCCAGAACGAGCCTTCCCATTATGGTGGGCTGTTTCTGTCTGAATATGCTTGTGCACTGTGGGGACGATATGTTTTACTTAACTTAGAGTATTCTAAGATGCCCTCCAGTAAATGTCTTGAAGGCACAGGGAAGATGTGAAATGACCTGCCATTGTATCCATGACCTGGCAATGACTGAATTCAGGGTGATAGATGAGAATGGGGAGAGGATTGGTGAATGGCTGGAAATTGTGTAAAATTTGAAATTTGGGGACTATCTGTGGCTCTTTTGTCTTCTGTGTTGTATCTCCTGTATTTTGGGGGGAATAAAAGTTTTCTGACTGGGTGTGATGAGCTAAGAATGGTGGGGCTAGGGGTGTGGAAGACCATAGGAATCCATTGACAGTGGGTCCAATGATAATCCACTACGTCATAAGGAGAAAGTGGAGAGACAGCACTGGATTTTAACTTAGTAAGTCCCCCTTTTGCGGGGTAAGCTGGGAAGGGGGGGGGCGCTGAGTCAGTGCACTCTCTCCGATGCTCTGACATGCCTTTCACTGCTTCACACCTTTGGGTACCACAGTGCACTCAACCACTCCTAATCAAAGCTGTCAGAGACCCGAGCCTGGAGAACCCAGCTCACCAGCTCAAACTGGATTAGCTGCTCAGAACTAAGGGAGAGGCTAATTGATAAATTATAAATATGTATTTGCGTTCAGTTCTCCTCTTTCTCTTCCTGACTCTCCAGCCCCTATCTCTGTAGGCGGGCACCACTGCTTCCTGTAAAGATTGGCAAATAACAGAAGTAGGCAATGTAAGTTCCGGCGTGAGGAGGTTGCAGAAAGATGGGGCTGACAAGATACTGAAAATGTTAATTTGATGACTAGTCTGTGAACTGGCCATCTCTCATTTGAATTTCATGCCTCTCTGGATTTTTTAAAAGTTACATATGGTTACCTTGGAAGCAGTTCAGTCCTTTCGCTTTGGGGTTGGTTGATTGCCTATTTCTTTTCTGCTAATCACAGGTGGATTCAGTCTCAGAAATCTGCTCTGGGGAACCTTACCGTTTTTTGAGCTTAAGGAGGTGGAAAAGGGGGACAAGGAAGAGAAATAATGGTTGAAAGGGTATATCTAGCCACTCTCTCCGCTTCTCTACTTACTGTATTCAGCCAGAGGCTTCTAGTGACCTCTTCACAGTCAGTGTCACCAGTCTTTGCCCAGGACAGAACCTTTGTGAAGCACGTGGTCCTGTGTCCAACCCCTGGACCTCTCTTCCTTTTCTTTCCCTAATTGCCTAAAACAGGGATCCCCAACCTCTGGGATCTAATGCCTGATGATCTGAGGTGGAGCTGATAAAATACAAATAGAAATAGTGTATGATAAATGTAATGCACTTGGATTACCCCAAACCATCCCCCTACCCCACCCCCACACAGTCTGTGGAAGCATTGTCTTCCATGAAACTTGCTCCTGGTACCAAAAAGGTTGGGGACCACTGTCCTAAAACATCCCATGAGATAGATGTATTTAGTGTTTTTAGATTTTGCACATGGGTTTCTTTCTCTAGATTGAAGCCGGGAGGAGAAGGGGACGACAGAGGATGAGATGGTTGGATGGCATCACTGACTCAACGGACATGAGTTTGAGTAAACTCCAGGAGTTGGTGATGGGCAGGGAGGCCTGGCGTGCTGCAGTCAATGGGGTCCCAAACAGTCGGACACAACTGAGCCACTAGACTGAACTGACCCTTCTCCAGCCCCTGCTGCTAACACTGATCATTTCCTATCTGGCCAGCCATTGTGCCATGAGCTTTAGATACCTTACCAAAGTAAATCCTGGCAACCATCTTATGAGGTAGATGATGATTATCCTAGCTATATGGGCAAGTAGAACAAGGCTCAGAGAGCTAAATAACTTAAGTCGGATGACTCTTAGCGGCAATGAAACTCAGAATCTGAGCACCTAGCCACTGCTTTATATGGCTTCTCTTTGATCCAAGGATGACCTCCATGGACATGCCTCTCAACTACCTCCCTGGCACCAACCTGGCTTACGTTCCAACCGGCCACTTTGTGTTTGTTCTCTGTAACATATGTCCACAGAAATGTTCTGTCACCTCAATATTTCAAGTCAACCTTGGCACCACCTGGCCACAAACCAGATTCTCCAATTTTGTTAATGGTTTCCCCATCTTCCTTATCACCTGGGCTTGAACTCAGCAATTGCTTTTTTTTTTTTTTTTTCCTCCTTGAATTTTCCTATTCCCAGCTGATGTTAAGAGAGCTTGTTGAGATTCTTTTTCAGAATGTCTCTTGCATCTCTACTTGACATACTAGCTCAGTCCCCAGTTAGCCCTTATTGGACTGTTGTCCTAACCTAATTAGTCTTTGTTCTCCTCCAGTCTGTCCAGTAACTGAGAACTGCTTAAGTTCTGCTGTCCTCCATATGGAGTTCAGGATTAACTATCTCACTTTCAAAGCCATCCCTAATATGGCCTTGTTTACCTTTAACCTGCTAATCTTTGATGGAAAATTGCTGCCAAATATATTATACCAAGTAATCATACTGGACCTTTCCTTGTCTCTTAGTTTTACTTATATTTTCCTCTCTTCTAAAGGAAAGAACTCCTCCTCTCCTGTTTCTGCCCATTGAAATCATACATAGATTTTATTTCCAGCTGATGTTACAAATGCTCTGCATGCTCCATTTCAATATGAGCTCACCTTCCACATATCTCTCTAATATCTTACACTAAACTTATTTGGAAATTTGACTACTCCATTCTACTAGATCGCAAGTATGTTGAAGACAAACATATTCATTTTTTAATGTCCAGATGGGTCCAGCCTAGGAGGTTATGCTGTGAACAGACTCAGAATCTCTAATCCCTCTTATCCTGCTGTCAGTCATCTTCCTAAAAGTGAAAATAAAGCAAAATTAAAATTAAATCGGATCATGTAGCTCATCTGCTCAGAAGCTTTTGGTGGACTCTTGTTGTATAATTGTCAACGTGCCTTCTCAGCTTTATTTTCTACTATAACAGCCCACTCTGCACTCCTACCCCTACCAAGCCCCCTGTATCCTAAAGTCAACAGCTCACTCTGCCTGAATCCACATTATGGTTTCCTGCCTCAGGCTTTCACTCAAGCTCTGGTCTCTTTTCTGAATGGCCTTGGATCACCCTTCTCCCCCTTATCTCCCTTTAAAGCTCAAGCTTCCAAGGTCCTCCAGACTTTGTGTTTCCGTTATGAAGTGCCTGCCATAAATCAGACTTAATGTGTGTGTCAGTTATCCCATCCCGAAAGAACATTGTACCCATACTGCAGGCAGCTCAGTACTGTGTCCAGAGCTGTGGACAGAACTGTGGCCCTTTTCATTACCCTCTTACCCCACCAACAGAGCAAAGGAGCCCTGGCGGGTCATAGGGTGAGGCCAGACCTTCTGAATCTAGGTCCCTTCTCACCCAGGCATCTCTTGGCCTTGTATGTGCAAAGGACATCAGAATCAGTGTGGGAGAGGTCTTTGGACTTTTAAGTTTCTAAGAGAAAAGAATGCCTCAGATTTCATCATCGTTTTAAAACTGAGTGATGAAACAGTGAACGTGTCATGGAAAGAACTATGAAGTTAAATCTACAAAACTGAGCAGGATGTTTAGGCCATAATAATACTCGCCACATTCAGGAGGTCACTGGGCAGCAATGGGCCAAAAGCAAATGTGACTTTACCTAGAAGTAGCTGATGGAAGGAGTTCTTCAGCAACCTTGATCAACTTTTTGGACTTGATTTTGACTGCCTTTGTTTAAATGTTTAGAGTGTGTTCTGGCCTCTATTCCCCTTTTCTCTTCAGGTTGGGGAGTGCCTATCCTGGGTTAGATTGCCAAATACTTTCCCTTGAAACTGAACTTGGAATAGGTGTAGTAGATTCAGATGCTTACAGGGGCTTGACAGGTATTACCAAGGAGCAGATGAAAGTCCCAGTGTAAGATGAACAGGAGGGAGCAGTGGGGATTGTGGCACGCTGGAAAGCACAAATCCTGTCAAGCCTTTATTCCGCTCCAGCTGATTGCTGCTATGCGAGAATGCATGCCCTCTGTCGCCAGAGCCTCAGGATGAGCCAGAGTAGATTTTATAAAAGTGTCAGCTCGTGGCATCTTTCTCTCTCCGTGTATATATGTATGTATGCATACACATACGTTCACATGCACCAAAGGGTTTGACCTTTGACTTGAGGAGAAAGGAGAAGTAAAATATCCCTCCAAAGTTTTTTCCTGAACGTCGATAGTGGGAGGTGTCTGGCCAGCCTGCCTGATTAATTTTCTCTCAGCCCATAGCAGTGGTCAAGGCACCAGGAATAAATCCTGCCCTCAACACTGCTGCCAGGGAGCCTGATCCATTTTGGGGGGAAGTCGGTTTTTTAGCATGGAGTGGGCATGGGTAGGGAGGGTATGGAGAAAGCCAAGAATGACCAAGAAAAGTATGTCACTGACACCTTCAGCAATTGCCAAGAACCAGCACAATTTGTAAATAGTAAGAGTGACTCTAGGGTATTTTTTTCCTTTTTCTTCTTTCTCTACAGAGCTTCCTATCTACTAAACTAGGTGGTGTTGACCCTTTAATCCATCAGAATTTAGAGCCCCCTTCCAGTTTATTTACATGTATTTTTCCCTGTAGATTTGATCATTGGCCCTTTTAATGCTGAACTAATCAAAACTGGCCAGACTGGAAAGAGATAATCAAGCTACATGAACTTGAACATGATTTCATGTAGATTATATTTTGCTGGTAATGACATTTAAAAAGCTGGTTTCAGGAGCTGAGGCCCTTCTTGTTCCTGCTAGGGCTCAAGAGCCCTGCAAGTAAGTTACTGTGTTGATAGCCAACTGTTTATGCAAATTAGTAAATGCAACGCCAGCTACTAATTATGAAAATAAACTCATCTGTGCTCTATAAATATCTAATTATAATAAAATAGGGGCAATATTATATTTCCATCTCTTGCCTCATCTGTTTCTCATCCACCACTGATTTGTCCTCTTGACAATGAATAACATCACTTTGTTTTTAAAAGAAGCTTGCTTTTCATGTTTTTCTTCTTCTTCTTCTAATGTTTTGAAAATCTTCAGGGGAAAAATATATTTATTTTAAACACAAGAAGTAAAATTGCCTGATTTTAGCAACTCTGTGTTTTCGACAGTGATGTCTAAAATGGTACTTTAAAATATGGAGAGGGCTTTTTCCCTCCTTCCTGTTTAGAAATTTTCATTGGACACTGAAGAATTTTTTAAGAGCAGTTGTTACTTGGAGCATTTTTTAAAATGGATAAATGTGAACAGATTTATTAATAAACTGTACAATGGATTCATGAAATGCTTCAATTCAGCTTCAATTGGCGTTACATGTAAAGGAAAATGTTTCTCAGATTTCTAATCAACATTTCTATTTCTTCCTTCTCAATTATCAATTTGGATTTAGTGTTTACATAGAGATTTTGTATCTGTGTATATATCATAAAACAATTTCTCCTCAAAGATGAATGGTAATCTACATATTTGTATAGACTTTTGCTTATCAAGGCAAGTTGGTTAATTTTAGATGGTATAGAATTTTCAACTGAAAAGCTGTGTGTATTCACATACAAACCTATAAGCCTAACTTTGATCATGTCTACAGGATAGTTTTAAGAATTTATTATCTTTATGACTCATCTCATTTATAAAGAATTCAAGCATTTCCTTATGTGCTTAGGTTTGTATATGCCATGGTCTGTTTTTCAGATGTGCAGGGCAGTGTGTGTACATCCGGGTGTAAGTACAGTTGGTCTAAATATTTACTAATAGGTTTATTATACATGGCTTTCTTTTGTAGAGTACTAAAAATAACTTATTCCAGTGTTATACGCGTCTGAATTTAGCAGATTGTCTACTTAAACATTTGAAAAGCTTCAGATTCAGCATTCAGCATTCCACAAAGATAGAGAGGGCCAGCTCGGCCAGGTCAGTTGTTAGGTATTAAATACATAGGGCTGGCCAAGGAAATATTGGTCCTGCCCTCTGAGATCTTGCTCGTAGTCAGCAGAGTTAGGAAATGGTTTTCAAGTGTAGCAACCACCGCTCCTTCTACAGCCTTGACTAAATTCTGTTGTCAACGTGTTATATACGTAGTCTTAAAATAATGGTTTATCTTAAAGGGAAACTCAGTTGACTCATCCACCTTTTAACTTCTCAGAGTCAGAAAAGAGACCTTGCTTTGTATATGAAAAAGTTGGCATTTTTCATTTATTTATTTATCTTTATTGGATGATAGAATACATAGTGTAAATAAACACATGAAGTCCATGCTCTTAAGCATACAGCTTAAGTATTTTTGACATCTATATATGTACCCATATAAGTACCGTCTAGACTGAGATGGACAATGTGTCCATCATCCCATAAGTTTCTGTCCTACCAATTTCTATCACTTATTTTTAATGAATAAATTTTATTCTCCTAACTTCCTTTAAAACTGTGGATCCATGTAGTAATCAGCAGGCAGTCTCCAGGTTGCTTTAATTTCCATTAACAAGGGTTAACCTTGCAAGACAAGGAGGCATTGTGACTTTCCCTGTGTGTAAATAGAGGCAGAAACGTTGCCCTCTGGTGAGGTGGAGCTTTGCCCTGTTTTTGATGATAGGCAGGTTTCTCTCTGCACAAAGAGAATATCTAATTGATATCATTGGGGTTATTCTCTTTTTTTTTCCTGAGGCATTTAGTGGTGAATAGAACAGCAGAGGTAGAAAAGACCATATGCTTTGTAAAAAGCCAGACTAATAGCACTTTTTGATGGACGTCTGAATTTTTAGAAGTGCCACATCTTTCATTAAAATTTACATATAAAGTAAGGGCAGGCGCGGTGACATGAAAGCTAATGCAACTTGCCCATCCTGACATAATAACAATCACAAGAAACTGGAGATCCCAGATGGCAGCTTGGCCTTTGCCACCCTTTTAATAAGCTACTAACTGCTAATTATTTCACTCTTTTGGGCAAGTTAATTTACTGTTGACTCTTAAAGAGATACTGCTCTTTTTTTCTCCCCCCACACTGCACAAAACAGCTCCTTTCACCTGGAGCTGTGACAAGTGCTCCCATGCAGGTTGGAAGCTTTCCAGCCAGTTGGACCAATAATGGCAAGCACTGGTGTGGAAAATGTCACTGAGTAAACAATATTTTCTTGGATCCTTTGAATATAGGGCATTTACAAAATGCATCTGCCTAAGAAGCCATTGTGTGTGCCCGGGTATGTGTGCGTGTGTAAGTGTGTAAGAGCAGCCAATTTAGGGAGAGAGATCTGAAATTTGGAGCCTGTTTAACAGTGAAAGAACAGCTGCCTTTTAAATGGTTGCTAATTCTGACAATTAATGCTGTTTTGTGAGTGTATGATTTTCTGTGATAGCCGTTAGGAGGGCTGATGGTGTGTAATAGCTCATTTCCTCAGCTTTATGGTCATGTGGCACAGCAAACAACAGAGAACTGAAAGAGAACCAGGCCCCGCAAGCTCGGGAGCCCTTTTAAAAGAAAAGCCTGCAAAACATGCTTTTTGTCTGTACTTGGACTTCCTTAGGATGATTTTTATATTTTAGCACAGACACAGATTCCTGAATGAATGATGTGCAAGCGGGCTTGGATGCATCAGGAACGAGTGTTTGGAAAAGAACCTTGTTTGCAATGAGCTGTCTGACAATCAAAATATTTACTTAAAGATAAGCTAATGACTGTTTCTTGCGAATGCCGGCAGATCCATTATTGAAGTACGAGTCAGTACTTTGGCTTGATACTATCCAAAAATAAATCTCAGTCCTCAAATACTAGTGCGTGCGTGCGTGTGTGTGCGCGTGTATTACGCTTCTCCCCAAACAAAGTGAAAGATGTATCAAAGGTTGGAAAATCTTTCAACCCCTTTTCCCGAAATATTTAAACTGAGCCTAATGTATTATTGTAACCAGTTGCTGCTTGTTGATATGAAGAATCAGTAAGTACCTTAACATATGCATTGGAAACACACATTCTTGGATTGTTGGTGACATCTCTGAACATGAACTGATAATGTGAGTATCATAGTCTAATGGATGTTGTTTTTTAGTCGCTAAGGTGTGTGGGACTCTTTTGCAACCCTGTGGACAACTGTAGCCCACCAGGCTCCTCTGTCCATGGGATTTTTCCAGCAAGAATATTGGACTGGGTTGCCATTTCCTTCTCCAGGGGAACTTCTCAAACCAGGGATCAAAACTGCATCTCCTTCATTAACAGGCAGATTCTTTACCATTGAGCCACCCGAAAAACGATATATCTATAGTGACTGGTATTTTACACAGTTGATTGGAAAACTGTGGAACTTAATCAGTACTAACAATTTGCTAATTGTTTAAGTCTGAAGGAACTAGAGATGTTTTAAAATGTTATATTTCTTTAAAACTAATCACCTGGCTTCAAAATAGCCCCAAGGAAAACCCAAGTGTGTGTGAATTGGGGGAAGTTTCAAAATCTTAATATTATATAGTGTGTTCATCCAGATTGCCATTTGCCAAAAGAATTTTGAGAAATGCCAATGGTGTTTCAAGGAAAAAAAAGGGTATGGGAAAGATAAGTTCTCAAAACACAGGTTTAAAACAAAGTTAAGCAGGTTTTTGATGTTAGGACTTCTCAGAGTCTTTGTTATGACAATTCAAAATTTGAATGTCTATGAAAGGAACTGTAGTTTTCAAAGTTACCCAAATTTCTTAGACATGAAATTCTTTTTTGTAATTTACATTTTGGATGAGGATAGCTGGAACTAAAGCAAGTTTTCAGCTGAAAAACTTTAGGAAAGTCCCTTCTGAGTCAAACATTAAAAACCTTAACGTGTCTTAATTTAGAAAGAGGGTTTTGGATTGCCTTCACCCAAAAATCCTTTTAAACTACACTTTCTGTTTGGATTGGGAATCATTTTTTGGATGGGTTAGCTTCAATAGAAAAAACACTGTTTCCTAGTAAAATGCATAACACAGATGTTAAAACAACTACAGTTTTAAAAACAGTAGTCTTGTTAAGGTACTCTCAGTTTGTATTACTAAATACTCTAACGGGTATCCGTACAGTGTGTGTAAACAATGCTTCTGATAATGGCTTGCTTCACTCTGGGAAGAGCTGATCTCAGCAGAAGCTGGGAAAGTTTCTAGGAACTTTAAGTCTTATTTGCTTTGAAATTTGGATCAGGTTAACAGTCACTGTGGTTATTTCTCTATTGTATAGCTAAAGTCATTCATCTTATGTCTCTGAGAGTTTGGCTATCAATAGCTACTTTTTCCTTTCCCCAGACAGTGGACATGTAAGTGAAAGAAATTCTTTCTGCTAAGAATTACTTGTATTTTATTTGGAAATCATTGGCTCAGCTGAGGATCTTGTGGCTCACTCACTGCAAGGCTGAGGACTTTGTCCTGCCTGTGTGTTACCTGTTCAGTATGAAGTGGCTGCCATTGATCCATCTGTAGTAGACCATTTGCCTGGGGCTCTTAATCTGGCTGTCCGGATGTAGTTTGCTGAGCCATTCATACTCTCCATTTCCCCCAAGTGACCAATAATGGGCCTTTATGGATGCCTTGGCCCAAACTGTTATAAGTGAGATTCCCAGTTTTAAACTAATTGATCCATGTGGCAATTAAGCCACACCAAATAATCAGGTGTGAATAACTCTAACGCATGTCAGCACTATGGAGCAGAAAGAGCGCTGAGGTAGCTGTGAGGAGACCTCGTTCAGGGTGCCGAGGAAGAAAACATGGTAGATTAAAGCACTGATGTTAGTGCTTGACACTCAAGTGATATAAATTCATTAGGCCTCATATCCTAATAAGTAAAATGGAAGCAATCATATTACCTACTTGGGAGGGCATTAAGACAATGTGTTGAAACGGCTTATGTTAGAGCTTGGATCTAGCATTAAGTAAATATTTATTATCATAAACATTAGTTATCATCATAATACATCTTGTTCATTTCACCAAGGGTCTGGGAACTTTGAAAAGTTAATCTTTTTGATCTTCTAATCTTTACCTGTAAAATGCCTACTTGGTAGCTTTGTTCTTGTTAGTCACTGATATTATGCAAGTAAAAAGTGCTGTGCAAATTAAAATCAACTACATTAAGGAATTAGTAGTCCATGAGAATAAATACAAGCTCCACAAAATCAGGAGCAGTCCCTGTGGTGTTCATCATAGCATATTCAGTGCCTATAACAGTGCCTGCCTCAGAGTGGAAATGAATCAGTGTTTGTTGAATGTAGGAATCACTGAACTGATAATGCTTGGCAGAGTTCAGTACTAGCAGTTCAGTTCAGTTCAGTCGCTCAATTGTGTCCAACTCCTTGTGACCCTAGGGACTGCAGCATGCCATGCTTCCCGGTGCATCACCAATTCCCAGAGCTTACCCAAACTCGTGTCCATTGCATTGGTGATTCCACCCAACCATCTCATCCTTTGTTGTCTCCTTCTCCTCCTGCCTTCAATCTTGCTCAACATCGGGGTCTTTTCAAGTGAGTCAGCTCTTTGCATCAGGTGGCCAAAGTATTGGAGTTTCAGCTTCAACATCTGTCCTTCCAATGAGTATTCAGGACTGATTTCCTTTAGGATTCACTGGTTGGATCTCCTTGCAGTCCAAAGGACTCTGAAGAGTCTTCTCTAACACCACAGTTCAAAAGCATCAATTCTTTGGTGCTCAGCTTTCTTGATAGTCCAACTCTCACCTCCTTACCTGACTACTGGAAAAACCATAGCCTTGACTAGATGGACCTTTGTTGGCAAAGTAATATCTCTGCTTTTTGACATGCTGTCTAGGTTGCTCATAGCTTTTCTTCCAAGGAGGAAGTGTCTTTTAATTTCATGGCTGAAGTCACCATCTACAGTAATTTTGGAGCCCCCCAAAATAAAGTCTCTCACTGTTTCCATTTTTTCCCCATCTATTTGCCATGAAGTGATGGGACTGGATGCCATGATCTTAGTTTTCTGTATGTTGAGTTTTAAGCCAACTTTTTCCCTCTCCTCTTTCACTTTCATCAAGAAGCTCTGTAGTTCTTCGCTTTCTGCTCTAAGGCTTGTGTCATCTGTGTATCTGAGGTTATCGATATTTCTCCCAGCAATCTTGATTCTAGCTTGTGCTTCATCCAGCCCAGCATTTCAAATGATGTCCTCTGCATATAAGTTAAATAAACAGGATGACAGTATACAGCCTTGACATACTTGTTTGCCAGTTTGGAACCAGTCTGTTGTTCCATGTCCAGTTCTAATTGTTGCTTCCTGACCTGCATACAGATTTCTCAAGAGGCAGGTCAGGTGGTCTGGTATTCCCATCTCTTTCAGAATTTTCCACAGTTTATTGTGATCCACACAGTCAAAGGCTTTGGCATAGTCAATAAAGTAGAAATAGATGTTTTTCTGGAACTCTCTTGCTTTTTTGATGATCCAGTAGATGTTGACAATTTGATCTCTGGTTCCTCTGCCTTTTCTAAATCCAGCTTGGACATCTGGAAGTTCACAGTTCATGTACTCTTGAAGCCTGGCTTGGAGAACTTTGAGCATTACTTTGCTAGCATGTGAGATGAGGGCAATTGTGCAGTAGTTTGAGCATTCTTTGGTATTGCCTTTCTTTGGGATTGGAACGAAAACTGACCTTTTCCAGTCCTGTGGTCACTGCTGAGTTTTCCAAATTTGCTGACATACTGAGTGCACTTTCACAGCATCGTCTTTTAGGGTTTGAAATAGCTTAGCTGGGATTCCATCACCCCCACTTGCTTTGTTTGTAGTGATCCCTCCTAAGGCCCACTTGATTTCACATTCCAGGATGTCTGGCTCTAGGTGAGTGATTACACCATCATGGTTATCTGGGTCATGAAGATCTTTTTTGTATAGTTTTTCTGGGCATTCTTGCCACCTCTTCTTAATATCTTCTGCTTCTGTTAGGTCCATACAATTTCTGTCCTTTATTGTGCTCATCTTTGCATGAAACGTTCCCTTGGTGTCTCTAATTTTCTTGAAGAGATCTCTAGTCCTTCCCAGTCTATTGTTTTCCTCTATTTCTTTGCATTGATTGCTGAGGAAGGCTTTCTTATCTCTCCTTGCTATTCTTTGGAACTCTGCATTCAAATGGGTATGTCTTTCCTTTTCTCTTTTGCCTTAGCTTCTCTTCTTTTCTCATCTATTTGTAAGACCTTGTCAGACAATCATTTTCCCTTTCTTTTGTTGGGGATGGTCTTCATCACTGCCTCCTGTACAATGTCACGAACCTCCTTCCATAGTTCTTCAGGCACTCTGTCAGGCCTCATCCCTTGACTCTCTTTGTCACTTCTACTATATAATTGTAAGGGATTTGATTCAGTACCACGGACAGCTCCAAGCCTACCCTCTACTTTCAGTAGGAGGTCCTTGGGCACCTCCATTGCAAAAGGAAACCATTGGCCTCTTCCTTCAGAACTTCCTGTATTGGAAAAAAAAGAGTAATCCTGTTAAAGCCTGATTGTTCTTTAAATCTTCAGTGGAGGAGCTTGCTCTTTTCTGTGCATATAGAGCTATGGGATTTCCTTATGTTACTTGATAAAGCTATTTGAATGATAAAGAAAAGAAAAACATTTAGCTGACAGATACTTTCCTTTTTTTTAAAAAAGCTGCTTTACTTCCCTAAATTTTAGAAGCATATAATTTCAGAGTTGAAAGGGAACTTAAAATTCCTATAGTCCTTCCTCCTCTAATTTTGTGAATGACAAAACATGCTGAGAAGGCATAGGTGCTGAGTTTGTTGCTATACTGATAGTTCAAAGTGCTGTTGGGCATCTAGGTTGCTTCCATGTCCTGGCCCATCAACTGACGAATGGATAAGAAAGCTGTGGTACATATACACAATGGAATATTACTCAGCATTAAAAAAAAATTCATTTGAAGCAATTCTACTCAGATGGACGAAACTGGAGCCCATTATCAAGAGTGAAGTAAGCCAGAAGCAAAAACAACAATACAGTATATTAACACATATATATGGAATTTAGAAAGACGGTAACGAGAACTCAACATGCGAGACAGCAAAAGGAACGCAGATGTATAGAATAGACTCGTGGACTTTGTGGATGAGGGTAAGGGTGGGATGATATAAGGGCATTGAAGCATGTTAATTATCATATGTGTAATCAATCGCCAGCCCAGGATTGATGCTCGGGGCTGGTGCAGCGAGATTTCCCGGGGGGGAGGGAGGAGGGAGAGGGGTTC